>OY740772.1:1200000-1800000 GCA_963513935.1 Aphrophora alni
TGCTGGAACTCGCTCATTTTGTGTTGTAATCACCTTGTAGATTGAATTTGTATAATCGATGCTCAATTGGCCTTTCATGTACACAATGTTGTACAATAAATTCATCACTTTATTACAAGATGTAGTCCAATATCTCATCAAACTCTAAACACGTCCTACCACGTTTACAAATGTCTCTAACCTCATTAAATCATCACTATCAATGTTTTTAAAACTTCTTTTAGACAAAAAATGTTTCTCACTGACTCAAATGTCATAATAGGACTCTATATTAACGATATCCATTACATTTTGGAAAAGTTTCACTATCAAAATATATCTGATTACATCAGAAACACAACCTGTCTATCCAAACTCTGGACCTCGACTCTTTTAAAAAACACATCTTGTCACTCCAAACGCTGGACTTAGACTAACTGAAACCACGAGATTTCTCACTTCCTAAAGTGTTCTTTCCGGTCACATTTTTGCTGTCATAGTCATTTCACATACATCACCGCATAAAATCAAAATTCACATGTAAAGAAATTAAACACTTGTAAATATTTATGTTGTACTAATATTAAAACATGGTTATTGATTTTTAGCCTTGAAAATCTATTTTTCCTTTATAAATGAGCTTACTAGTTTTAAATTATTATTTGAATTCTTATCTCTATAGTTTAACCGCGTCTTTTAAATGAGTCAATATTAAGATCTGACTTTTCACACTGTCACAAGTGAGAAAATGTTTGCAGAATTTTTACACAGTTTATTTCCCATCACTAAATAAAACAAATTTGTTACCACACAGAAGATGTGTAGAATTGATTGTTGGCTTAAAAAGTAAAGTCTTGTTAATGTTAATATAATTTATTGATAACAGGGTCACAGTTTGGAACGGTAATCACTTTGTTCGTAGCAGGACTACTAGCAGCAAGTTCTGGAGGTTGGCCTAGCATCTTCTATGTAACAGGTGGAAGTTCTATTTTGTGGGCAGTTGTTTGGTTCTTTGTAGGTTCTGATTGTCCTGCATCACACCCTAGAATATCTAAGCAAGAAAGAAAATATATTGAAGAATCATTAATATATTCATCAGCTGAGAGTAAGGTTTGTAAAAATATATGAGTAAGGTTCTCGTATACTTCTCCTGTTCCTGGAAGATTTAGTTCAGTTATTGTAAAATGTGAGAGATTTACAATTCTGTAAAACAATACTTAAATTGTACTTAGCTATAGAATAATTTGAAAATATTCTTGAAAGGAAATAAACTAGAATCAGTTTCAAAATTCAAATATTTTGACAATAAGGAGAATAAATAGATTAAAGGAAATTTCTTTTCTTTTTTTTTTTAAATAATCAAGTGAGAAATCTACTGTAGGATGCTAATATAGCCCAGAAAGCAAAATTAACCACAATCTACACCTATGTTGTACATTCTATTTATGGATTAGTTGTGTTATCCTTTTTGACAGGTTAAATAAACACAGCAAGACTTCATATTCTTGATTTTTATTGGAATTAGATATATACATTTAAGACTTGTTGGTGGACTTAGCAAGCTAAGTACACAGGCATATGATAGTGAATGTAGCAAGGTTCTTAAAAGTAAAAGTAAACACAGTTGAATTTGTAAATAGATCAAAATTAAACACATCTTTGAAAATTACAAAATTTACCGTAAACTCAAATTAATTTTTTAAATTCAAATTGAGGGTACTAAACGTTTTACCCAAATTTGTGCTTATTTCTTAAAAACTAAAAATACTGTTAACACTTGAATTTATTAAAAATTATTACCAGTATATTATATTATTAAATAATAATAATACAAAAAATAATATTCTAAATATTTTAAAATAAAAATTGTAAGAATAATTATTGTTCAAATACGTAAGTGGAATAAAAAAATATATGCATAGGTACTCTAGATATAAAGTTGGTAAAAGTGTATGTAATTACATTGGAGGTAAATTATAATGTTTTATAATTAATTGTTGTTGTGCTAATTGTAATATTTAAATGAAGTTCGACGTCATTTTGTAATAAAATAATAATAATAATAATAATAATAAACTCTTAAAGAGAGCATAGAAAATTTCTAATTGGGTCGTAAGTTCTTTTATAGTGCACTCTGGAGAATTTCAAATTAAAATACAGAATCCAATATCTGAAATGTACATTTAATTATTATATATATATATATATATATATATATATATATATATATATATATATATATATATATATATGAATGGCGTCGAGAAGAGTGGGAAAAAATATTTGAAACTAATTAGAAAAATGTTCACTCGAAAATTAATTAGTCGGTTAATTAGTAAAATATTCGAATTAGTTCATGATAATTTTAAGCTCGGAGGACCATCCACAGAAAAGCTGTGGAACTTTAATGTTTGTAAAATATGTAATACACACAACAGTTAATGTACAATGAGATTCAGACCAATTAATAATGTTATTTGTACTAAAAGATGTCACAGATACCTTGAAAGATGGTGAGTTTCCTCTGCACTTGTCCGATGCTGAAGAGAAGATCTGCGTTGGTACCTAGCTAGGTGTATAGTAAGCACAGAGTATACAGTACAATTAATTACTAATTGGTCTTGTAATTAACAATAAAAGGAAAACACAAAATAAGTTCACTTTCGCGAAATAACACGTACACTGAGTTCACACACGCGTATGCTCTCACGTCACGTTAGAGTCCAGAGTAAAGAGTTCATTGAATAACTAGTTACAAACTAATAGAGTCTTTGAGCGGACACTAATTAATGTTAATTAGATAATATTTCAAATAGAGTTGAAATATGAGAGAAAGAGATGAGATTATACGTTCACAATACACTTTGAACTAGGTTCGTAACCGGCGTCACCACACACGTCTACTTACACACATCGAAGTATATGTGTTCCCTTTTGAGTTGAAAACCAGACTACCCTAAGCGCTTGTAAGGCGTCGCGTTGGCTGAATAATTAGCCCTTTCGTTCTCGATGTGGGAACCAATAGGAGATCGGTTTACAACGGTTGACCAATGGTGAAATATTTTAGAGGGACTGGAAGAATGATGTATTGTGGGCTTACGTCATTGACTTTGCAACGATTTCCCATCGCATGGTTTTCAAACAGGAAGTATCGAGATCATATTGCAGGAGCACGAAGAAAAATCAATAAATTGTCGATTCTGCACTTAACATATATATATTGTCTGATTTCTCCTCTATTCAAAAATAACTTGTCTGTAAAACATCCTATCTTCTAAAACACAACGTCTTGTCTCTAAAACATCCTATCTCCTAGAACACCACGTCTTGTGTAATTTCTTCAACTTTTTCCTGTCCCCACCTTTACACACAACACACTGTTGTCATATTTCTCTTATATCTAATATTATATATTTTTATTTTTATTAATATATTTTTACAAATCTCTCTGACCATTTAGTACTAATTACCTTCTTTATTTATTTGTACTCTTTATTTAACTCTATCTATTATTATTATTATATTCTATAACAGAATACATTCCCTATTCACTGCCTTGAGTCGAACTACTTTTCTAGTCAGACCAAGTTCACATAACCGAAAATTTACTCTATTACAAAATTAAAATAAATAAATCAATAATCTAATGAATTAGATATATTATAAGACTTACCGTCACAATAGTCTATGTTTGTCTGTAGTTATCACTACAGACAAACATAGACTATTGTGACGGTAAGTCTTATAATATATCTAATTATTAATCAGTAGTCGGAATGGCGAAAACAAATATGTATGAATCAAATGAAATCAATTAAATACATATTCAGAGTTAAAAACCAACATAAAAAATTAAATCAAATGTAGAAAACGTAAGAGTGTGAATCAGTACAGCGTTTGTAGAAGAATGGCTGGATGGCGATTCTATGTAGGATGGTCTATTTTTACATATAGTAGAATGGGAGTAGAATCCAGTACCCAGGCAGAGACTTTGCAGCCAGTTTCTTTGTTTTTACACAATATATACTCAATATTGTTTATGTTATTTTAAGAAATAATTAATAAATTTATGATTATAAGAATTATTTGAAAATTACATTTAATTTCATAATCTACTTTTTACTTTTCAAAAAGTTTCATTGTTATGATATATCCTACAAATTTAAACACTTATATATGAGTAGATATTTGTATATTTCCAAAATACTTATAAATTTCAAGATGTTTGTTTGGTCTGCCTATTTTTTTATGGTCCTAAGAATTCTACTCAAAGTCACTTCTTGCAATTTAATTTCTTTCTTAGGATGTGGCCATTTTACTTCCACTCTTTTACTTTTGCTTGAGCCATTACTAGATAAACATGGGTTTAATTGTAATTTTCGAAAAAATTTATCACGGACAGATAGACAAACTGACACAAACTAAATTTTGTTACATAAATTTGGAGCAATAATAATAAAAATATCTAAGAAAAACAATATAAAATTTATACAACATGTTTTTTATTCAGAATTTATTTAAACGTAGTTTACATTGTGGATTATTTTTTATTTTATTTTAATAGATGATGACTACACCTTGGAAATCAGTTGTTACTTCTGTACCACTATGGGCCTTGTTACTAACACAATGTGGTCAGAACTGGGGGTTCTGGACACTTCTGACACTGATGCCAACATACATGAGTAAAATACTACATTTTGACATTGCTAGTGTAAGTTGTTTGACTAAATATAGTAATATATAATGGTTAAGAGATGAACATTGTTGGTTAAACAATTTTTTTGCACAAATATCTTGTTTAAATCTATTAACCAGCTCATTCTGTGCATAATGGCAGCTGTTCAAAATCTTATCTCAATTATCTTTTCAATTTATAAAAAGACGCCAATTTCACTTTGGAAATACCAAAGGGTAACATACGTGAATAAATAATAAATAAAATTGTTTTATAATTTAAAGGCTAAAAACCTTGTTGTCACCGTTATTTAAAAAAAAAAAACAACTATAAAATAGAAACCTCCTAATCCTCAAATAGGAATAGGGTCAGAGTCTGAAGAGAATAAAAGTTGGTTAAGAGGAAAGAGGCAGATCTAGTTGATAAAAGGTATAGATCCTGCTTAGGATTGCCAAACCTATATTTAAGGTGGGTAACACATAAAATACATTATAAAGTAAATAAATGTGATTTTTAATTTTTGAGAAAATTAAACAATAAATAGTTGCTGAGTATTTTTCTGTATAATATTTCTGAGATAAATTTGTTTTTTTTTACTAGGGGGCATAATATTATATTGAGACCTCACTCTTAATTTGTCGAACCTGTTAATTCCATCTACAGTTTCCTAAATGGCTTCTGTTCAAATAGTGGATAATCCATAATTTAAGTTTCCAAGTTGACTTCGAAGATTTTTTTTTTTGAAAATTACTAAAGAAAAACAACAATTCATTTTTGCAATTATAGAAAATTATGTTGAAGTGTTGATGTATGTTTTGTTCTCATGCATGAAGAAAACCTTAACATAATACAATTTTGTTTTTAGAATGGTTTCCTGTCCTCACTCCCTTACTTCTGCACCTGGATATTAACAATAGCCTTTTCATGGATATCAGATTATATAAATGCTAAGAAAATCTTGTCTCTCAATTTCTCAAGAAAGATGTGGAACACTATAGGTAGGTTTCTAGTAACATTTGTTTAAACAAGTGTTAGTCTATATTTTTTATTAGTACATCTGTTATTGGACAAAAGTTTAAAATTCAAATTTTAACCCTCAGTCACACGCATCTGTTTTAGTAACGCTAGTGCACACATGTTGTACTCCATGCCGCATTTCAAAAGCTTAAGCGTTTTTACCTTTTTTGGGATTTATATTGCTTTTTACATTGTTGAAATTAATTTTCATTAATTTGTTAAAGGTTATGTAAATAATGCAATTTATATCTTATGTAACAAATATATTTAAGTAGAACAAGAGAAAAATATTAAATATTCACAAAAACTAAATTTTATTTTTATTTCATATAAAAATTAAGATAAGTAGAACAGAAGTATAAAAGTTTATATTTTATTAACCTGATTTATTTTTTCCTGCTCATTCGTCATCCGTAATTTCGTCATTGCAGCTGTTACAGTGTACCTCTGCGCAGCAATGTTTTTTGCAAACAAAACGTTGACATTGAGAACAACGAACAGTCGTTTTGTTATTTCGGTGCTTTCCACACTCATGACATGGGCCGCATCTGGGAAGATTGGTTTGGTTAGCTGCAGTTGGGTTTTCAGGTACTTCCTTTTATATTGCCAGGAAAGCTTTTATATCTAAAGGCAAATTTTTAACATTAGCTCTCTCTTTGAGGTGACTATCAAGAAGACTGAAAGCCAACTCTTCCAAAAAATCCAATCTTGATTTCTTTGCTTCTAGATTGTTCAAATTGTTTGCATTGTGTAGCACATGAGCATTTACCCCAGTCATATCCATAAAATCTAAAAACAATTGCTAGTGGCCATCTACGAGTTTTCCTCCTAGTTGAATAATTTGCGCATTTTTGATCTACAGTATCCACACCACTTTTAGTGGCATTATAATCCATGATTATAGTAGGTTTTCCTGTATTAGGGTCAATTTATTTAGTGTCATGCATTGTGGGAAGCAGAATTATGCTTTTATTTTTTTGGGGGACATAAGAAACAAGGGTGCTAACGCCGTTCCGCATTCAAGGATGTGCTCACAGCTAAGGTCCATAACGAACTAACTCCCCACTATTGCGACTCCCCTACCACTCCTAATTGTCCTTAAAAGAACAAAGAAAGAATACATGTGACAGTCACCGCTAGATCGCTCTAAAATTTTTGTTCATTTAAAAGTTGTGTTAAATTGTGGTACGGAATACCGCTTAGCGTGTAATTAAGGGTTAACTTGCTTCAAGTTTGAATTATTGTAAGTCATATTCTAGGCAACAGAGCACCAACAATTGTTATAAAATAATATAAAAAGTTTGGAATCTGCTGAGCTTGCAGCTATTGAACATAATGTGGAACACTGGAGGATATAAACCACTAGTTTTAGGTAAAACAAGTCATTAATTATGTCACCTGACATGCTGTCATTCTCGCAGAGTAACCTATTTGTCTAATGTACTGTTTATAGATTGTTGGAAATATAGCTGACAATAGTTACAGAATATTGGAGAGTAGACTATCATTTTACTGGATAGCCATTAACTTATATCTGTTACCTAAACTAAACCTCTCACGTTTGATAGTGGAAGTAAAAAATGTATTTTCTGCTACATGATGAATTAAGTAAACATAAAGATTTCGATGGGATATATTATTACTGAAATATCTGGTTATGACACCATATTCTACTGTCTTTGAAATGATTACAGCTCATTGGGGAGGTGCTACTGCTTTACTTGTATTAGCTGTAAGTAGTCCAGGAGTGGTGATGACAGTTACATTGCTGACTATAGCTGTAGGAATCAATGCTGGAACATATATGGGCTATCTAACAAACAGTTTAGATCTAGCTCCAAACTTTGCTGGACTATTAATGGGCATTACTAATGGCTTTTCTAATATTACATCTATTGTTGGTCCAATCATTGCTGGAGTCATAGTCTACGATGAAGTGAGTATTTCTATAATATTAATAAGCAAAATATTTATAGTAATCTTAATTAAATACATTTTTTTTCTGTAATCAAAATCAAATTGAAAGTTGATATGAAAAATGTCATTATTTTATATACCTATATCAAATATAAACCTTAAAATGGTAAATTTTGTGTACATTCAAATAAATCAAAATAGAGCACTCGAAGTTTAAAAGTTAACCAATGTGGTGATTTGAAACTTTTAGTAAAATTAAACAAAACACCAACAGAATGTTTTCAAATGGAAGACAACATGTCTTGTGCACATGTGTTTGAGTGGCACAACAAATTCAGTGAAGAATGTCAGAACATGGAAGATGATAACCCTCCCTCATCAGGAACCAAGAAAAATGTAGAAAAAATACTTGCATTATGGAAAAAGACATCAGAATAAAAGAATGCTGCAAGAACTTGATGCCGACCCCAATATCACATATGACAAAATTGGGATCTTCCAATATGAAACTACAATCACCAAGAATGAAAATGCTTGTCAAAGCAATTCCAAATTCAAAACCATGCTTATTGTCTTTTTTGACATAATTTGGAAGAATGGGTTCCAGAAGCACAACAGTAAATCAACATTATTGTAAGACATTTTCGATATGGTTGAAAAAAAGGGTCAGAACTCTGGAGAATAGTAACACTGCACTTTCAGGGAAGCAGTTTTTAACAAATACATTAGTATATTGGAACATCCTCCATTTTTTCCAGATTTGGCACTAAGTGACTTTTTTTCTTTAAAGTGAAATTAGTGCTTAAAAGAACACGTTTTAAGTGAGTTAATGCAGTAAAGTCTGTTTCATGTCTTCAACCAGTGGAAAACAAAAAAGCTACAACAGTGTGTAGGTACAAATGGGGACTATATTAAAGGAGACAACCATTAAAATTATGATAATATAAATAAACATGAATTATTCTGTCAGTCTTGTTATAGTAACACCTTTAATATGTATGCAAATATATAATGGAGTATTTAGATTTTAAACTCTATTTTGTTATACTTATATGTCAACATTTTTTTTAGTCGCTGGTTATATATTTTATCATACATCAATTTTACAGTGACACAACCTTAAAATGGTTCTACGGGTAATTTTCAATAATTACACAGTTTTACATCGGTATAGCAAGAAATATTAACATGAAATATTTCTTCCTTTAAACTTTGTTTTAATAAATAATTTAGTTTGTAGTCAGTTTTATTTTTCAGTTATGTATTATATGTGTTATATAACACTTTGTTAGATATCACTAAGAAAATTATAAATCATGACTTTGTATACTTAAGAAGAAATAATATGTTAAGTATGTACCAAGGTAAACTTCCACATTTTACATATTACAAATAGAAAAAGTTTAATTCATCAAAGTGATTATGAAATTACTCAACAAAGTTTGCAACAGTTTTTTCAATAATTATTATTGACAGGAAGCACAATGAAAACTATTAAAAATGTAAACTTTTTCACACACAGTTATTTAAGGACCTTTTTCTTTTTTTAAAAAAAAGTAATTTATTATCATTATTATGTGTATAGGTTTTGACTTTGTTATTATAGATAAATAAAAACAGATTTATGTTTTATTAGAAAAAAATAAAGTAAAATAAATAAATAACAATAATCCAATAAAGTATATCAGATCGTGGTTTTAGAATAAAAATTTAAAGATATTTTGCAATATCCCTTTATTTTGTGTTACTTAGTATTTGACTAATTTTCTTGAAATTGTTTACAGGGAAATGCTTCCTTATGGAAGATCGTGTTTGGGCTATCATCTTTAATATTCTTCATTGGCAATTTTATATTTATTGTGTTTGGTTCAGCAGATATTCAATCTTGGAACCAACCAAAGAATTGAAGTTCTCAAATGAACATAAATAAGATGTCCATGAATTCCTACCTAAAAATGGGAAACCTATTCTCAATTTGATTTGCGGTGTCATCTATCACACATTATTTAGCATATAAGTCTACAATATATATATGACATACAATCAGTTGAGCATTATATATTTATTTATTATAAAAACTTTGTCACACAATTAATTTATGAGGAAATAAAAGAATAATATTTAATTAAAAAAGGATTTGTTGAATTATTGATGAATAATTTAAAGTTTGTAGGCCAAAATCAATTTTAAAATACTTTCAAAATGGTTTACCTTAGTCTAGGCTAGTTCTGACTTGTCTTTGTGTTGATTTATAGAGATAAAGTAGTGAACTCAACCAATCAAGGTTTTTAAAGGGTGATTGACAGAGATTTAACTGATTGGCAACTGTGACACCTGTAAAATATTGTGTGTGATTCATTGTTAAAATTTAGAGTCATGTAGTGGAAATAACATGTGTCTTCTAATTAAAGGTTGAAGTAGGTTTACAACTCTGTGTCAGGCTGTGGGAAAAGTGGGAGATCATCTATGTTTCTCTCGCCTGTAAGTGTTGAGGATGTCACCAGAGTGATTAGGAAAATGAAGAATTAAAGAACTGCTGATATTGATGAAGTTTCACCTTGGATCATCAAAGAGTGTTCTGAGGAGTTGATCAGACCTCTTCAGGTCTTAATTAATTCTTCGTTTTCTGAAGACCAATTCCCATCCAGGCTAAAATTTGTTAAAGTCCTCCGATTGTTTAAAATGGGTGATAAAGATGATATTAGCAACTACAGACCTATTAATTTATTGCCAGAATTGAGTAAATTTTTTGAAAAACTTTTCTTAAGACAACTACTTGAATTTTTAAACAAATCTAATATACTCTATAGTGGCTAGTATGGATTTCAAAAAGGTAAATCGACAATAAATGCAATAGTTGAGTTAATGGACTATTTAGTGGAGGGTCTTGAAAGGAAAAAAAAAGTAATGAATATTTTTCTCGACCTTTCCAAAGTTTTGATTGTGTCGATTTCAATTTATTACTTAACAAATATCAAAGGCTTGGTATCAGAGGAAACCTCTAATGTGGTTAGACTCATTTATTTATTAATAATAGAACACGGCGTGTTAATGTTGCAGGAAGGCTGTCTAATTAGACCCTACTGAGATATGGTGTCCCTCTGGGATCAGTTCTTGGCCCGGTGTTAATTTACATCAATGATTTTTTGTCATCATCAATATATGTGGATAGCCTAATTTAGTTTGCAGATGATACAACTTTGAGTATGAAAGGAAATTCAGTGGAAAATTTGGAGCATAAGACTTTTTTTACAAATCAATGCTACAACAGGTCAATACGTTCAAAAGAATAATTTGTCAGTAAATCCAGCCAAGACAGAGTACATGTATTTTTATATTTAAAAAGCCAAAATCAGACGCCAAGTGTCATGTTGGGTGAATATTTGTTTGAAGAAGTAAATTAAGTCAATTTCTTGGGTCTTATTATAGACAATAAGTTAACCTGGAATGACCAAATTATCAGTATTAGTGCTAAAATTAGTTCAGGGAATTTTGCGCTAAGAAACTTAAAATAATACTGTGGTTTGTCTTTTCTTTTAACTGCTTATTATGGGCTTATTTATCCACATCTGAACTATCGAATTCTTCTGTGGGGAAACTTACCAGTTCAGAATATGCATAGACTATTTGTCCTGCAAAAGAAGGCAATTCGGCTTATAGCAGGACTGAAGCAAACTGAAACATGTAAAACTGCTATTGGGAGGCTCAAAGTATTTATACTTCCATGTATATACATATTTATTTGAAGTGTTGCTATATTTTAAATTTAAGTGTGATCATATCCAGAATATGGATATACATGACTACAGCACTAGGCAAGCTTGTAATTATCATGCTAGACAGCACAGGTTAAATGTGTATAGTAAACTTCCTTCACAAGCAGGTGTAAAATTGATGAATAAGCTCCCCCTAAGTATAACAATTTTGCAAAATTATATATCTTTTAAAAAAACCTTAGACAACTATTGTTGTCTGGATATTTTTAATCCATGGAGGAGTTTCTCCACTGACTCTCTGCTATGTAGATGGGTGTGATTCCCGCTGAGTATCCTTGTCATTTTCATAGTTTTTATTGTATTGTTTTAGATATTTTATTGTTGATATTTAAAAATAAAAAAGATTTGTTAGACACATTATAAATTAATGTTAAATTACTTTGTACCTATGGATGTTATATTGTTTTTATAGTTGGATTAAAAAAAATCAAATCTGTGGATTATTTATATTTCTTGTGTAATATAATTTAATGACCTGTCTTATGTAATGTATATTGTCAGGAGGACTAAATAAAATGAAATTAAATGGATTACTATTATTATCTTGACATGGTCTTCGGTGTGTGTGACAAAATAGTCAAGCCTTTGTGGTGTCTTCTGAGTAGCAGACAATCAGCTGTGATAAGTGTTATTATATTGGTTCCTATGATAATTAAATCTGTATATAAATTCCTAAAATACATGTTTTTAAAAAATATTTGTGAAGCATTAGGTTTTGGTAAAAGTAATGAGTAATGACACAACTTTGGATAAATAAAGAATAGCTTTAATTTTGTTTTTAATACTAAAATATGATAGTTTTAAAAGAATTACTAATATAGAAAAAAAGAAGAAAAAAACCTGCTTGCCTGTTATATTAAATAGATTATGTCTGTATACTATCCTGTGTAGAGAAATTTTAAACATAGAGCAGAAGGAGGTGAAAATGCATAAGCCATCATAAAGAGAAAGAAATACACGAAGAGGTATTTCCGCTTTTATTTACTGCAAAAGCTCTTATTTAGACTAAAAAATAACAGATTTTGGATTATTTTTGCAGCATATTATTGTGTCTGTGTGAATAGGAGAAAGTGTGTGAAATATTGTATTCATAGACGGAATTGCTTGTCTAAATATCATACAAAAAACTACCATTTCAGTTGTAGTAGACTATATTATCCTAACCAAAATTTATGTTTATTTTTGTAATGTTAGCCATTAGTTTTTATTATAATGATTAAAATAGTAGGTTTTAATGGTTGATATAAGTCCACGTATTTTAACCCTTTTACCGCTGACATCCTTTTAAAAGGACGTTTCGTAATATGGCTATATTTTTGTTATTTAAGCAGATAGAGACGCCAAATATTTTTCTAGGATGATTGTGAACCTTACATTCTTTATAAAATTAACTCAGATAATCCTCTTTCTAGACTAAATTTTAAAATTTCAATTATTGAAGCGATCACTGAGGAATGGCTCGGCAATCCCCACCCGACACAACATACAGGTTTTGGTGATGAGCCTCTTTACCTTGTAGTAGAAAATAAACAAAGTAATTGTTCAGTATATTGTGCTCAAAGTACCAATTCTGAAGGCAAAAAGAATAAAACTCGTTATGGTTGCAAAAATTGTAACAAAGGAGTTCATCCCATGTGCTTGACTAAGTAAAGGTGCTAAAAAGAGAAAATGTTTGAACACAAATAATGTTGTACACAATAATGTAAATATTTTTAGTTTCCAGTTTTTTTATATGTTTCTAGGTTACTTATTTACATTTTACTTGTGTTAAAAAGTGTACAAACTAATACAACTAACTGTCCAAACATCTACAGAGTCTGCATTATTGACTCTGTATTACATAAGGTAAAAATATGTTGTAAATAGATTTTTCCATGTTTTAGAAAATAGTTTATTGCTTTGTTTTTGTTGAAATTTTTTACAGGTCTCCGTTAGTACATTTAATTTAATAAAAAAATAAATTTTATGTATAAAATATTTTTTGTTTATATTGATTTTTGAGTTCAAAATAAAACTTTCATTGTAAAAAAAAAAATTTTTTTTTAGTACTTTTTGAATATAAAAAATTGAATGAAACTTTGTTTTGATATGTTTATCGTATAGTATAGCTAAAAACAAAAAAAAAATTATTGTTCTAACTTCAATAGCATGGTTTTTAGAACGATTTATATAGAGTACTACAAAAACGGTGATTTCGGCCGTGGCAGTCTAGGCTAGTCAGGCGCACTGGACGCGCAGCGGCCAAAGGGTAAAATGGATTTTGTAAAAACTTTTGAAAGATGTATAGATATTTTTATTTAACTTAATAAAAAATATATTTTTCCAGTGCCCACAGCTTCAAAATTCAAAAATGAGAAGCTGAAAATGCTTTTCGGTTGAACCATTAGTTCAAAATCTTGAAATAAAAATTAAGCTTATAAAATTAAATAGATATTTACTCAATTACTCAATGAATTGTGTGATTAGAATTAATTTTAGGTTCTTTGAAACAATTTTAAGACAAGAATATAATAATTTTATTTAAAACTACAATATAAATGTTTGTTAAATTCAACTTTACTTCTTCTACATAATTAAACAAATCAAATTAATCCTAAAATATATTTTATTATAATGTTTACATAAGTACATATTTTAGTTTTTATATATTAAAAAATACAATAAAGACAAATATATATATATATATATATATTTGTGTGTGTGTGTGTGTGTGTGTGTGTGTGTGTGTGTGTGTGTGTGTGGTTTTAACCACATTTAAAGATTCAGAAAACACAATAATTTATAAACTTTTATTAAAGAAAGAGAGAGAGAGAGAGAGAGAGAGAGATGACAGTTACTGTAGTTAATAAATATTCTGTTTCTAGCCTCACTAAATTTATTCGTAAATTCAAATAGCAGCTAGTGAATAAGAAGGAATATTTTATTATGTTTTATATTAGTAGGTAAGCTATATTGTTTAAGGCAAGGTTTTTCCTGTGAAAACAGTCTATTTCTTTCACAACTAAGATTTATTTAATAGAATAAAACTTAACCATAAATTCCCACAAATGCTATGTTTATTTATTCAAAGACTTTTCAATGAAAAAGTTGCCATCTTTAGTGATGCATGAGCTATGAGTGATGTGTCTAGTTGATAATTAAACTATGACTGGTAAATTTGTCATTGAAAGGTCTTTTAACATACAATTTGTGAGATTTTTGTTTAAGTTGTATTATATTAAATATACCATCTCACAAGTCAAACTCAGTATTTATTTATAAGGTTTATTTGTTCATCATTATCTCTAAACTGAAGTGATGTTACGCCTGTACCTTCCTTTCACCTCTAAAACACTGTTATTTTGTAATGACGACTCAATCATTGGAGCAACCGTTGTTGTCAACACCTAAAAAACAAACAATAATTATATACTTTAATCAATGTTTAAAAAAGGCTATTTACACAGTATTTACACATAGTCAAACTGATTTGTATATATAGGAATAGAATAGTAATTTTGGAAAGTATGCAAGGTATTATTATTTAAATATATACTGGCTGCTGAGACAGAATTTCATCTCTTATTAGTTTCAAGTATCTTCACAATAATCCTGGTTGCCGCCATATCCGCTGTCATTCTGTACTTTTTGTCATAATGTAGAATTATCAGGAACTAGCAATCATTCCTAATTGAACCAAGTTATATCTATACTGAGAGGCTCGATACTGAATGGTTGTATTTTGGAAAGGAGAGCATTGGCTAAAGTAAGTAGGTATGCAAGGTCGGTTGGTATCTCTACAAGCTATCAAAAAATGACGATAGTTTAGATGTGCACAAACTAAAATAAGATTCAAAGTCATTTTTGATAATTACTTTCAATATTAATTCAAATAGATGGCATGAATTTTTTAGTTTTTAATATATGAGGAAATAATAAATATATAAATTGTATACTAATTTATAACATTATATTCTCACATTTTTTGCATTTTCTGCATTATCGCTTCCGACTATTAATAATAATAATAATAATAATAATAATAATAATAATAATAATATTACTATAACTTACTTTGACTATTTTGACAGTAAGTCATAGTAATATAATTATTATTTTCATCTCAAAGTTTTTAGCATCTATCAATAAATGAATAAATTATTATTATTATTTATTATACTTTTTAATACATACACGACTTAGTTGAATAAATACAGTTTTATACCTGTAAGTGGGTATAATTGAATTCTGTATTGAAAGTCATATATACACCATTGCTTAGCTTTGGTTAACATGGCTTTACTAGAGGTTTATGTTAGCCGTTATGTTTTAGATCACAGGGCCACAAATAAATCCCCACTATAATAAAACCTTATTAGCAGTCCTCCACTTTATGACCATTCTCTGTTTCCACCAACGTGGACAAGGGATTGGAGAAACCTACTGTACCCTGTGTTGGAGGGGTTCTGTACCCTGTATTGAAAGTCATATATACACCATTGCTTAGCTTTGGTTAACATGGCTTTACTAGAGGTTTATGTTAGCCGTTATGTTTTAGATCACAGGGCCACAAATAAATCCCCACTATAATAAAACCTTATTAGCAGTCCTCCACTTTATGACCATTCTCTGTTTCCACCAACGTGGACAAGGGATTGGAGAAACCTACTGTACCCTGTGTTGGAGGGGTTCTGTACCCTGTATTGAAAGTCATATATACACCATTGCTTAGCTTTGGTTAACATGGCTTTACTAGAGGTTTATGTTAGCCGTTATGTTTTAGATCACAGGGCCACAAATAAATCCCCACTATAATAAAACCTTATTAGCAGTCCTCCACTTTATGACCATTCTCTGTTTCCACCAACGTGGACAAGGGATTGGAGAAACCTACTGTACCCTGTGTTGGAGGGGTTCTGTACCCTGTATTGAAAGTCATATATACACCATTGCTTAGCTTTGGTTAACATGGCTTTACTAGAGGTTTATGTTAGCCGTTATGTTTTAGATCACAGGGCCACAAATAAATCCCCACTATAATAAAACCTTATTAGCAGTCCTCCACTTTATGACCATTCTCTGTTTCCACCAACGTGGACAAGGGATTGGAGAAACCTACTGTACCCTGTGTTGGAGGGGTTCTGTACCCTGTATTGAAAGTCATATATACACCATTGCTTAGCTTTGGTTAACATGGCTTTACTAGAGGTTTATGTTAGCCGTTATGTTTTAGATCACAGGGCCACAAATAAATCCCCACTATAATAAAACCTTATTAGCAGTCCTCCACTTTATGACCATTCTCTGTTTCCACCAACGTGGACAAGGGATTGGAGAAACCTACTGTACCCTGTGTTGGAGGGGTTCTGTACCCTGTATTGAAAGTCATATATACACCATTGCTTAGCTTTGGTTAACATGGCTTTACTAGAGGTTTATGTTAGCCGTTATGTTTTAGATCACAGGGCCACAAATAAATCCCCACTATAATAAAACCTTATTAGCAGTCCTCCACTTTATGACCATTCTCTGTTTCCACCAACGTGGACAAGGGATTGGAGAAACCTACTGTACCCTGTGTTGGAGGGGTTCTGTACCCTGTATTGAAAGTCATATATACACCATTGCTTAGCTTTGGTTAACATGGATTTACTAGAGGTTTATGTTAGCCGTTATGTTTTAGATCACAGGGCCACAAATAAATCCCCACTATAATAAAACCTTATTAGCAGTCCTCCACTTTATGACCATTCTCTGTTTCCACCAACGTGGACAAGGGATTGGAGAAACCTACTGTACCCTGTGTTGGAGGGGTTCTGTACCCTGTATTGAAAGTCATATATACACCATTGCTTAGCTTTGGTTAACATGGCTTTACTAGAGGTTTATGTTAGCCGTTATGTTTTAGATCACAGGGCCACAAATAAATCCCCACTATAATAAAACCTTATTAGCAGTCCTCCACTTTATGACCATTCTCTGTTTCCACCAATGTGGACAAGGGATTGGAGAAACCTACTGTACCCTGTGTTGGAGGGGTTCTGTACCCTGTATTGAAAGTCATATATACACCATTGCTTAGCTTTGGTTAACATGGATTTACTAGAGGTTTATGTTAGCCGTTATGTTTTAGATCACAGGGCCACAAATAAATCCCCACTATAATAAAACCTTATTAGCAGTCCTCCACTTTATGACCATTCTCTGTTTCCACCAACGTGGACAAGGGATTGGAGAAACCTTCTGTACCCTGTGTTGGAGGGGTTCTGTACCCTGTATTGAAAGTCATATATACACCATTGCTTAGCTTTGGTTAACATGGCTTTACTAGAGGTTTATGTTAGCCGTTATGTTTTAGATCACAGGGCCACAAATAAATCCCCACTATAATAAAACCTTATTAGCAGTCCTCCACTTTATGACCATTCTCTGTTTCCACCAACGTGGACAAGGGATTGGAGAAACCTACTGTACCCTGTGTTGGAGGGGTTCTGTACCCTGTATTGAAAGTCATATATACACCATTGCTTAGCTTTGGTTAACATGGCTTTACTAGAGGTTTATGTTAGCCGTTATGTTTTAGATCACAGGGCCACAAATAAATCCCCACTATAATAAAACCTTATTAGCAGTCCTCCACTTTATGACCATTCTCTGTTTCCACCAACGTGGACAAGGGATTGGAGAAACCTACTGTACCCTGTGTTGGAGGGGTTCTGTACCCTGTATTGAAAGTCATATATACACCATTGCTTAGCTTTGGTTAACATGGCTTTACTAGAGGTTTATGTTAGCCGTTATGTTTTAGATCACAGGGCCACAAATAAATCCCCACTATAATAAAACCTTATTAGCAGTCCTCCACTTTATGACCATTCTCTGTTTCCACCAACGTGGACAAGGGATTGGAGAAACCTACTGTACCCTGTGTTGGAGGGGTTCTGTACCCTGTATTGAAAGTCATATATACACCATTGCTTAGCTTTGGTTAACATGGCTTTACTAGAGGTTTATGTTAGCCGTTATGTTTTAGATCACAGGGCCACAAATAAATCCCCACTATAATAAAACCTTATTAGCAGTCCTCCACTTTATGACCATTCTCTGTTTCCACCAACGTGGACAAGGGATTGGAGAAACCTACTGTACCCTGTGTTGGAGGGGTTCTGTACCCTGTATTGAAAGTCATATATACACCATTGCTTAGCTTTGGTTAACATGGCTTTACTAGAGGTTTATGTTAGCCGTTATGTTTTAGATCACAGGGCCACAAATAAATCCCCACTATAATAAAACCTTATTAGCAGTCCTCCACTTTATGACCATTCTCTGTTTCCACCAACGTGGACAAGGGATTGGAGAAACCTTCTGTGATATTCAAAAATCCCCCATAAAATAAAATAAATCATGTTCTACACTTACTTTGTACCAATTCTTATCTTGGGATTGGAAAAGTGTTTTTCGTTTAGACAAAGTCAACAACAAAATTTAGGCAGCAGAAATGAAATTCATTAGAGCTAAGTTCGTAACATCAGAAAAGATAAGAAATTAACTAAACAGGGAGGAAATTGTTATTAAGTTCCACGTTAATGTTATCGGAAACTGCAGACATGGTAGAAGGCATATGATGAGAAACAAAAACAGCAAGTAAATATGGTGAAAGATAACTGAAAAGAAAATGTACAAAGGGAAGATCATAATAAATAAAAATAGTTAAAAAATTAGAGATGATAAAAAAGGCCTAATTTGCAAAACTTTGTAAAATATAAATTTTACTATGACACAGGAGGACATAGTGAGTGCTTGTGAACCACGCCTAAGTAACTTGTCCTGAGAAATTTTAGTCTTTTAGGAAAGAGAATAAATGACACGACTCATAAATTGCTTAATTGGTTATAAGTGACCGCCCGCTACATATGTTTAACTCTTGTGCAATGATACCAACATCAGTTTTTAAATTTTCAACTTTTAATTAGCAACTTATCGTTTCAACCAGTTCGTGTAAATGTACATATATAATTGTATTCAGTGTGTCAATGTGTCATTATTTAAATGTTGTAATAATGTTCTATTATTATCAAGTAATAAGTGCCAATTAAAGTAGAAGACGTCTTTGAATGGCTGAACAACAATGTCTTGGATCTGACGATGATGGTTTAACTGTAGAAACCAGTTATCCATCTGGATAAACACTGGATTGTTTGATGGAAAATAAGGTAATTAACCTTTAGTATATTAATTGACTTTTATTTTTGATGAAATTATAACTATATTAATTGCACTATAATAAATACCTTCTTTCCTTTTGGGTTCATTCCAGTGTTGAACTTCAGTAGATCCAAACAAAATGAAAACCAAATTTCCCAAAAAAAAGATCACGGCTGAAATGTAAAACACTATTTTCCACTGATCAATGCTTGTCTGAAACAATACATTTTAAACTATAATAATTACATTCCCAATACTTTTTACTTTCAATAAAGACAGGCTTACTAGAATTTTGAAACATGTTATTACTTCCTGGCAGACATAAACCTTATTTTAAAATGATGATTGAAAAAAATTTAATGTAAAAGATGTACTAATGAAATGCATAAATCATTAGTTCAAGTTAATTTTTTTTTTACATAAAACAGCGAGTCAATTAGTCTCTATGAAAATAATTAGCATGTCTATATTATGTTATATTTATCTATCTTTTCTCAACATCAAAACTCAATCCTAGTGTTCTCAGATTGGAAATTATAACTGAGAATAACAATTTAGTCCTTGAAACATTGAGTTGTTGACGTGTTTTCTTGTTGTTGACATTTTTCTCAATATAATTAACGTGAATCACTAAAAAACAACTACCGTACCCTAGTGTAAGACGGATAGAATTTGAACAGAAAATAACATCAAGTAATAACATTGATTTTAAGTTATATTTAACAATATACTATGGACCCAAAAGAAATTAACATCTTGTGTTTTTTGTTCTAATTGAGATATGTAGCCTAAATGAGGTTTACATGGTTACCTTTCTAATCAAAGTGAAATATTACATGTGATTTTTTTATATATTTGAACTTTAAAAGACATCCAATTAGGTTACAAAAATTCTAAGAAATTTGTAGATACCCCTTTCATCAGATTTGATTGAGATTTTGAAAAAAAAGTCATGTTTATCACCAATTTTCTTCTCTTAACCTTCTCGCCTTTGAAATGGCGTCTTACAAGATATACAATAAGAATTGAAATATTTGTGTTCCTCTTTGTCTCAAGCACCCCTTTGAATCTGGAATTTTAATAAAATCATGACTAATCTAGCCCATCAATAAGAAAGATAATCCTGCAAATCGTAAATATATATTTCAATTAGAACAAAAAATATGAGTTAAAAAAATTAAATATTTATTTTCATATGTTTTGTATTGGGATTCAACAGAAAATAACAACATTTAAAATAAAAATGACATAAGAAAACATATTTAAAATTAACAATATGACATAAAACTTAACCTGCACAAATTTGTGCTTATAAATTAAACTGTAAAGATTGGTGAGACAAAACAAATTGTAAATTTTTAAAAAGAAATGATATTATGCAATCTTAAAAGGTTTGAACTACATTCATTTTACAATTTTAAATCACTTACTTGATCATAAACAATGAAACCTGCCACGATTGGCCCCAAGATAGAAGTTACATTAGAACATCCATTTGTAATACCCATGAGCAGACCTGCAAAGTTAGGTGAGAGATCAAGATGGTTGCATAGATAGCCCATGTATACAGTCCCATTCATTGCCACTGATACTGTTAGAAGTGACACTGCAATCACTACGTCATTACCGTATAGAGCTAGAAACACCAAAGCTATAGCACCTCCCCAGTGTGCTAGACAAAATAGAAAACTTATTAGTAATTTAAAATAGTTATAATACAGGAAAAATCGATATTTTAAAGGAAAATATTTTTTAGTCAATGAAAATTTCCATAAGCATTGTCTAAAGCTTATATTTTATGAAATAATGTTAAAGTGAGAGTTAGATGAAGAAAAATTAAAAAATTGTTTTTACAGCTTTCATTTGTTTTATTTTGTATAATTTGCTCTATGATAAAAGATGACTAAAACATGATTATTACAAATTCATGGTTGTGAAATTCATGCTCAGTTTTTTTTTTTCACTAATAATATGAAATTATACAATTATTATTGTTATTAAGTTAGCTAGGCTAAATTAGTGTTTTAATTTACTATTACATCATCCATAACATTAATATATTTCTAAAATGCAATTTTCAATTTATAGAATTACCATCAATTTGAGTTTTTGTACCTCTCTAATCAAATTTATCAAGATATGCCCATTTTTTATTTTGTTTAATTGTAGTTTTTGATCATAACTAACTAAAATATGAAAATTTAGTAACAGAAGATTTTGTCACCCTTAATAGTTATAAATAACATATAACATATAAAGTGACAGACTGCATAAACAAATTTTGTATACAGTTTGTATGTCCAAAAAGTAAGTTTCATTTGTTTGTCTTGTTGCGGCAATGCTGCGATCACAGTTTGGCGCATGTGCATTAGTTGCTCTGAGTCAAGGAGAAGGAGGAGATGATGCCATTGTGACATCATTGTTTGTTGCTTAAGCTTTGTAGTCTTTGTTTAGACGGTGAAGTTGATTAAAAATTCCGGTACTTGTGAGATTAGATCTGAAATTCGTTTTTTGAATGTGAAGAACACTAAACCAGTCGACATTCATCGACAGATGTGCCAGGTTTACAGAGAAAGTGCGATGAGTGATTTAACTGTAAAGAGATGGGTTCAACAGTTCAATGAAGGATGTGATCAAGTCCATGATAATGAACAAAGTGGGAGTCCATCTTTGGTTAGTGATGAATGTGTTCGTGCAGTACAAGAAAAGATTAAGGGAAACCGTAAGTTTCATTACTGCTCTTTCTATGGAATTTCTACAAATTTCAAGATAACTTCTTCGAGAAATTGTTTCTGTAAAATTGGTTGTTCGAAAACTTTGTGGTCATTGGGTACCAAAAACTCTTATAGAGCACCATAAAAAACAGTGTAAGGGCAGTGCACTTGCCTTTTTGAATCATTACTACTAAGCCGGTATTGACTTTCTGAGCCAGATAGTGACCAGGGATGAGACTTGGGTCACTTATGAAACCCTTGAATCAAAATGACAATCTATGGAATGGAGGCACACATTGTCACCAGCAAAGGCTAAAGCCAAACAAATTTTCTCAACTCGAAAAATCATGTGCAGGGTGTTTTGGGACAGAGACGACATTCTACTGGTGGATTTTTTACCATGAGGTGAAACAATTAATACAAATTTTTACTGTAAGATGGTTAGGAAACTATGTCACACAATACAACAAAAGTGCTGAGGAATACTCAAAAACGGTATTGTTTTGATTCATGACAATTCCCGCCCTCACACTTTTCAATGTGTCACAACAACTCTTATAGGACATTGGCTGGGACCAGTTTGACCACCTTCCGTACAACCCAGACCTTGCCCCTAGCAATTTCCATATTTAATGAAAAACAAAAACAATATTTAGTAAATTCTACAATTTATTTGAGTCTTGCCGACCATGGTTTCGCCAACAACGGCATTTACAAGGCAGCTTAACAAAGACTGAGTTAAGCTGCCTTGTAAATGCCGTTGTTGGCGAAACCATGGTCGGCAAGACTCAAATAAATTGTAGAATTTACTAAATATTGTTTTTGTTTTTCATTAAAATGGAGTTCTACCAAGTACCATCGGTCAATAGTGTAAATCGTATTTCCATATTTGTTTGCTCCTGAAGGCGTTCATTGGAGGACAAAACTTCAATAATAATGATGAGCCTAAAGAACATGTTATTTATTACATGGTTGACAACACAGGTGGCAACTTTTCATGAAGAAGGCATACAAAAACTTGTGCTGAGTTATTCATGAAGAAGGCATTTTAATGATGAAAAACTTGTGCTGAGTTATGACAATTGCCTACAAAATGTTGGGAACTATGTAGATAAATAGTTTAAGGTTTGTAGATTTTTTTGTATCTGTATTAGTTTTGTTTTTATTACCGTACCAAATGGAACTTACTTTCCGGACGTACCTTGTAGGTTATATTGGCTAACTACCTTTTAATTGTTTTCACAAAATATTTCGCTCTATAATGTAAACTGAAAGAGTTATTGCATTAATAAAGTATTTTTACTCATGTGATATTTATGTATTTATAAATCATTAATATTCAATTGTTAGTAATTATTTTTCTTGATGAACAAATATTGAACATATTAATTTATTACCAGTATACCAGTACCTTAGTCTAGTAATTCTTCATTTACATTAGCAAAACTGTTAAGATGAATAAATCTTCATCAGATAGAAATAGTAAACATTTCTAAATACGTTTATTTGAAGAACGTTTCATTGTCATTTTGAAATAACCATGTTCAAATATTTTAAACAACATGTGAATTAGAAAACACATATTTTAAAATTAATAATTAAACACAGTTAAAACAATATCTAAATTCTCACTATAATAAGTCTTGTGTTGACTAGATCACCAGATTTTAATCACATAGAAGAACTGGTTTGTTATTATGAAAATGAATAAAGATGAATCTATTTCTATGTATTTATTTTTAATATTGTTTCATGTTGTGTTAGCAGTAAATTTTGTTCACCCTACAACTAAATAAAAAAGTGATTTAAAACTAATGAATAGTTGAAACAAGACATTATCATAACCATGTACGAAAAAACTAACAATTGCAGAATTTTTATATTAAATTTAAATTTTGTTTTAAAAAATGAAGGCTTATTGGTCATAAATGTAATTTTTCTTTATTTAAAGTATTTTGCATCTACTTACCAATTGAATTCCACATTTTCCTTGCAATAGATATTGGCAGAATATTTTTGACAGTAAGATAATCACCAACCCAAGACAAAATAATACTCAACACAAACATTGTCAAATACGGTAATGAAGATAACAGCCCATTCTGAAAATAATAAATATATTTTTATAATATAATTTGATTAAAGATTTGTATTTATTATACCGGTACATGTACGAACTTAATTTTGAAGACAATAATTGAGGTTTAATTGGATACAAACTTAAAATTATAGTTCTAATTAATAATGGATATTTACTCGATATTGGGAGCAGGTGTTTGTCAAAACACAAAATCAATTAATTAGATACATAATTATATCCATACTATTGTCATTATAATTAAGGGATATTATAGTGAGTTTAGGGTTGATCATGTAGAAAATAGAGAGGGGAGGTTAACAATTTTGTTGACATGTGGTTCTAGTAGCCACAAAACGCACCACAACATAATTATCTGTTATACAGAGTGTTTTAGGAAAACAATTACCATTGTAATTTAACACTAAACATTTATTAAGCATACAAATTATATAAAAGTGCATGAAATCTATAGGAAAACTCTGGGAGATTTAAAACAGCTGATAACATATGTCATTGTTGTGATTTTATGTGTTATTTATTTGTTTACTTACATTTGTACTTGTGATTAGTTTGAAATCATGCACTGTACTTTTTAACAGCATGGTTTTATTGAGAAAACTAACTCGATTATGAATTAATAGGTTGCTACTCAAAGAGCCTTTCGAAATGAGTGTGGTGTTCACAAAGTTCCAATCAAGCAAACAACTTTATCGATCACATAGAAATTGGAAACGACTAGATCTCCCTCTTTAGAGAAAGTAGAAAAAATGGCATGTGCCAAGAGTAGTTGTTGATTTTTAAAATTGTCTCTTAAATTCTCTACAGAAGTTGCAATTTACAATTAAAGAATGTCAAATCTTATAGGACATGCCAAAGAACTGCGAAGAAAGAAAAATTATGGCAGTACAAAGTTTTTGGCATGTTACATCTGGCTGGTAACAACTTGTAATGTACATCTTTTTGAATATTAATAATGAAAAGTGATAATAGAAGAAACAACGTAATTGGATGAATGAATATAAATGCGATAATGTAATTAATTAGTTCTAAGAAATGGGAGAGGGGTAATGTCAATCGAATAGAGGCTTAATGGCAATGTTTTAAAATAGAAAATAAATCGTAATAGATATGCAGAAGTATGTTTAATGTCTAGATTTAATATAGAATTAGTATATGAATAAAATTTTGTCTATGTAAAGTGAAAATGTTAGTTACCAAGTAATTATGGTTTAGAGACTATGTTTTCGTGAAAAGACATATGTGAACCCCTGGTTAGAAATCGCATGCAAGCGTGCAAAGAATCAGTCTTGGTCAGTCGTTGTAAGAGTTCATAGGCAGTCGTCACGAGAGCTAGACGTACTATCAATTTCATTAATTTTTATTAGAACAATGTGATTCGTGAAAGACGCGTTTTAAAATGAAACGGAGAAGGTTAAATTAAACTATAAACATTCGTAAGTCAGTTTTTAAATGCAGTTATCCAGCAATCGCTGTTAGAGTTAAATGTGTTATTGTCTATGTGAAATTTTTGTAGAACAATGGTTTGTGTTGTAGATGCTTTATAATGAAGTGGAGAAACGTAAATTAGTTATTTAAAGTATCGACGTTAAATGACAATGTGCTATGTGGTGAAATGATAATTTAATAGTATAAATGTGAACAATAATTTTCATAAAGACAGAACGAACAATCAATTTTAACACGTGATACGGCCTGCGTGTCAATTTTATTGATTGTTTCCCTTTCCATTAAAACAAACTCTTACAATGACATTTTTACTAAGGGTTATAAATTTTAAAAAAAAAATATATATAACATACTTCATAATTAGTTTTATTTTTTATAGGTTTTTGTTTTCAACAGAATTGATTCATTATCTATTTCTTCTTTCTTCATGCAAACACCTGTTATGGTGACCATCTTTACCTTCCAACCCAAATTTTTCTTCCTACAGGTAGATAATTTTTACATGTTCATTTAAGTTCCATTTAGCTCCCTGTACCCTATGATTTATGTTACATGTCCTTAGCTCCTCTCTAATCTCATAATTTCTAAACCTATCCACCCTACTACCTCTTCACCACTCTCAAAAATTTCATCTCCATTATAATATGACTTTATTGACATTTGATATCACTATTGTCAACACAGTGTAAGAATCTATGTTAAAGTTTAAATCTACTCAATGATTACAGATGTCTCAGAAATAGTTTTCTTTGACTAGTATTTAGAAATTTCACATTTCCATATCAATCCACTTATTATATATAATAATAATGTTATCAGAATATGAATTTCATTTTTGTTAGTTGGTTTACATTTATAAAAATGAGAAAATCTCTATATGTGAAATCTATTATATTTCATGAATATTTTTCTTTAGATTACTGAAATGAAATGATAAATATCTGCATCCTCTTATAAACCAATTTTATTAAGTGTACCGTATAACTTTTACATAGAATATTATTTCAATGTTATAATGATAGACAGAGTGTAAGATAATGACTCTGGACATGAATTTTTGCATAAACTATCGATAGTAGCATTTTACCACTGTCAACTAAAGTCGACAAAAAACTTAAAGGGGTTAACATCATATTGAAAATTGGTTGTTGAAATCAGGGCTTACCATTTTTGAATAAAATTATCATCCTTTTTATATGTGATGATGTCTATAGTTACTAAATTTTTAAAAACTCTCTTCAAATAAATAAGACTCTTATATTTAATATAACCTACAATTGTCTGACAATATAATTTTATTTTAGATATATATAAAAATAATAATAAATAACAAATAAAAGAAAACAGAAATAAACTATAAGCAATATATATTTTTTATTTATTTCAACCTTCTTTTAAAATAAACATATATCAACATATTTGCTATTTTCTAAATATATTTAGTCATTCTTACACTTTTAATATCAAATCCAAGAGCATGACTCATGTATGAAGGCATCAGTGTTAACAATGTCCAGAAGCCCCAGTTTTGTCCACAATGACATATCAATAGAGCCCAGAGAGGAACACTGGTTACTATGTCTTTCCAAGGTGTTACCATTGTCTGGAGAAGTATTGGACATGTGTTATTAGGAATGTACAAAATACAAAAATAAACTAATAAATTATAATTAACGAAATGATACAAAATAGAAAAAAAAGAAGAAATATCAACTTTTAATATAGTGATGGTTTTCTATATAATCCTGAATTTTAACCTTTTTTTTCATGTAGTTTTGTACACAAATCATCAGACACTTAACCAAAATCATAGTAATCAGTTTTGAGAAATTCGACTATTTATTAATAATATTAATGTTATTTAACACTTAATGTTTTTAAAAATTATTTTACCCAATCTTGTGATTTTGAAGGACAGCTTAGTTTGGTCCTCATATGCTATAATTTACCTGATATCTTTAATTACAAGCATATTTGACATGCACATTTTGAGTAACAAACTCTTTAGATAAGAAGGTCAAAAGAGGTTCAATGGCTTTGAAAAATGAACTCAGATATTTTATAAAAACCATATATTTAGGAACAGTGGAAGTTCAAAAGATATTTATATAAAAAAGCAAAATATGCTATATGCCAAATCAAAATCAATCATTCGGTCAAGAAAAGTGTATTAAATGAAATACAGAAGAACACTTTATAATTTTAGGTATAACCAAAACCGATATTTATACAACGATCAATTACATTGCTCGGGTTGTACCACTGTTCTGTATAGACAATAGGCAGAACCATTTGTTTAGACTCAGAGGATCCCAAACATTTCTATAACATTCTTAAATATTTTAAACATATTTTTGTAAAACTAAACTTATTTGCTTTAAATTTACAAATACTTACATTGCTGTTTGAAGAAGAGTTTACCAAAGTGGATTTTATATAGTCTCGTTCTTCTGGTGAGATGGAGGAATGAGTGTCTGGGCTGTCTGCTCCCACATAGAGCCAAAGAAGAGACCACACTATGGCACATGCTCCTGTCACATAGAAAATACTCGGCCATCCTCCTGCACTTGCTGCAAGATATCCAGCTATGAATAGAGCAAGGACTGTTCCCAATTGAGTCCCTGTACATGATAATGATACTATGATTTGTTGTTAAAAAAATAGAATGAGGAATTCAAGATGTACTTTTATTCTATACAATATACATAAGCTAATACAATGATAAAACAGAAGTGTAGACATTTGTTTGGAGCAGTGGTGTAAACATAACCTCAAAATAAATGAATGATTAATTTATAATATTCTACCAGAAAAATCATATTGCAATTAATATTGTTTCAGACACAGTGTAATAGAAATATTTAAAATTAAATTATCTGAAAATTTTGAAACAAACAAATATTAAATTATTAAATTAAATATACAAATTATTAAATAAAATATACAAATAACATATAAACAAAACAAATAGGGTGGTGTTTAACCGACTCTTTAATTTGAATGGCTTTTTATTCAATGAAAGAGGAAAGAGAGGAAAATGAAAATTAAGTAAAAATAATAATTTAAATTTAAATTTAAATTTAATGTTTAAGAAAAATTATGTTTATTGTGTGTGAAAACTCTGAACATGATAGGCCTACTAAGTTTTGTTACATCCTGTAGATATCTTAGACAGTGAGCTTTACATTACAGTTCATTGATTTTTCTATCCCAAACAGATCCCTGAAATATAAAGGTGTTTCTATATTTCATTAATGCTCTGTATAAAAACGGAATCTGGTAGATATTGCAGAGTAAGTTAAGAGACCACAGGTGACCCCAAGTGGATCTATTATGGAAAAGTGACTTTAAATTCATTGACCTCTGTGGGACCTGAACCTGGCTCTGTTTGCTTGCCAAGCAAAAATTATAAACACTATATCAACTCGAAGGCCTGGCATAAAACGAAACATTGATTAGTTTGTTAATCAAACTACTTAATAATATTTAGTCAATATCTAAGTTCCAATCTGTATGGTACAATAAAAATGTAGGCATTCTATTTTAATTATTATAGTAGTAAAAGAATTAGTTTTGAAGAATTATTAGAATTGTATGCTAACTTAATACAAAAATAAAAAGGAGTTTAAAACTTACCGCTAAACACGAATGAAAATATTCGACTTCTCTCTAGTGGTGGTGCCCATTTAGCCAGATGTGTGTTAACAGAAGGGTAGACACATCCCTACAAAATAAAATTAAATCACATAAAAATTATAAATTTAAAAAGTTTTTTGCCACATGTTCTGGAAGATGTAGACAAATAATGTTTTATAACACACTCGCTGCCCGTGTTTCTGTAGGTAAGTGTAAGTTATAATACGTTTAGTATTAATTAATATAGATTTAGAACAATCATGCATTATAACTTACACCTATCTACAGACAGTCTAAGAGAATTGGTCTAAACAATTTCCACACTCCCACGGGCCCTCTTAAACTCTCCAACATTTATGTGTTTATATTGCCAAAATAGTTGAAATTGGGATATTTTCAATTTTGATTATTTTTCCATAATATACACACTTTCAAGTTACCATCATATTATACAAATTTGATAAAAAGTAGTTAGAAATTCTCATAGTGGGTACATTTTTGGTTTCCTCAACATATTTTATCAATTTATAGATTTTCTTAGAGTTTTACAATGTTATTGTACCTTTGTACCAGTTTATACACTGTTTTATGGTTTACACAATATATTTTATCTACCTAAGGTAAGCAGATTTAGGTCATTTTATACTATTCTTACATAATATAATTTCTTTTGCAATAAAATACAATAAAAAATTCAAGTTTTTCATCGATATGGTTAGTTTAAGCACAAATATTGAATTTTAACAGTATCTGATGATGTCTTGTAGCCGAAACGTTTTGTACTTTTCTCATGTAGAAATTACATTATATTATATTACCGATGTCTTGTAGCCAAAACTTTTTCGTATTGTTCCCACGTACAAATTACATTATAAAAAATATAATGATGTCTTGTAGCCGAAACATTTTGTATTTTTTCCACGTACAAATTACATTATAAAAACTATACGATGATGTCTGGGTAGCCGAAAGTTTCTAGTTTTTACTATTATTAACTAAAATATTTATTTACCATAGTTTGTTATATGGGTCCCAAAATTTAATAAATATGAATTAATTTTAGTCTTCTAATGATGCCCAATTTTAGAATTTGTAACAATTTGGAGTGTTTCGTGTTTGTACATATACTTGAGTCTCAACTTTCAACCAATCTCAAGTTTAAAAAAATGCAAAATTTTTCATAAGTCTAAATAATGTTTCTTATATAGGTTCACATTTTTTTAAAAAAAAACCTTACAATTTTAATGATTTTATATTCATCCATGATTTTTCTAATATAAGGTATTAATACTCCCATTGTTTGGGCTATTTTAAGATATGATTTTATATGCTGAGATTTTATGTTCAGCTTTGATTTTTCTAATATAAGGTATAAACACTTTTAAGGGCCATTAAGATATCATTTTATATTCATCTATGATTTCTCTAATATGAGGTATAATCCATTGTATGGGCTAATTTAGGCCTTGATATGGTAGAATTGAATTTTAAAACCTATAATTTTACACATTGTATATTATTAGAGACCTCTTTCTAAAACATACGTTATTAACAGTTACATTATTTGGGCTATGTTCCGGGAGGCGTTGATACAATTTGAGTGTCATCAAATATTTCAGTAATTTACAAACATTTTTTTAGTTATGCAATTTCTAAACAGATTTGTATGTTTTAGATATATTGTGTAAACTCCTTTGTACAGATTATTTTACAACTTAAAAATGCTTATGTTTAAAATCAATTTAAACGTTTTTTCAATACTACACTGATCTCTGAACTGTGTAAATAAGGATAATGAAATCATCAAGTTAATAAAGTATCTAATCAAACTCTTAATAATTAAAATTGACTCATTTCACTGTACTGGAACCTAAATGTTGTTTTTATGAATTTTTTTCAAAATACACAATTTTCATTTTATATAACAATCAACATATCATATTAATCAATTCAAATGTCTTGGAAAAAGTCGCCAGAATGCATAGTTTAGGCAGAAATTGTATTTTAATAATTACCTGATGATGGCTTGTGCTGAAACTTTCAACTTTTTTAATACTATTTTTTTAGTCTAAAATTTGGAGGCTATTATTTTAGACTATTTCTAACAGTTGTAACATATTTGGGGGCCCCAAAATTTATAAAAAAATCTGGTAATTTCATTAATTTTCAAAATAATTTATAATTTCCATGGAGCGTGAAAGAACCAAACTATTTATTGGCAATATAATTATATATACTATGTAGGAGAGTTTAAGCGGGCCTGTGGGAGTCTGGAGATTTTGAGAACTACTCTCTTACTCTGTGTGTAGGTAGGTGTAAGTTATAATGCATGATTGTTCTAAACTTATATTAATTAATACTAAACTTATTATAACTTACACTTACCTACACACAGATAGACAGACAAATTATATTTTTTATGATAAGTAATTACTTGTTACGTAAACTTTAAAACAATTCGGAACGTATTCAGTGGAAAATAAGCAGAGCAGATATTTAAGAAATGTCATTTAAATGTGGAGTGACATACACAAGATGTAGCTGACATTACAATCAGAATCAACTCCAAATCAATATTAAACCTGGCTTCACCTGGAATGGGCACTAATAATTTATTTGTTTTAAAAATGGAATTTGTTTCAAACCACAATTATTAGGACACTAAGTAGGGGTTGTGGGCACATCATCGTTACTACTCTCCTTTTGACTCATCCTCGTCACTACTAATCATCATCAGTCTGTTCTACATCTGAACACTCTCCTAAACTATTATTAAACACATTAGAAGGACCAGGATTGTTTCTAGCCATAACAACAATAATAATAAACAAAACAATACTACCAAAAACATACTACTCAATGAAAACACTAATATATCATGCACAAACATGCACAAAATACTTTAGTGAGAAAATAAATGGACTGCACAGTATAACACAAGGAATTGATAACTAGATGTGCACATAATGTCATGAGAGCCTGCCAATTGCTGAGCTGGCTGGAGAGGAATAACAAAACTATGACACGATGTTCCATATGGTGGGACACGAGCACCTTGTGGGACATCAGCAGAACAAACATGTTAATGAAATATTTATCCAGTTGGAATTAAATCTGACTCAACAATTACCTATTCATACCTTCAACTTGTCAATCCAACTGAGGAAAAATGGGGTTGTAATTTTCCAAAAAATAAAATGATCCAGATTCAATATTTGATGTCATTTTGTACATTATTGAGATGTCATCTAACCCTATATGAAAAACAGTGTTGAGATATGTCTAAAATCAATCTTAAAATAACATATTTTACTTATTTAATTTATTTTGTAATTTATATATATATTTTAAGGTACCAAGTAAAACTTTGAAATCAGTTTGTGCATAGATGGTTTCCAAGTTTTCAAAATTCTTAATATAATCTCAACATTTTGAATACTGGTTCAAATTAATGCAATTTTATAATTTATGAGTTTTTCAAGTACTTGTTTTCACAAAAACTATAAAAATAAATTTATAATATTGATATCTAAAATCTAGAAAGGAGGGAAGTGAATTATGCCTATTTATAGTATTTAGTCACATATCAATTATTATGTGTAACAAAAAATACCCACTTAATGGTTAATTACCCCTTTTTAACAAATAACTACCAAGCCAGTGGTTTTGGGAAGTTGCAACCAATATGTTTTGTTTGGGACTTTAGAAGATATATGTTAGTAAAACTAGATACAAAAACATTAGACCTATTTTGAGAAAATCAAAATTTTGACTATTGGTCTTAATTTTTTATATTGCCATTATAAAAAACCTTTTATGTTGACTAAATATTAGTACATACCAAATTTGATGTAAATTAATGCACTCGTTTGAGCTGTACACTAATGTGCGGATAACAGATGTGAGACGACGAACAAACATAATTCTTAAAACTACTCTTTGGGGCTCAGAATATCTCAATCTAATATTTTCACACAAAAAAATCATCATAAGTTTTTGCATCATCACATAATTTCTTATATGTGAGAAAGTAAATAGAAAAAAAAAAGATTAATGAAAATAAACTTTTTACGTAAGAATACATTCCATTTATTAATTATGACACATACTTACTTGAAGCATACCCTGGACAACTCGAGTACAGCAAAAAGCCAACCATCCAGCATGCATAGCCACAAATGGTGTCAATATTGTAAATATTCCACACAGTAGTAATGAGCCAAATAATAATAGTTTAGGTCCATAAATACGTGCCATGTTGCCAGCTGGAATTTGAGTAAGCAAATAGCCCCAAAAGAAAGAACTTAAAATGGTTCCTTTTGTTTTTGAATCCCAATCTAATTCCTAAAAAAATACATTTTCAAAGTTAACATACATTGGTTATAACACTTTGAATAATGCCGGACATATTTATATCAATGATAATGTATCCTACATGTAATGAAATGTATATGGATCTACATAAAGAAAGTTTAAAATTAAGGTGCTATGCCTTAAATTTTACTCTAACAAGTTTGATGATAGAGCTATTTACATGAAACATGGAAAAAAAACTAATTGAGCATTGGGTTTCAAGGGTAAGAAAATGTTTTGACTTTAAAAAAGAGTGTACAATTACAAAATACGATAAATTATAATTAATAACAATTATGACAAATATTACAGGGCTGTAAAACGACCCTACAACGACTTATGAAAGATATAATTTTAATTATAAAACACAAAATATTACACTCAGAAATATATTCAATATAGCATGATCCAGATAATGAACGTATTCTATGATGGCCTCCAAATCATCAAATTATGTGGAAATTATTTAAATACACTGAGTTTTTTATCAAAATCCAGAGGGCTAAATATCCTGAGATCTTGCATGGCAAGGGAATGATTCTATTCACAAACAAGTTGTTATTCACATATTACCTATGTGATCTGTAGTATCCTGTTTAAAGTAGTTCTTGACAATTTCTTCTTTTATTAATTGTGCATGCAAAAGATATATTATTACAGTACATTTTGGAGTTTACAATCACAATGTAAAAAAGGTCTGACTATATGCCTATGCAACATTCCAACCTAAACACTAATCTTCCCATCATGCAGTAGCAATTTGTTCAACAAATATGTGACTATATTTCTAAGATTTTATTGAAACACGCCAAACATGAAATTTATTGTAATTGTATGAGGGGGGAATCGGGCTGGTGAGAGGAGGGGGTGGGAGTGGTCGGTCAGCCGAAGAGGGAGTCTCGAATCACATTGCTACACATCAGGGTGCGACGTTTGTTCGCTGTGAGTGGATCAGTTCATATGTGAGAACTTTTTTTGTGAAAGCCTTTTTTCCGTTTCGGTGAATACGTTAAATGGCTGACTGTCGGGAGCAATGTGTGGCTGTGAAAATATATTTCCTGTTGAGGAAAACGCCCGCGGAAACTCTTATAATGTTTAAAACAGTTTATGGGGAAGCTACTTTAAGTAAAACACATGTGTACAAGTGGTTTGAACATTTTAAAAAAGGAGAAATGTCGACTGAAGACCAGCCTCGTTCTGGGCGCCCTGAAACATCAAGAACAGACAACAACGTTGAGAAAATCAACACTCTGGTTGGTGAAGACTGTCGTCGAACAATTGATCAATTAGTTGCGCCTTCTCACAGACGAGCAAAAGGAGCACCGACTTCATGCCTGTTTCGAAGCCTGTCTGTGAAGCAGTTTTTGAAACGATATGACACCGATTGCTCACCCCCTATTCACCGGATCTCGCTCCCTGCGACTTTTTTTTTGTTCCCCCGACTCAAAAGGGATATGAAAGATAAACGTTTTGAGATTGTGGAAGGGGTGAAACAAAAATAGCTAGATGGACTAAAGAACGTTTCATTAAGTGAATATCAACAATGTTTTTTACAATGGAAGAAACGATTAGAGAAGTGCATTGCAGTTAATGATAATTACTTTGAAGGTGACCAAAATTTGGTGTATAAATATTGAAAAATAAAGGAGTTACGACCAAATTCCCGTTTTTTTTTGGGTCCTCCCTCGTATAAGGTTTTGACACACATTAAAAAAAAGTCAGAACTTAAAATTTCGATAAAGTGAAGAGAAGAGATTTTGTGGGGTGTAATGGCTAAAAAATTCTCATTACTTTTGCTTTTAAGAAGAAAAAAAATACTATGAAACTAATTTGACACGCCATTAGATGAAATTATTTTCTTTTTTACTCAAATTGTAAAAAAAAATTATATTGAATACTTATTGAAATGAATATGTTTGCTCTTCTTATAAATTATGTACTGGTATCCTCTTTTTGCCTCTAATTATTTATCTTTTTCATCTATAAAAATTATTCTCCTCTTTTTTTCTTCTGTATTTGCATAGTACAATGATATTCTTGTTTTCAAAGTTTGTAGATAACATTTATAATTTCAAAAGTAAACTGCATATTTAATTTCAGAAATATCTAAGAAAAGGTTGGAGGATTTCTGGGCATCCGAATGTATTGTTTATTTTAGTATAATCTACTGACCCCATATTTATGTTGTTTTTATTAATCTTTTGTTTAAGTGATCTAGTTGTTCAGAAAACAACATTTTGTAAATACCAATGTTTCTCTTATAATAAATATACAGTGGGGGGGATTAAAAACATACAATTTCTTAAATTACTTTCAGGGTTCTTTTTTTATTTCTTTAAAGTAATTTCCTCTCTCTTATCTGAAATAATTTGTTTGAATTTTCTTCTCAAAATATTTGCCTTTTTAATCACCCAAATGTATTCTTGAAACATTTGCCTCTCTGTTCAAGTGCATTTTCTAGATCTTGGATGATTTCCTGTTTTCTCTTTTCTAATTATTTGTTCTTCACTTCAATAATAGTCTCAACACATGAACAAATATAATTCAAGATTTTCACAATGTTAAATTTATTACACTATAATTGATGTTAGTTAAATTCATATTATTTAAATAATTTTTTTCATTTCATTTCCCAGTATACTGTTCTTTTCCTGGTCACAATTTTCCTTATCAGTTCATTAAAAACTTATGCAATTGTTTCAAGATTGTGTTATGAATAGTCTTAACATTTTACTATTTGCATACATTTAAAATTTGATACATTTTGAAACACCAATTTAAAGGTTTATTAAAAATATAAATAGATCTTTATTTTTTGTACAGTATGTGGTTACATTTTAAAATATATTGTATCTTTGTAAATACACAAAATATCATTTTTAAAATTATTTATGTGATAGTTCTGTTCTAAGTACTAAAGTGGGGGTTACTAAATGAACAGTGTGCATTTTGTAAATATATTTATACCTGCCTAAATAGTTTACCGGGAAGTTATAATTTGATGAGTTATCAGTCATTGCTACTATTGCGACAGAGAGGTTCACTCGAAGTGAGTATGCTACAATCTGAGCAAAGAAAGTCATTAAGGCTTGTTTGTGTCGGACTCCAAAGCCTGAAAAGTAAATAAATACTTGTATTTATACTGTATTAGAAACATAACCTAGAGCTATATAACATAAACACGTAATTATTTAATTAGTAAAGATGTGTGATAAGAAAAGTAAAAAGAATTAGGAGTATTTAAAAAAAATAAAGGATTCAAAATAAACACGAATAATCCTTAGTGGTCATTTACTATTTTAAATTTTACACACTAGTTTGGGTCATAAACTTGGGAGAGTCGATGTTTATTTAATCTTTTATAATAGTACCTAGGCTGATTTTTTTTTTTTTTTTTTTAATTTTTAATCAACAACTTATGAATAGGTATTTTGGAGGGATGGCAAACAACCAATATGTTTTGTTTGTGTCTTTAGAGGTTACACTTTAAGAAAACTTAGAGCTCATTTTGAGAATATCGTAATTTTTCTTTTTTGTCTTACCCTCAAATTTTGAGCTATTTAAAAAAAATAAAAAACTCCTGAGATATAACCAAAGAATGTTCATATACCAAATTTGATTAATTTATAATGTCAAAAAATTTGTGCATTTGGGAACTGCACAGACAACAGACAGATATCATTGCAAAAACCATATTTTTGGAAATGGACACCACAAATGGATATATATCCTCAAAAAACTTGACATCAACATGTCACATAACTTTCTCTATACTAAGAAAATGGGCTAATTTAGGGCTGGATAGTGTAAAAAATCAAGAACTTTCAATTGTGTTATTCAATTGTAGATGAAATGTATTTGAAGTATCAATATAATAAATAGATTTTAGTATAATCTTATTTGAAACTTGATATCACAATTGACAAGTTTTGTATGTGTGTGTGTGTGTGTGTGTGGATATTTTCAATCCTCAGAAAATTTTTATTCTGAAATATCATTATGGTATATAAAATTTGTTTTGTATTTATCTATAGTTTGATGCCACAATTAATATTTTTGTTAAACAAAAATTATTACTAATTGCAATTTTTATTTTAAACTGATCTTCAATATGAATTTTTTAAAGTTTAATTTTACCTTATAATTTGATAATTATTAAATTTTTACAATCCTGTCCCATAATTAATTATAAAGAGATTTTTTTAGAAGTAACTTGGGCAATAATACTACTACCCAAATCTGTAGTAATTTCTGTAATTTGATCTTCAATTATATTTCTACATTTTCTGACAGACCAACAAATATTTTGAAGAAACTAGAAAACTTTTGTTCTGAATTATAATAAATTGCAGACAAAAAAATTTTTTTTTTTGGTTTTAGGTGAGTATAAGAATAAGAAATAACTTATATTACAAATATTTGTGTACATTATTTTCAAAAATATTCCAATGTACAAGGAAACATTTAAATAAATATAAGTGTGAAAATTTTCCATAAACCAGTGATAGTTTATTTTAATATTTTGTAGCTAATATACTATGTAAAACCATCCCTAATTATTTAGAGTATACAAAATGTGCAAAGATAAATAACAATGTTACCTGGTGTAGTAGTTGCTGGTGGCAACTGTTGTTCAATATGGCTGTTTTTATCCATTGTTTAAAACCAGATCCACACTCTACTAATGACACTGTACTACTGAGCTCAGATTATGCTAGGCTAGGCCTACAGATAATGGATCTTTGCTTATAACATTTAGCCTTGTGAGTGTTTACATTCCAATCATGTTCTTCCAGTCAAGGCTATACACCTTGGGTCTAAAAGCAAGGAGGGGGAATGTGCAAGTGCACAGAGAAAGTACAAAGTAATTAATTGCCAAGTTAAAAAGAAAGTTAGCAATTTGTTCTATTCTACTGTATTTACACTGCAGCATAAATACAGGATGCATTAAAGTTATAAATTAGTGTTTGTTGGTACAGGCCTATATGAGTTTAGAAACATTTCCCATATTTATGGAATGCAATAATACAGTGGCATAAAAGAAATTAATGTATCCTTATATTTTTTCCTCATTAAACAATAAAATGGTGAACATAATTGATTTATAATTTCTATGTTAAAATTTGTGTTTGGGTGAGGAAATACCTTTCTCTGTAAATTACATTTGATCTTTTCGATATTTAAAAAATGCATAACATATTAAAAATCTGTCAGATGAAAATGTGTATCCAATAAAACTTATATACAACAAATAGATTATTTTAAAAGCACCATAATCAGAGATTTCTTTTAGTATACATTATGTTAATTCAACCATACAAAATGTTAAAAATGAATTGTGCAAATCATTGCATAAACTCTCTTGCTCACCCATCCCCAAAACTAATCGCCACTAAAATGTTTGATAGTTTTATAAGTCTTTGATCATTTGAAAGTTTAAAAATAATTTTACACCAGCTTATGAAGAAAGTTTATTGTATAACTTAACCTGTGGTGTCTAGCACTGTGGATATATAAGCTTGTGCAGTGCTATAATTGTATACATCCTTGTTCTGGGATATGATCAGATATTAATTTAAAAGAAAGTAACACTTTATGAATATTCAAACATAGAAATGTAACTAAACTCCTTCAAAGCATTTTTAGACCTGGTACTTAGCTGAATAGGTTATTTTGCAGGACAAACACATTTTCAATGTTCTTGTATTGACGAACTTAACCCTGAGAAGAATTTCATATTTCAGAATGAATACACTAACCACATCAGATATTTCAAATGTGTAGGCTATATATAAACATTTGAACTTATAACTGTTAGATAAATTTTGGTCCAAATTAGTGATCTTTCAAGTGTTATATTTGTTCTGTCGTAGCCTATAAATTTGTTTTGATTAAAATTGGTTATAAAAATGTTGATGAAAATTCACAATCTCTCCTACTAAAAACCAAAGGATTTCTCTCAATAATGCTTGTGTACTAAGAAAAATGGTCAAGGTGGGTATTCCTCAAAATTGAATTTATTAATTTTGACCAAATGTGTAATCACATGTAGCTTCAAAGTAATCCTTGAAAATGAACCATATCTCAGTGATGTATACATAAATATTAAAATTTTCAATAAAAATGAACGAAATTTGGAAATGTGTAGAAAGGGAGAATTATTTCTCATACAAATTTTAACAGTTATTGATAAAAATGGTTTTTATGTTTCAATTGTTCTAAATGGGACAGTGTCAATAAAAATAGAATCTCTGTCAAAATATATTAATGTGGTTCATTTAGGAAAATAACCTGCAGATAAAATATTGCCAAGTATTCTTCATTATAAAAACATTCTACAAACCTACAGTGATATTTTGAATTGTATGTATTTCCAGTATTGACAAAATTGGAATCTATGTGGGTTAAAAACACTGCCCCCCCTTCATATTCTCTACTGGTAGAGCAACTAGTTTTGAAAGTATTAAGGTGTTTTAAAGTTATTGCAATTTTCAAACATTCAGTGTTAAAATCAATATGTCACATTAAATTATATTGTTTTAACAAAATTTTATCTTCCATATCTCACTTGCAAATTTTGAAAGGAGTGACAGATAAACAAAATATGTCAAAACATTAGCATCGGGTTTGACATCTAATGATCATATTAACATGATTATTAATTAAATAATATATGTCAAATGTTAAATGAATGGTTGAAATTTAGATTAAAATTGGATAAGTGCTTTTAATCATCCAAAAGACATCTTGAAGTAGATAAAACTATGTATTGAATAAGCAGTTATTATTTATTATGGTGTTTATCTTTCTATGATTAAATGAAGTGTCAATAAAAATTGAGAGTTCTTTTACCAAAATATTGTAAATGGGATTTAAACTAATGATGCTAACTATAATTAAATTTGTGTTTGTTATAATGTTATACATTGTATTATGTGTCTTTTTAATTGAATAACTGGTAAAGATTTTAACTATTATAAAAGTTAGTACAGTTGGTGTTTAGAAAGTGAGGATGTTTCGAGAGCTGTAAAGTATGGAGTGAGATACAAAGCATAGGTAGTGGGGAAAAGCTGTACTGCATTATTTGTGACTCCATTATCAACTATACAAATCACCACGAGAATCTAGTCCATTGAAGGAGGAGCCTGTAGAGAGCCTGACTTTGAAGAAACCGATAGGAACCCAGCAAGTTTGTTAACTCATTTCCTTGCTGTGACAGCGGTTGGCACCGCGTTTCTTGTGGTGTTACGCCCTTTAAGGCACTTGCATATCATAGATACTGCACTTAATTTGGCATCACAGTTGCAAAGAGCATAATTTAATGAACAATTTAAAAAAAGAAATAGACCAGTAGCTGCTTTCCTTCCTTGTAAACAAATTATCACAAATTTCTAAACGAAAACAATATTTTTTCAAATAAATAAATAAACGTAAGTTTGGAAAATTTAAATTAAAAACTAATATTCATTTTTGTACTGGGTTATATATATTATTACAGGGGAAATAATTATTACCGTTAAAACAAAAAAAATGTTTACATTACCAAAGACAAGCGGTATACTCTCTTGTCTGTGACATTACTAATAAAGTTGTAAGTAAATACTACTTTACACTTTGTACACTTTAAATGTATCAGTATTATAAGCAAGATGTAATGCCTTTCTATTAATAATGTTAATATTGACAATTTTTAGAATTAAATGAAAATAACAAATATGATTTTTTTTTTGGAAACTTCCTGTCGAGTCAATGCCTGAGCTGTGTGTTCGATTCTTTGTTTACAGCACATCCAGATTATGTCACGTTTATTTCCTCAAACTCTTATCACTATCCTTAATGGGAAGGTATGAAATATTATCACTATTGCTTAACTGGAAATTGATAAAAAAGATGTGGACAACCAAGTCAAGTAATCTGTTCGATTTTGCAGATTTTATAGTTAAATTCATTTGTTCCTTTGTCGTTGTTATTACTTAATAACAGCGCTTAATAATTTTTTTCAAGACAATAATTTATATTATTAAGAAAATTTATTAGATATCAAAGCAGTATATTCATCCAAAGGACTTAAACGTAATATACAATAATATGAGATAAGTTTATTATTGTCAACCAAATTTGTTATACATTTCTTTATTATAGGTTCATGTTTAAGTATGATAAATGATATATAATGTTAATGTATCTGTTAGGCGATAATGACAGAAATGTTTTTTTGCCTTAAAACTCAAAAAAAAGTATCTGTTACACTGAAAATGCTTAAATTATTAAACAAAATACTATAGTGTAACTCATAAAAAACTGGCCCAAATATTATAAAACTACTTATTTACTCAACTATATTAGCATTGCAAAACGTTGATACCCGGCTAGCTTCAAGAGTGTTGTTCAAATTGACAACAGCACGCTACTCTTGGTTCCCTATTGGCTATTTCCTAATGGACTACTTTCGTGGCGGCTTGTATAGTGACAATAACCCTGTTTGTCTGATTGAAGTTAAGTATGTAACATTCACAATTAAGATATATTTAATTGGGAGAAATGGAATAGTTGTAAGCAACGTGAATAATCAATAATTTGAAGCTCACAAAAGAAAGCGGGTATGGACGGTTTTTGATGAATTTAAAATAGCTTTCTAAATATATTCTGGCCTCATTGGAAATTTAGACAATAATGAAATATAAATATAATGGAAATGCAGTTAAGAAAGTTTCATTCAGAACAGATTAATGAGTAAAGTATAAAATGTTTATTGTAATCATATTGCAAATTTAAAGAGATAGTGAAGTCCTATGAAGTGCTATTAAAGATTAGAAGTTAATAATTAGTTTAAGAAAAAAAGTATAAATTTGGTTGAGAAGAAAAAGACAAGTTTCTTGTTATCAAAGATTATATAAACATTCTAAAATAAACAAATAATGGTCACGAAAAATATTGTTTTAAATGAAGTAAGTTTTGTGTTGTTTTATAAATAAAATGGTGTTTATTAAAGTTTACTGAAGTATAATGACGAGAGAAATATTTAAGAGAACTTATTATAAATTAATAAGAATAATATTATGGTGTAAAGTGAAGAAATTATTTTTTGGGTTATTACAAAGTTGAGGTTCCTTGAAAAGAAGGAGCAATGGTTTAATGGATCAAAAGAGATCTCATGCTTTGTTTTAATGATATTTTTATGAGTGCATGCAAATGGGGAAGCTTGTGTGAAAGATTTAATATGCAAAGACTTATATGACTCAAGTATTCTACTAAAAATATTGATATGCTGTTACTGGAAGATGGACCTTAATATTATGAACAATTAATTTAACTAAGAATAATTTATGTTCCTTACTTTATATGTAAATAAAATAAAACATAATTATAAGAAATATACTTGCTATTTGGTATAGATAACTACCTAGTGTTATATATATGATAATCTGAATTAATAATAAGTAAAAGAAATAGTTTAAGGACTTAGACCAAATACTGGGCCAGGTCAATTGCGACAGAAATATATATTGATGCTTATGTTTTGATTTTTTTTTATAGTTGATAAGACGATTAGGTTAGGAAATGGAATGTTATGTTAGAATTTTGAAATAATTTCTACTTTATATACTTCAAGTTTATTAATGATAGAAGAGTCTTTTAAGGGTTGATTATGTATTTAAGGACTTTGAAATAATTTAGAACATGGAAGAAATTTCTATAGTATGATGTGTTTGTTTTGGAGTGATAATAAGTCATTAGGAAGATGAAGTATGCGTCATGAACTTAAAATAGTTCAAATTTAAAGAAATGTTTATTATTAAGCAAGATCGGTTACATATTGTGAAAAAGTTAGACATTATTATGAATAATTAAATAATTTTCTTTGAATCACTCACTACCTTTTCTGAATTACATTCAAGCTGATAGACTTATACTGTGGTCATTATGTTTACTTGGACACAACAAATGACATGTGTTTGATTTAAAAAAAAGAAATTGTAAAATTGGGTGAAGTAACGTCACTACATTTTTTTAAATATTTCACAGAGAGTGGATGAAACGAAGCACCTCACACTCGATAGTAACTATTATAATTATTCTAAAGTTATGAATATTGTAAGAGTCTTAATAAAATAAAATGGTAAAATCATTCAAAGAAAGGGGGTAGCAAACACTCTTCTCCTGAAATGTGATATTCTGTGAATAGAATTTAGAGAGTTTTTTTTGAAATTGTTAGATAAAAATATATGAAATTAGGACTGTTAAACAAAATTAGTTTTTTTTTTTTTTTTAGATGGAGTACATGGTTTGATGCTCAAATCATGTACTACATCTAAGGGGTACTGTAACGTTCACAATTTTGAGATCTTTATATCAAGATATATTTGATTGAGAGAAATGGAATAGTTGCAAGTAACATGATTAATCAATAAACATAATGAAATCGTAAAAGATTTTATTGCAAGGATTATTTATGTTCAAGGACAATACAAAACTATAATTTTATTCAGAAGTTGAATGTAGGACAGGCAGACGAGATTTCAGAGTTGTTAAACTTACTGCACTATGTATGTGTGTGATTTAAAAACAATCAGAAAACTTATAAGAGATGTTAGTTTAAGATTTCATAATTGTAATAATTAAAAAATGAACTTTCAGATGGAACATCATAAGTACAGACATTTTCTATTAGTGAAATAAAAAAGAAAAACAAAAACTTTATAAACTTTTATTTGAAAATTGAACTTTATCTATCCTATTTATAACTTTGAATATAAAATGTGTTTGTCATTTACAGGAATCTTGTTCTATAAATTTTTGATTATAAAATGTATGTATTTCAGGAGTTAAGTAAATCGCTTAACCAAAATAGGTATGTTTAAAATATATAAAAATTTATGTAAATAAATTTATATATTTTAGAAGTTTTTCATGATCATACTCATTCAATGAGTACATTTTCTCGATATTCATGACCCAGGAAAAGATAAAATAAATAAGTGTTTGTTCTTTTCTTACAAACTGGTGCCTGACAATTTAAAGTAAATTAACTTCTTGGATAAAATAAATTCAAGCTTTCAGTTTTATTTTAAACTTATAGCAGGTATTGAAATTTATTATTACAAGGATTGCCACAAACCGGATTTGCTACATTAATAAAATTTAATTTTGTGTTCAACTTTTGATAAGTATCCATAAAGTGTTATGAGGTTCATCCCAACTTTGGAAGCATGATATTTACATACTATGATGTCATTAATTTTCCCCACTATAAATCATTATTTGGATTGTTAGACCCTGGGATTTATGCTGCGATTCAGGCAGTACATTTTTCCTGTGGCGTTTTCTTTTTATGTTCTGCCCTAACAACAGCCTTCCTCGCTACAGAACCATGGACTCATCAATAGTGAGTTCATTGCAATTTTTATTTTATTATTAAAATAATCAATCACAGACCTCACTTTATGAAGACAATCTTTTTCCTCGTGTACTCTGTTTCCTGTAGTAAAGTAAAGACATCTAAGAATAAGTATAAATTGGTAACAACTTGTGTGCTTTCTAAAAATGGCAAATTTTACATTTCATCAGTCTTCCTATAAATTTTCAAGATGATTCAAGCAAATATTGCCAGTATGCAAAGCAAAGCTAAAAGGTTAGGACTGGGATATTGAGGTCTTTCCACCTATGAATTCTTAACTGTAGAGTAGTTGATGGTCCACAAAATACCTCGAGGGCATAACAAATATACTATAACCTAGTACCTCTGAAGATGACAGCAGTGCTATTGAAATGTACATAAGGTAGAATAAACATAACAATACAGTTTTTATGTTGTTAGTGTTTTGGGGAATTTTCTTTCATTACTGATTGCCTGAAAATACAAGGAGAGAGTCCTTATTGCTAAGAGAGGGTAATTCGAAGAAGTTTAATTCGAGAGAAGATTATAACAGAAGTGAAGTTTTCTTATTAGAAAACACTTCATAGTAGCAAGTTAATCTGTTTGAGGAGGTTGAAGGTCCAGTCCACCGCACACAGAATGGGCTTTTTTAGGACCAACGTTATATAATAGTTTATCTCCAGAATATAAATACTATTTAATTTATAAGTCTATTATTTTAATACTAAACGATACTGCGCAGATGTCATGTCGGTTATGCATTAGTTTTGAACAATAGTATAAACAAACATAACCCCCTAAAATAAGCTAAGAAATGTTCAACAGCTGAACAACTAAACGCATCTGTGATAAGTGTACAATAGAAAACACTGGTTTGAATCATTTTAAAACTCCAAAGTTGTTCATGGTTGCTATCAATAATTAACAATGCGCTTAAGGAGGTTTTTCCAAATTCTATGTACAAAAGACTATTATTCACAACTTTCATTTTTATTCTTCATGACATGGATTTGTCAATTTATTCACTAGATCGTTTCTATATGTAGATGATACAAATAAAATTTGACAGGCGCAGAAAAAGCCAATATTTAAAAAATAGCTGAAATTTATTTTAAAGGAGGTAGCAGACAGTTGAAAATGAGGTTTCAACATTATTAATGTCATTGTATTATTTTTTTAAAGGAAGAAAAACTAAAACTAAAAAAATTGTTCTTGAAAATCATGATTAGTATTTCTGTTGAACAAACTTGAGATTGTTATGGTTGAATACGTCTCTAGGAGGTCGGACACCCAATACTTAAAGATGTTGTGAAATACTGTTGTAACTTAGACAGGCTATGCAGAATAAGTTGCATGCTATAATGGGTAAGTGAAAGTGTTTATTGCACAATAATATAGATTCAAATAACACAGATATTATTTAATAGTGATTCATCTGGTTATCAAACTTTTCAGTAAAATTTGGAATTTTATTGTCTTTAATTCTGCAACTGCCAATCTTTTAGATTATTTATATAAGATGATTATATTATAAACGTACCGCAAATCAATTTTTTTATATGATGTAGTAGGCCTTTGTTCAACCTGTTATTCTTCACTCATTTTTATCTGATTAGATTATTTTTGGTAAATTTTGATAGTTAAAGAATTAAGCTTTCATATAATATACAATAACAAACCACCAATTAAATTTTTGGGTTGGTAACAAATAATATATTGTAATAGTTTAGGTGATTTAAATTACTGTGTGCAATTTCCTGCAATTATATATTTTTATTTCATTCTGTAAATAACTTGTGAATGTTGTCTAACACAGTTTAAAAAAAAACATATCTTTTGTATATAATGAAATTGAATTTCAATAATATATGCCCCATGCTCTGAGATCGCCTTTTGTTGGGTGTTTTCTGTGTTATTTAGTAGCTCCTGTATGGTTGCCACACCTGGTCATTTGTTGCCTCCAGCCAACTGGTTGTTTGTACAGGAAATTCTTTGAACTTGGTGAGAGGAATTAGGGGGAAATTATAGGTCAATAGGATGACAGCTTCATAAATTTATTCTGTGGGTAAAGGTTAGAAATAGGATTCAGTGGAAATCATAACAGGAATGTGTAGGAATATGGTAGTTATGAGTAGATACATGGATTGTGCTGATGTTGTTATGTTCGTTCCCTGAAACTATTGTGCAAAAAGATTAAATTGTTTTTAGTTTTTAATCCAGGTATCACAATCCTTTCACAATGGCTGTCTGAAGCTGAGCAAACATCATGTGTAAATCTTTTTACGTATTTAAAATAAGAAATTTAGTTAGATACTTTCAATATTTAAATCGCTCTGTTTTGCCTTAGAAGTTAGGTATTTAATTTTCTGTTTCACTGTTATTCACAATATGTTTTTATAAATCTTAAGTTAATCCTTATAACATATAAAATGTCATATTTTCCTTTAAATTAACTTAATTATCACATGTTATTTGTGTAGGATGGTTATTTCTTTGTTCTGAGTTATTTGCCTGTCTATCATTACTTTTGTATTCGTTGTAATTTTTACACACGTGTCCTATATATGTTGGACGAATTTTCTCTGTGTGACGCTCTATTTCACAGAAATTTTGTATACTCGTGTCTGTTTTCTCTAATTCCATTGTTTTTTAGTTTGGTGTAGTATTGTCGTTTGTGTTATTGGTGTTCTCAAATCGTCTAACATTGTCATGACTTTATTTATTTATTTTTTGTACATTTCTATTACACAATGGTCAGACATATCTTCTAAAGAGTTCGCAATAAGTAGTTTCCTCTGTCATAAGCTTTGATATTTGCTTATAATTTATTTTGAGTGCTATTGTCTAACATTGCTATTTGTTGCATATTGACCAGGTTTAATCTTTATAACAAACATATTTTTTGTTCTGACATGTTATTGTACAAGCATATACATATAAGTTCTGTCAGTTCAATATTGAATTACTGACTCATTTATTAATTGTACCCGATTGTTTAACTTCATCAACAATATATCTTTTTTCTTGTGTAGGGGCAAAAACTGTTGTAAATGTGCATTTATTTCGTCCAAGTTAGTTTTTTTCTGTTTTCTTTCGAAATTTTCAAGGTACGTTAAAGATACACCTTCAAGGTATAAGAAAAAATATAATTTTCTTTTACATTTGTCCAATTTAATTCTATTTTTTTCCTCTTCTCTTATTGTTTTTTCTTAATGCAATATTGACCAAAATAAAATAAATTGTTTTGTCTAGGTTATGTAAAAGCATACACTAATGAGAATTTTTAGTAAAATTAATAGTACAAACACAAATTTCTTTCCATATACAGTACAACCTCGTTAACTTGGAGTATTTAGGACCGGAATCGATCTGAGATAACAAAAATCCGCCTTAACAGGAGAACGTGGGAAAAATCAAAAATTGGGAACGTAATTAGCGGAAATTGTTGTTATATTGAACAAAGCAGGTTTTTAACATATTTAGAGATGTAATATATGAAAAACTCACTTAAAGTAAAGTCTACTTCAGGGTAAAGTACTCTACATTTAACTTGTTAGTTTCTTCTGGAAAAGTTTCATGCACCAAGAAGTTCTGCCGGTGTTGTCTCAGTTTGCAAAGAGTCAGCTGTTCCAGTGGGTTACCCTACTGCATCTGTGAGTCATTGTTGCCGGTTGCTCCTCTGTATTTTTCACCATTTGATGAACAAGATTTAATAATATCCTTGTCAGTAGTGTGCCGTAATCTTCGTCATTGTCCACTACATAACCATTGACATCAACATTGAAGCAAATATCAATGTTTTCAAACATGTTCATTAGTTCTTAGGGCTGGATTTCTTCAAATTTGTTTCCCGTATCACTTGTTTCGTCACCCTGTCCTGTTTTCTGGACAGTCACAAACACTGTGTCATAACTTCTTGCACGATTTTATCAGAGTGCATCTAGCCACTAGGTCACAAGATTCAGCAACCATATAAATTACCGTTTTTATAGTAAATGACTTTAGGACCTCTATTACACCATGTTTACTCCTTCTAACCAGCTGCTCTAACATCTGTCGTTTGTAGACTCTCTTGATGTTATATCGAGAACTCCATGGTCCATGGGTTGAATCAGTGTAGTTATGTTAGGTGGTAAAAACTTAACTGTAATGTCTCCACTGACAAGTAGATTAGCTGCTGGATGCATTATCAACCAACAAAACAGCTTTTATAGGCAACCCATACGCCTTTAAATGTTTCATTACACCAGGCACAAAAACCTCAAAAAATCAGTCTTTAAAAATGGTACTGTCCATCCATGTATTTTTTTGAGATCAATACAAAACAGGTAATGATGTATAATTTATATTTTTATGTGCTAGGGGTTTTTTTGATTTACCAATTAAAAAAGAGGAAATTTGTGCTTACTTATTACATTGCTACAAGCCAATAAAATTCTTTATATTATTATTATAGATCTTTGCTCTTTTGTAACCTTTTGCCGATTCGTTTATTTTCATGGACAAAGTTTTACTTGAGAACATCTGATAGAATAAACTAGTCCCATCGACATTGTAGATTTGATCTGGGGTCAAATTTTCTTTTTCAATGAAATTTTTAAACCTTATCCGAAAGTGTTCAGATCCATTAACGTTGCAACAAACTTTCTCCAGTGATAGATCGTTGGTGTATACCGTGGCGTTTATTCTTCCTATCCAACCAACCTTGACAAGCAGTGAAATTAGGGTCTCAATCTGATAACTGTTTATTTAAGCTCATGGGTTTTTGTTGAATATTTAGGCCTAACACTGGTAAACCACATTCTTTTTTGTAACAAAACCAAATGAATTTCGCTTCATATAGTGTTTCATGTTTAGCATTTTTAGCTTTACAACGATCATCTAAACTGTCTTTTGACATCATTTTGAAACAAAACTCTTCAATATTTTTTTCCTGTTTTTCTTCTAGTCTGAAACAATTAATGTTCCAACACCAAACTCTAAAGTAATACTTTTTAAGGATTTATCTTTATCAATTCTACCTCATGCTTCCAGTTTTTTTTTCCTTTGTTACAACAATGTTTTTCTGTTTTATCGCCATTGAAAAAATCCAGTAAATGCATAGTAACAATTCTTTAAAAAATAACAACTCTAAAACAAATGGAAACAAACAATCAACAACTCGAAAACACAATTATAAATAATTTTAACAATCTCGCACAATTACAAAAAGCGGACTCTCAAAGAACAACTGAACTCAACTGAAACAGTTTTAGCATGACAATGCCGTATAGGCACTGGTAGGTGCTGGTGTCGGGAAACGGCGAGAAAATTGAGGGAATTAAAAAAAATATTATTATGCGCTATAAAGGCTAAAAAATTGCTTCTTTCCAATAAATCAGATAAAAAACTATATTGTTGTGAAGAACATTTAGAGATAAAGAAATAGAAGATTACATTTGTAGGTAGTAACTTTATTGCAATAAACATATTCAGTATAAATATTCTAAAATTAAAAATTATTATTCTATTCTATATTTCTGCTAGGACTTACACTGTTAAGTTTATTATAATTTTCAGTTGTTCCCTAGCCTTATCACCTTATTTACTAGTTGAAGTATTTCGGATATCTAAGTAATTTTTCAAAATGGAAGTACTTCGAAATGCGTTAACTAGTAATAATAAGGTAAGGCTAGTTTATTTGGTGACAAAGCTGAAAATTATACTCAACATTTCAATATTTATAAACTGTATATTAAAATAACACTATGATATTATTTACATACATTAATTGATTACATTGTAAATTTCATAACTTTTCCATAAATAGGAAAACGATTTGATAACTTTTATAGGTTAACATATCAATAAATATAATATAAATAATCACAGCAAATGCTTTAAACATACTTAAGGCCTAATTTGGGCATAAGGAATGCCTTAATACTGCTCTCTTTAAAATTATTGCCATATGCGATCTAGTCCTTTGTACAGTTAATATTGTCAATACCTGAAAATAGAACAGAAATACTAAGGTTAGGTTAGTAATTTATATAGAATTTATTCTAGACCTACCTAACATTATAATCAAGCAGAATATACAGGATGGCTTTGGACGAAGGCAGTTTGATAAGTCAGTTATTTTGATGACGATTAAATCACAAATTTTATTTGATCTTTGACATTTGCCATTTTATTGAAGTATACATACAAAGTGTTAATAGAAAATTTCAGACACCATTCGAAAGGAGAAAAGTTCATGTTTCATTGAAAAAAGTGAATTTTGTGTTCTGATAAAGCACTATCTTTTGCATGGAAAAACCATTAAGAAAACTTGAGGAAAGCTATAAATGTATTATAGGGACTAATACATAATACCACCATATCGATTAATTTACTAAATTTCATTGTGACCGTACATGCACGAATGATGCTGAGTGCCTGGGACGTAATGAGGTCATAATTGAAGAGATGATCAATAAAGTCCATGATGTGTTGGACAGTCAAATGAAGATAGATAAGTTAAGAAAAATGGAAATCATCTCAGATGAACCAATTTTTTAATATCCTGCATGAACATTTAGGCATGAGAAAACTATCAGCATGATGGGTGTCATGTTTACTCACAGTTGACAAAAAGAAAATTGCACGACCATATCAAAAAGCAGTGTTTAAAAGTTTAAGTGTAATCCAAATGAGTTTCTGATATATTCTCTAACCGATGGATGAACAATAAAAGTAGTAGATTTCTCCTGGAAAATGTGTTCTGAAGAAGGCAAAAAACAGTTCTATTGGCTGTAAAGGTTAAAACAATCACAGGACAGTATTATGCCTAATTTATAGAATAATTTCACAGAGAATTGTTGAAATGGTGATCCACCCGGCTAAGAAAAAAAATTTCTTCAGCCAAGACAATGCCAGCTCAAATATCTATAATTGTTATAGCTAAAATTGTCAAACTGCCTCCTCAACCATCTTATTATCCAGATTTGGCCCCCGTGACTTCTTTGTCTTTGAAAGATGAAGAAATGGCGATCATTGCTAAAACAAATACTTACTTTACAGAGTTTGAAATCATTTTTTCAAATGACAAAGTATATCAAGGTAAAAGGAGATAATGTTGAAAAATAAATACAATTTTGGTGAGAAAATAAATAGTTTAACATCAAAGTTAACGACTAATCAAACAGCCCTCATATGCCAAGTTTGTAATGAGAAAAAATTTGAAGAGATCAGTTAGTCTTGAAATCATTAATCATTCACTCTTATTCTTTAATTATTAATTAAAGTATTTTAAAATTGTAAATATTATACAAATTATTTAACCTAAATATTTACATAATCCAACAATCATTTTCACAAAACTGTATCTATGCTGATTTTATAACACCCATTCATTTTCTACTTATATTTAGGTACATATGTTTGTAAAGATTAGGAAAAATAGGGAATTATTTCCTACCTTATCTGTCTTACTTTTATTGTAGATATAATTTCAGGTGTATAGGTCATGTAATACAAAGGGGAAAAGGGACAAAGTTAATAGAAGTAACAAAAGCTACACCAGAAGGAAGATGACCGATGGGCAGGCCAAATTAAGGTGGTACGATCAGGTGATAAGCGATTTAAATTGACTGCATGTGGACATCGACTTGGTTAAGCAAATGGAAGAGGTTTATCTGTGAGGTTATGAATCAATTGAAATTTGTATAGCTCCAGTAGTAAGTCAGTAGGTACATTATGTAAAGACACAATATATTTGAAGTCAGAAGAAGATAAAACAATGTAATGAAAAAAGAGAAAGATTATAACAATAGTGAAATTGAAATGGATATTCAGAGCATTGTTGTAATTAGAGAAGAATTAATACGTTTTTTTCCCTAAAAAAATTAAAAGAAATGATATCTACCTAAAAAAGTATCTGTAAATATCGAACCCTATATAAATTATACTATAGTGAACTACTGTATATATTGGGTATAGAAAAAGGGAGAAAAAATGTTATCATGATCTATACTAATTATAATAATTTCAGTAGACTATTACCATTTATTTCCTTAGGACCCTAATTCATAATTCAAGTTTATTCTCTTTGCTCTGGGTAAACCTTGAGGTCATGTTAGGTTTTTTGATCCAACATAGTTTTTGTTTTAATTGTACATGTTACTTTTTGTTCTTGATGTAGTTTTTTGTTTAATGCCTATTATATGTTTTTGTTTTAATATACTTGTTATTATTGTTGTGCTCAATGTAGTTTTTAGTTTTAATGCAGATTCCAGGTTATGTATAAAGTAGTTTTAAGTTATTGTCATATTCAACCTACGGACTTTCCCAAGAACAGGAATGTACACCGTTAGCCGCTTTCGCCAAGGTCATTGACGAGGTCCTACGCTGATAGGCCGAACCACTGGAAGTAGGGTGGAGGGGAAAATATGGCATTTTAGCTTTTAAGATTTCATATTTTGTTAGTATTAGTTCAGATCCCTCCGATGATGGTAACGTGGTTACCGAAATGTACATCAGGGAATTATAATAACATAAGGCAAATAAATATTTCATTTTATTTGTGTTTGTGTTATTGTACCAAACTTGTGGTAGGAGATTCAGTGATTTATAGTGTTCACATTCACCACAGTGCTCATTGAACATCTAATATCATTTTATTAAAGTAATTTTTTTTTATTTATTTATTTTTTTTTTATTTACAGAATGTTATTGACATCTAAATGATAAAAGGTTTAAAATTAAATGGGAAAAATTACAAAAATGTATTTGTATAATATATATAGGCGTTCATATAGAAATTTTAGCTCTCGTACAGCGACTTTTGATTTCTGACATATATGGATTCTGTACATCTTTCTGAAAAAAAATGGTGTTTTTACAAGTTGAGTTTCAGATAAGACTACTATTTTTACTGAATTTTGTAGACATTTGCACCAAAAACTCAAACAAATTTATTCCAATCTCCCATAGATTTAAAAGCTAGTTACTTGAATAAGAAATTTGTTAGATCACAATCAACATAATGATGACAATATTGTAAATTGTCAATGTGTTGTTGCTAGTTGCATTGAAGTCTGTTAAGGCTGTTTAATGTTGTTTTGGAATGCAGTATGGACAGAAACCTCAGAAAAGCAGTCAGTTTTAAAATGACAACAAAAGTCTATAAAATCTTGTGGAAAGATTTACGAACCTCTGATGCATTAAAGACCAGCCAAGTTTGTGCAAATCAATTTCCACTGTTAACTTTGTAACATTTTACATTTTCTAGTCTCTAAGTTAGGTTAGTAATTGGTTCAATATGTGACGTAAGCGAGATATGATGTTGGGAAACTTGCGTCAACTTTTGTATTGCAATAGTATATTCGAAGCCTCATATAAACGGACAGACAGCGTTCTGAAATTGGTTAGTGTTATAGAATCGTGAGTAGACAATTTGTATGACTGGAAAATGCTAAATATTTGAAAAATAAGATTAATTAAAGATTGTATACTTTTATAGTTTTAGGTAAATTCAAGAATAATTTCTCCAAAAAGATTTAAAGATATTAGATTCAGTGCAGTGTGTTAATGCGCAGATCTAATCGTCAGGTTAACCCTAATTGGCCATAAATGTCTACCAATCACAGCATTTGACAACCAAGTCGGAACAGAGAACTTCTTAGAGATTCATTCGCTCATCTTCTTTCGGAGAGAGTGGTCCTGTTGACTCTCTCGCCACTACGAGACCTTCTCATTAGGCTGATTGCCTCAGATTTCGCTTCACTTTCAGAGTGACACAACAAATGAGGAATATTTATTGAAAGAAACAGTTTTTTCTTGATTGTTTAGTAAAATCAGTGATTAGCGTTGTGGTATAGACCCTTACATTAAATTGTTATAATATATGTTTTACTGAAATATATTTGATTGAAAAGAACTTCTTTAAAACTATCAAGTATAAAAACTTATTATCTGTTGAATTCAATAACACACATACAATAAAAGTTATATTAAACTTCTTAACCATTTGTGTAGACTAATTAAAAGTTACACAGGTTGATTTGTAGTGAAATTTACGGGAAAGAGCAATGGACTTTAGATACGAAATATTATTAGCAAACTATTAAAATTAGTAATATTAAATTGATATTTTTATTGTTACATATAACTGAAAGACATTGTATAACTACAACCATAAATTTGTTTGTCGTAAAGAATTATAGTTAAGTTTTTTTGTACATGTATGTATTTCAGGGGCGTCTCCATGAAACTAAATACTTGAATTTTATATTAGTTTATAAGTAATTGATAACAAATCATGATATGTATGTATTCCAGGAAAACTTTAATACCACAATATTAAAGCTGGTATTTACAAAGATATCTGTAATGTGTTTGTGATTATAAGTACATTTTCCTAAAAGAATCTACGATCCCCCCCAAAAAAATCATTAAGTGTCTGTGCTTTTTCACAGAATGGTGCCTAATAAGTTTCAATAATGTTTTTAAACACAAATTCAGTAAATTTAATAATTAATTGTAAAATAAATGCTTTAACTCCACAAACAGCGAAAGGTTACAGCTTGCACTACAACATGTTTTTAATTTAGTATAAAAACAACTCTGCCTAATAAATCAAATGATCAATGAAACCAAATAATTGAGTTACTTTAACAATTGACAAAAAATTTTCCTTCAATCTCTATGCTGGAAAGAAATGAGGCAACACCTGATTTCATCTATGAAATATGCTTTAAATCAGTAGACGTTCTACATTAATAGAATTGGGTTGTGAAGAAGTAAAACTCCATTATTAAAAATACAAAAATCTAATGTTTCAATTGAAATTAAGATGGGCTGTGGACAAGGTTAGTGTTTAAAATAATACCTCACCGCATTGAATGACAAGAAGGAAGGAAGCCTTAACATTTCATGAGCTAGAGTGGTTCACAGATGGCATTAAAATAAAGTGTTGAATCTGAATTGATACACACGAAAATATTGTAAAAACTAAATATTTAATATTGATTACTGCACCCATGGCCAGTTGCTAAAAATAATTAAAAAACACTTATTCATATAAAAACATTGTATATATTAAATTATAAATAGAGTTGATATTGAGAAAATCGTAAGTTATAGTTTTTTCCTATAGCAGTTCCCAAATTTTCAATATCTTCCGCAAGTTGCTACTCTTTTTTTAACTTTCCATACCAGTTATGTAAAATTTAACTTTAAATGAACTGATTTAAATCTTGTTTAGACACTTTATTGTCTCTTTGTAGTAATTACTGATCAATTCTTGGAAGAGCATCACTTCCGTTCATAGCCTCTCAATGAACTTTCTATCTTTTTTTAGATGTGTGATGAGTTTAATATACCAGTTCAGAAATTAGGAAATTTCAACAAACTTCCAGCCTAGGTTTCAAATGTAAGTTTGATTTACCTAAATTGTGTTTATATATAAATTTATATTTGATTTCAAATATTTTCTAACTTTATGTCATTAGTTTCATAATTTTTTAATAAACGACAAATACATAATTTGTCTTTATTTATGTACACGATAAATTAATAATATGAAGATGTGCTAATTTAGTATACATCAAAATACATTTACTACTGAATCTAGTATCTTATTTAGTAAGAGATAGCATGCTAGGAAAAGGTCTCAAGGTCATAATATGGTAAATGCAAGCTGCCATCTTCCCTTCTCACCTAACTTTGTTATTTATTTTCTGATGTAATTCTCTTTTTGTAATGGACTGACAGAGGATCTGTCTATTTCTAATGTTTATTTCTTCTTTTATAAATAATTGTATTAGTCTCCATTTTAGAAATTGTTACTTTTTAACTATTTTTCTGATACATTTAAGTATTCTCTAATTTCAACCAAATTCTCTGATTTTGTCCGACTTTTCCAGAAAATTAAAATTTTCTGACTCTTCCAGGTCACTTAGCCACCTACTGTTACTATAATAATATATAATATTCTTTAAATATCTAAAATAAAAGATAATTAAGTAATTGGTTTAGTTCTATAACATTGCAGTTTGTATGAAAACAAGCTTAACAGTTTTGGGTGAAAAAAAGGTACAGGTAGTCATAGCAACCAAAGGGTAAAGATATAGGTTACAATACCTTGTTTCTTTCTGGGTTCATTCCAATACTGTACTTCAGTAGATCCAAACACAATAAAAACTAAATTTCCCAAGAAGAATATCAATGCTGATAGGTAAAATACTGTATTCCATTCTTCTCTATTTTTCTGTAACAAGAAATAAATGTTTATAAAACACAACAACTCCATAATGTTTTAACTAATATTGTCTTACCTATGGGTTTTCCCCACAGAATTAATAAACATTGCACAAAGAAACAATTTTAAATATTTATACCACAATAAAATGAAGTTTAGTTACATTGGTAAGAAACAGTCAGGTGGCTTTGAAATGCCAAAATTATAACAAATTATGGTCAAAGTTAGTCTAGGATTGTTTCAAAATCATATCACGGCTTGAGAGATCCAATAATGTTATACTTTACTGGGTTTCTGGGATTAGTAGTGGGAATGAATATGCAGACATGCTGTTTAACAAAATGTCGACAGAAAAAGTCATAGGAGCTGAGCTGTTCAGTGGTATATTCAAGTGGCTGGATATAGGGGTGGTGAGACCGGGTACATCGATAATTCCACTACATCTATTGTTTTGAAATGGGCAATAGAAGGCAGTGTAGAAGTAAAAGCGAGGTAGCTGTAATAATTTTTGGGAAATAGACATTCTCCATCCAATATAGGAAATACAAACATTCTTTGGGATAAAATTGAATTACAAATTCTTATCATTGATATATTTTCTTATTATAGATTAATAATTATGGATTTGTGATAAAAAATTTTCAATTCGGCTCAAATAAAAAAAAGTAAGAGACTTAAAAGAAACGGGTTTCGTAAATAATAGTAATAAAATTCATGAATATGTGAAATTACTGAGTATGAATTTTGAAATACAGAAAATTAAAATATATATCAGAGTTAACAAAAAAATACTGTCAATGAGTAAAATTATGGATTTAGAATTGTGAGTAATAGAAACATATAATGTCAGACTTAACAAATAAATGAATACAAGGATAAAATAAAGCAATAAAGCTTAAAGTTTCAAAATATTTTAATAATATAAATGAGCTACAATTGTTTCGCCTTGTGGCATCATCGGGCAACTGATAATTAATTAACAAGTATAGACAACTATTTATACATACACAAGTAACAGGAAACTGAAATACAATAGAGAAATCGGGAAAGGTAGGGGGAATGACCTAGAAGGTAGATGAAGGTTAATGAACTATGTTAAGGATGGGTTTTAGAAGGGTGACAAATTTAATACAATTTGGTCATTTAAGTTGAGAATAGGCCTAAGTGAAATAGACCTATTTATTTATAAACATTCTAAATTATTTAATCTATTGCTTTTATTTTCTATATGTAAGAGTTTAACATTCAATTTCGGATCAAAACTATGACCTGAGTCCAAAAGGTGGTTAGCAAAGTTAGAGTTTCTTTAAGGCATGTTTCCAGCTATTTGCATGTTCATTAATCCTAACTTTTATAGATCTACCTGATTGACCTATGTACTCAGAGTCACAATCCTGACAAGATATTTTATAAACTCCACTATTTTCTAACATTTCTTTTTTATCTTTATTATTAACCAACATTTTTCCTCGATTTTTTGTACAATAAAAGGCACCCTTAACGATTACATTTAGTTGAAATAAGGTTACTGATTTTATAACTAGTTCTGTTGATATAAGATAATTTACAATATTTAACTATTTCAATGCTATTGATTTATTACCTTCTTTTTTTCGAAATCAAAAATAATTGAGTGTTGTCAAACTGGAAATGTCTCTTCTATATTTTGTCATTTATAATTAGTTTCCTTCTGTTTTTATGTTATTGCCAAACTACTATATAAGTCTTGATTATACATTTTGTAGCAAAATTTAACCCATTTTACGCTGTAGTTCAGATTTATAAAACCACCCATTTCGATTTAGTTATTTGTAAACAATAAATAACTCACATAATCTAGGAATAATACTAACTTAAACAAAAATCCAATATAATTGTTTGTAAACATTTAATGATCAATGGAGTAATCACACACTTAACGAAAACGTAACGAGTACATACACACATGTTTTTCAATGAATGTTTTTTGTTTGTACCTACAAGAAGATAGAATTACTAATAATTAAAATTTAATAATCTGTGTTATGAAAACCTTTGATAATTTAGCTGTATTTGTTGTGTGAAAGGGAGACAGCAGTGAGAAAACCTCTAATCCTGTCTCGGTATTGAAGCATATATTGAGTCAAAAAAACCTCCCACCAGGAAGTACCAGATAACTTCGTTTTTCTTGATTTTAAATGTAAAGAATACAACATTCACAAACAATAAATCAATTAAAGCCTACATTTTATAAAAATTAATGCGTATAACTTATGGTAATATAAATGTGGGGAGTTTTATGTTTTTAGAAAGACTACTCGCATCACCAGTTAAAATAAAATAAAAAATATAAAACTTAGGAAAGTTATATAAACTTAGAAATGGTAAGTTTTGTAAACTGCCAATTACACTTTTTACGTATTTCACGTTTCACCTGTAGAATTATAATCCTATTACGTCCAATCTACGTCCTATTAAATAATCTATAAACTACAGTAATATAATTTATAAATTCATTACACAAACATTATATTTATTTGGATTGAAACATATATTATGTTTTTCCAAAAAAATTTTCCTGCTGTTTCAGTTTTTCTGCACTTGAATCCCATGCTCCTTAAAAATTTGTGTAATGTTTTGTGATTAAAATCACGGTAGTCTTTTATGAAAATCATAAATTATTTTCCTTAAAGCATATTTTTGATAATCATTGATGTTTACTATTTTATTTATTCGTGGACGAATTTTGCCTGGCGTACCAAAAGTTTTTTGTCTCATTTTTCTTTCTTTTGTTAATAACTTCCTTCATGTGTGAACATATATTCCACGAAGATTAACAACTCAATTTTAAATTTCTGATCATGAAATTCTGGGACTTATATTTCACCATACATTAATAATAATGCATTTAGTATAACTTCTTAGTACTATTCCTTTGCCTAATACGCCTATTGATTTTGGTTGAGGCATAATTAATTGTTGAATTAGTATTATATACACTAACACTTGCATGAAAATGAAAGTCCTTACACACAAGTCAATTTACATGTCATTGTCAAAGAATGTAGAGAGATTGATGGACATGAGTGGAGGATTGTTGATTGGTTTATTCTGTCCACCTATATACTTGGTACAAAATGATCTTCTATGCAACTACAACTTATGCTAACATAATTTGGATGAACTTGTATTTCCTTTCTCCAGGTAACTTCCTCCAATCTACACACACCTTAATAAAAACTGGTTTCAATTATGACGGTTTCTTCTCATTTCATCAATTCACATTATATCTAGCTTTCATTGCAGTATAATAAAATCAGTTTGGGCCATATTCTAAACACCAAGCCAGGCTCGTATAAGGAAAACCTGCTCGGAAACTGTACTGAGTTCGTAAAATAGAGCCAGGTTCGTAAAATTGTGTTGAGCTAGGAAAATTGTGTTGAGTTCAAAGAATCAACCCAGGATAAAAAATTGAGCTGGGTTCGATAATTTTAGGGATGTTGTCCGAAACTCAAGCTCGAGCTGAGCTCTCAACTCAGGTCAAAATTTCGAGGGCTTGTACATTCTTAGATTTATTAGTAGTTCAGTTCTAAGCAAATTGCAACTGACCTTCCCTTGAAGGAAGGTGGTAAGGTTCATTACAGTCCATTGCCATTAGAGAAAACTACATATGGGCATAGGACTGAAAAACCTCTGTGAAATATGCCCTGCAAGATGAAACTGCAGAGCAACTGATCTTCTAATGTGAATAGGAATGGACAAAGAGCCATGAACTTAAATACAGGAACAGAGAATCCCTCAGACAATCAGGTCAGAATGATTTTGAAATTCATGAGGATTCTTCTTGGGGATGTCTAGAGGGATCAAACTGTCTAGTGCAGCGGTTCCCAAACTTTTTTGATGGCGTACCACCTAATATGAAGTCCTCCTTTCATGTACCACCAGTATAAAAATGATTAATCATCATTCCATTGCCAACATAGTAAAGTTTGTAAATAATAATTAAAAAATAACATTTAGCCTTTTAAGTACTTTACTTTAAAACAATGTGTGACAATGTGAAAAGTCAGATTTTAAAATAGACTCATTTAAAAGACGCGGTTAAGCCAAAGAGATAATAAATTCAAATAATAATTTAAATTTAGTAACGTCATTAATAAAAGAAAAATGGATTTTCAAGACAACAGTATGAATTATTATGTTTAATTTTAATGTAATTTAGTTTGTTTGTTATAAAATGTAAATTATTTGTATTTTACGGCAGTGCGGTAAAATGTGTGAACAGTAACCGGAAAGAACGCTTTCGGAAGTAGGAATTTGCCTCATGGTAACATCAGTCTAAGTCCAGCGTTAGGAGTGACAGGTTGTGTTCAAAAAAGTCGAAGTCCAGCGATTGAAGGGACAAGATGTGTTTTCTAAGAGTTGAGTTTACCGCTTAAAATGAACAGGTTGTGTTCTTAAAAGTCAAAATCCAGTGTTTGGAGAGATAAGATCGTCGAAAGAGTTTCTAGGTTCTGTTAGAACAATGTACATTTGATTTTTATCTCAAATAGTGATCGAAAGTATTTAAAAATCCATATTTAGCGTGTTTCAATGACAATAACGCGGGAACATAAAAGACAATGATTTATATACGCGAGTTATGAACATTCTCAACAACTTGAGAAAACAATTTCTGAACGAGGGAGAATCCACTGCGAGCCGTAGAACTTCAACTCGTAGGACATCAGTTTTCCATTCGGACACAGACAATGTTTTTTATTTAGATCGGCGTTGTGGTATAGACGCTATATATTACCTGTTTGATTAGTAACCTGTATTATGTTTTAAATTAATTGTTTTGTAAATGTTTATCTATTTAAAGAAAATTTAGTAGATTATTACTAGAAGAGATAATAGTAAAATGAAGTTTTTAAATAATGAAAATAGAATCTTTTCATTTTTCTTTTAGAACTACAAAGTTACTAAAAAATTCATAGATTAAATTCCTGTTGCAACAATTTTATTGGTAGAAGCATTTTTAAAGATAAAATTAATTAATTTGAAAGAAAGAAATAAAGGAAATATAAATTCATAATTTGTTATTGAAACTAAAAAGGATAACTAGTACTTATAATATGATTTTTTTTGTTGTTAATAATAATTTGTAGGATGTTTCTTTGAATGTTTAATAAATGTTTTCTTTGTAACATTTCAGCCAAAGTGTTCTCATTTAAAACCAAAATCCACTGTAAGTACACTGTAAAAAGAACTTACGACCCCAGAGATCTTATAAATAATTAAATTCATCCTTTTTTCTAAATTGGTATGCTAAAGCAAACCTGGCGCCCTATAGTCGAGCAAATTAACAAATTAATAACATAAAAGTAACTTCACCTTCTCTTTTTTGAATTATCACAAATGGCGCCGCAACTGTGGGCCTTTTTAGTCGAAATAAACAGTGATTTTGGTAATGAGAACTCTTAAAATCAAGGTAAGGACTCTCTCTATCATAATAAGAAAGATTCTTTTTAAAAAATTTTTTGTGTTAAATATAATAAGATAAAAATGGAGTCAGAAATTGTAAATGTTAATAATAGTAATGAACAGATAGAGTTAGGAAATCAAAATTCTTTAAACAATTTAGAACAGATGGAATTTACGGGGGATATTTTTGATAATTTACAGAAGGAATTACAAAGTAATGAGCAAACAAATGAACAATTTGCACAAAATATTTTAGACCAGGATGTAGATTTAGATAATAGCAGTAGTAGATGTTCAAGTGTGAACGGAAATAGTAATTCAGGTTCAGATTTTAAGGGATATAGCAGTGATGGGATTCTAAATAGTAAACAGCAGTGTGAAGATATGAATAAAAAATTAGTAGAAACACTAGGGGTAGAAATTGTAGAAGAAAATTCAGATAGGGAATTAAGAGCTGAAGAGGTTAGGGTAATTGAGCAGGTTAGTGTAACCGAAGAGGTTAGGGTAGGTAAGAGTGGGGAAAATAATGATCAGGATTTAGAGATTAAGAGTATGTTAAAAGTAATGATGGAAAAAATGGAACAAAATAGCTTAGAAACAAAACAAAATAATGTAGTTTTAAACAATAAAATTGATCAAGGTAGTTTAGAATTAAAAGAAATAAGTAACAAGTTTGATCAAAACAAGATAGAAATCAATGCTAAACTGGAGGTTTTTAATATTAGACTTGAACAAAATAATGTTAAACTGGATAAAATAGACAATGATTTAAAACAAAGCAAATTAGAACTAAGACAAGATAATTTAAACTTAAAAGAAGCAATGTGTAAAAAATTTGAAGAAATTAGGGTTGAAATAAAATCAGATTATGTAAAATTAGAACAGAATCTTAAAATGGAAAGTAATGTAATGGAAACTAATAATAAAGTAGAAATTGAAGTAAGCTATTGTGAGAAAAAAGTAGAATTTGAATGGATAAATAATGTAGAAGGTGTTTTGATAGAAAATGTTAATAATTTGGATAACAATTTAGATCAAGCAGTAGCTGAAGTAGAAATTAACAGTTTTAATGAAACAAAAGAGATGTCAGATGATTTAATAATAATTGAAGACAATTGTGTGAATGATTGTGTTCAAGAAATTTCTAAAATAATGAATAATGGGTTAGGTAACAAGGTAAATCTAGAGATAACAAGTAATGTTGAAGTGAATAAGTTTGGTGGGGTTGGAATAGGTATAATTAATTCAAAAAACAAAGTAAAGGTAAATAATCTAATAATAAAGGAATCAGCTGTTTATCTTAAAAAACGAGTTTACCATAAGACTGTAGGTTTTGAAAAATACGCGATGTTAGAATTTAGAAATGTTTTTAGAATACAAGAACAGATAATTAAAAGTTTTTGGGAAAAGAGTAGCTTTGAATACAAGTTTAAAAAAGAAATATTAAAAGAAGGCTTTGTGATGATGTATAAGAATGGTGGGGTTAGAATTCCTAAACTAACGGATGTTGAAATTAGGTCAGTAGATTCTGAGTTGTTTGAGAGAAGGAGGGGTGATGGTATGCCTGAGAGGGAGAAAGAGAAAGGTATCTTGTCAACACTCCGAGACAATAACAAAGGGAGATCTTTTGTTAGGAAAGGGTCTGTTGTGATGACTAGGCAAGACAAACTGTCCATGTGGACAGAGGTATTTAACGCTAGAGATATTTACAAAAATCAAATCATGTACTTTAAAATTTTTCACCAATCTGGGAACCATCGTAAAAAATGTATAATTTATAATTGAGTTGTAATCAATTGAAATTTGGAAGGAATAAATAATAATGTAAAGACATTTTTATAAACACACGGACTTGATTTTTAAAATAATTAATAAAAAGTAGTTAAGATTTTGTTAATAAGTAAGTTTAAGTTTGAAAATAAATAATTAAGAGTTATGAATACTAATAATTTGTGTGTACTGATAAATTTTGTAAGCTAAGACAGAAATATAGAAAATAATTATATGCCAAGCTAGTATGATTAAGAAGAAATAATATTTAGAAACGTTTAGGTATTTGCTAAGTGAAAGATGCAAGATTGTTAGTGAATAACCGAGTGTTGTTTATACTAAGATAAATATTGATTTTACGTGACATAGATAAGATAGTTAGTTCGAAGCGAGGATTCAGAGTAACGTTGAAGAAATAGTATTCAATATTAAGTAGGTGGATTCAATAAAATATTCAATAATGACGAGAGAAATAGAATCTAGTTGGAACCAAAAGGTCTTCATGTCTTATCAGTAGACAGATAAGGATTGTCTCATATCGAGGGGACTTGTTTATGCTTAAACCAGGCCTAGAATTCCTATGCATGACATTGAGACGAAATATAGGGTGTTACCAAAATGCTGTCTAGGAAATAAAAAAAAAACTTTTGACGTATAATTCTAATTTAACTTGTGTTTTCAAATAAAATTTACTTAAATAAAGGATAATTGGCTTTAAATAAAGTAAACAAGAACAAAAGTAGATTACTTAAATAACTTTAATAGTATTGAAGGTAAATTTTTTAAGTAAAGAACTTAGAATAAATTTTAAAAAAATAAAATTTTCTTTTTGAATTTGAATAATAACATCTAGAAAGGATTACATAAACAGAAAATCGACGATGCTAGTAATAAACTTGGTAAAAAAAATAAACATTATTTCAACTTCGGATGATACGATTTGAATGAAATTTTTTATGAATTTTAAAATTTTCTTCGTGTAGATGCATTTAAGGAGTACATGAACAATTGGGAGGAGGTAGGCGTTTGTGTAGCAAAATAGAATGTTTTATTCGTAAGAATAAGGCATTCTGAGACTGCATAAGAGGGCGTGTTGTGAAATAGGGATGTGTTTTGGGCTTTATCTTGAATCAAGTAGGGATATTGTATTCAACCACTGCACATTTCAACGTCACAACATGTTACTCTATGTAAGAGTCTAAAGAGCAATTAGAAGTATGCACGGTATAAAGTAGACGGTTAGAAGAACCTATGTAGGAGAGGTTAGGAAGAAAAATGCATAAAATAAACAAAAAATTCATAAAAAACAAATAAAAAAGGTATAAATAAAAAACAAAATAAAAATGGAACGTTGGAGGGTTTTATTAATCGACGTTCGGCAGGGCTTTATCATTGGGATAGAGGAGTATAATTCAATTGCTGTTACAATGATAAACCCCGGCCGAGTTTTGAAAAATAAAATAAAAAATAAACAAAAAACAAAAAATTGTCATATGACTTATGTAAATGAAATATAGTTAAAACTTTGACAATTTTGAGAAGTTTAAAGAACAAAGAGTTCTTATTTTGTGTTGAGAAATACAGAAATTTAGTAGAAGAAGTTCAAGAGAGAACTAGGAGTTCTTGATTATATTATAAAAAATATAAAGTTTGGTAGGCGAACTGTCTTTCGAGGCAGGATGTAGCTATGTTCGAGAAGTGATATGATCAGGGCCTAAGATATCATTTCTAGAAGGTAGTGATTTAGAGTTAATTGGAAAACTTATCAAAAAATCCAACGTAGTTGTTTAAAGTTCTGTCACATGTAATTTTGGGCAAAAAACATAAACAATGACTTATGTTTGTAAGTGTCATAAACTTTCATAGATATAGGAAAAGTTTTTTTTTTTGGGTCTATTCTAACAAGTAGAAACAGATGTTGAGGGAAGTCGTCAAGGGACAATAGGACAATGCTTACATGGTGAAAGGAGGGGGTTTGTTTAAGAAACAAAGCCTAGAAATAAATCGGACGTGACAGGAAGGAGAGTTTTTTTTTTTTTTTTTATAAAATAAAACGAAAAGTTTTATAAAACTGTAAAAATGTTAATTAGCTGATTAGGATAGGTAATTAGATGTTGAATTGTAGAAAAGATAAGTTGTATGTTTGATGTTTATAAATATTAAGAATTATTTAATAATAAAATGATAAAAAATTGTTAGTTTTAAGTGATTTATGGTTTGTGAATATGAAGAATAGTTGTTTAAAGTTTGAGAATTTATGTGAGTTTTGCCAAGACAGATAATAATTAAGTTTTTTGATGTTAAAAAAGGAGTAAAGGAGGTTAAGTTTTTGTTTTTTAAAGGAAGGAGTAATAAATAATATAATATGAAGAGATTTTGATGAAATTTATAAATGAAATAAATAATTAACGATTTTTTAATAAATAATGTTTAAATTTAAAACAATAGATGATTGTGAGAAGTTATTTGATAAAGGTGTCTAAAGATTTTGATGAAATACGTTGTTAGCTGGGAAAGCAATGATAATTTTTTTTATTTTTTGAAGTTTTTATATACAAGTAATAGATGATTAAGAAGATTTTAATAAGAAGTAGTTTAAATGAGAGATTTTTGAGTTTTATATGAAGATGATGACTTTACAGAATTGTTGAGTAAAGTGGTATTTAAAATGAAGTTGTTCTGTTAAGAAACTTTTATAAGAAGAGTAATTAGGTTGCATTAATGGTAAATTTTAGTTTTTAAGAGGTTTTTTTTTTTTTGAGTACTGCGATGAAATAAAGGAAATATACGACGATTTTAATGAAATAAAGGAAATATACGACGATTTTAATGAAATAAAGGAAATATGCGACGATTTTAATGAAATAAAGGGAGATTTAAGGAATTCTGCGGATAAACGACGATTATTATGATTTTTAAAGGAAGCTACGTTGAAATAAGGAGATTATTTATGAAAGAATATAGGTAAATAATAAGGAGTTTTTTATTATGAAGACTTTTGTTTGGGGATTAATGCAACTTTGATTATTAAAATATGAAAGATAAGATGGAAATAATTTTAAGAAAGGATACTGAGAGACAATACAATTGTAAAGAGGTAATTTTTAAATAAATAGATGAGTTTTGTAAGTAATTATATTTTTTTGTAATAATGATGTTATATTTTGAATTTTAGTTGAAGAAAAGAGTTTTTTGTAATTGTAAAATCAGTAGCTAACATGTTATCCCAGCGAGACAAAGAGTAATTAAGAATTTGATAAAGAATAAATAATTATTGGATTTAAACTAAAATAAATAATAATATAAGATGATAATTGAAAAGTTTTAAGGTGAATTGAAGCAATGTTGAGTAATAAATAAATAATTTTCGAAAAAATGTTAATTAATAATGAGAAGTTTTAAAATTTTAATTGCGTTTAATTGAAAAATGATTCAGATGAATATCTAGAGTCAAAGGTAGATTTTCAAAGGATGTAGAAATGTCGTCTTGGCAAAGAGGATGAGACGAGAAAAAGTATATAGACGGCTGTCTGGGAGATAAGCTTTGAGTGACGGGATCCTGTCAACAAAAAATGTTGATGGAAAGTTTCAGCCAACAAGGTTGGAAAGGAAACTGATGATGGGTTTTATTGTATAAATAGAGATAAGACTTAGCACTAATTGATTCGTATAATATTTTTTTTTACAATGAGTTAATATAACGCTAACAAATTAAAATAATGAAATAGGATTTTAGCAAATAGATTTTTTAGTTTTTATGTAAAAAGAGAATCTTTCTTAAATTAAGTATACTAGGGATACTTATTTTCTTTCATGAGGTCCTTAGCTTCTGAAATGAAATGTCTTGAACATCCATTAGTATTTTTTTTTTTCGATTTGAAATATATATATATAAAAGCTTTGTATTCCAATACCTGTATTGAAATACAAACCTTGTGGGGTTTTGTGACAATGTGAAAAGTCAGATTTTAAAATAGACTCATTTAAAAGACGCGGTTAAGCCAAAGAGATAATAAATTCAAATAATAATTTAAATTTAGTAACGTCATTAATAAAAGAAAAATGGATTTTCAAGACAACAGTATGAATTATTATGTTTAATTTTAATGTAATTTAGTTTGTTTGTTATAAAATGTAAATTATTTGTATTTTACGGCAGTGCGGTAAAATGTGTGAACAGTAACCGGAAAGAACGCTTTCGGAAGTAGGAATTTGCCTCATGGTAACATCAGTCTAAGTCCAGCGTTAGGAGTGACAGGTTGTGTTCAAAAAAGTCGAAGTCCAGCGATTGAAGGGACAAGATGTGTTTTCTAAGAGTTGAGTTTACCGCTTAAAATGAACAGGTTGTGTTCTTAAAAGTCAAAATCCAGTGTTTGGAGAGATAAGATCGTCGAAAGAGTTTCTAGGTTCTGTTAGAACAATGTACATTTGATTTTTATCTCAAATAGTGATCGAAAGTATTTAAAAATCCATATTTAGCGTGTTTCAATGACAATAACGCGGGAACATAAAAGACAATGATTTATATACGCGAGTTATGAACATTCTCAACAACTTGAGAAAACAATTTCTGAACGAGGGAGAATCCACTGCGAGCCGTAGAACTTCAACTCGTAGGACATCAGTTTTCCATTCGGACACAGACAATGTTTTTTATTTAGATCGGCGTTGTGGTATAGACGCTATATATTACCTGTTTGATTAGTAACCTGTATTATGTTTTAAATTAATTGTTTTGTAAATGTTTATCTATTTAAAGAAAATTTAGTAGATTATTACTAGAAGAGATAATAGTAAAATGAAGTTTTTAAATAATGAAAATAGAATCTTTTCATTTTTCTTTTAGAACTACAAAGTTACTAAAAAATTCATAGATTAAATTCCTGTTGCAACAATTTTATTGGTAGAAGCATTTTTAAAGATAAAATTAATTAATTTGAAAGAAAGAAATAAAGGAAATATAAATTCATAATTTGTTATTGAAACTAAAAAGGATAACTAGTACTTATAATATGATTTTTTTTGTTGTTAATAATAATTTGTAGGATGTTTCTTTGAATGTTTAATAAATGTTTTCTTTGTAACATTTCAGCCAAAGTGTTCTCATTTAAAACCAAAATCCACTGTAAGTACACTGTAAAAAGAACTTACGACCCCAGAGATCTTATAAATAATTAAATTCATCCTTTTTTCTAAATTGGTATGCTAAAGCAAACCTGGCGCCCTATAGTCGAGCAAATTAACAAATTAATAACATAAAAGTAACTTCACCTTCTCTTTTTTAAATTATTACAAATGTTTATTTAGTTCTTTGCAGTTAGTTGTAAATAAATTAGTTAAAATTAAACTTTTCATAGTTATAACCAATGCTTATTTTGAAATAAAAATTAGGATGAAAGAATATAAATAAACTTTAAGGTGTAGAACAAAACTGTATTTGTAAAACAATACAACAAATTCAAACATAAGTACACACAAGTTAATGAGAAGGATGAGCTTGTAGCGATTTGCTTAAAGTTGCAATGTCTGGTTTTATTGGGCTTAGCTTCAAACGCAAGTCATTTTCAACACAAGCCAGCCTATTTCTGTATTTGTTTTTAAGGTAACAAAGAGAAGAAAACGCAGCTTCACATAAGTAGGATGTTGAAAATGGGAGTAAAAACTTGACTGCTCGGTTGGCGATTTCACCGTAGTCTTGGCGTCGTTGAATCCAAAAGTCAATCAGGGTAGCTTTATCAAAAACTTCCTTCAAATCTGAGTCACAATTTAATTCGAACAGTTGATCTTTTTCGGCTAATGAGAGATTCTCTGGGATTGTCATTTTCTTAATGTCACTAAACGGGGTTTTCATCCACAAATGTTCTTTATAGTTTTCTGGGAAGTAAATGCTCAAGTTTTCCTTCAAAATGTTACAATGGTCACTGATATCACTAAGAACTGTCTTACTAAGTGAAAGCTCATTTTCTTCAACAAAAGTGCTGAGAGAAGGAAAAAACGAAACCTTGCTTTTCTTGGCTTCATCATCTGCAAAGGTGATTTTTTGTTTCAAGGCATTAATTTTGTCACGCACTCGAAACGGGGTATTAGAAGTACCTTGAAAACTCATGTTCACATCATTGAGTTTTGAAAAAATGTCTGCTAAGTAAGCCAGTCGACACAGCCATAGTTCATCAGTAAAACGACTTCGTAGCTCAAAATCAGAATCTGTTAAAAAAATCAATATCTCGTGACGTAACTCAAAAACGCGAGTCAGCATCTTTCCTCTTGAAAGCCACCTAACTTCTGTGTGGAGCAGTAGTTGTTTATGAATACTGTCCATTTCTTGACATAAGTTGCGAAAAAGGCGTGAATTCAAGGCTCTGCTCTTAATAAAATTCACTGTCTTTACAGCCTCGTTCAAAACAGTTTTTAGTTGTGCTGGACAGCGTTTTGTTACAAGCGCTTCTCTGTGAAGGCTGCAGTGAATATGTTGTGCCTCCGGAGCTTCTTTTTTTATTTTAGTTACCAATCCACTATGAGCTCCTGTCATGGCTCTCGCACCATCCGTGCATATACCAACACATTTCTTCCAATCCATTCCATTCCTGAGCACAAATTCATTTACTTTATAAAATATGTCTTCTCCAGTAGTATGAGCTGAAAGAGTTTCACAAAATAACATATCTTCACCAACTGAGTATTTTTCTTCATAGCGAACATAACATAACAGTTGAGCCAAATTTGCGACATCTGTTGTTTCGTCCACTTGTATCGCAAAGTATTTACTACTGTTCACTTTCTTGAGTAAAATGTCTTTTACATTTAAAGCCATATTAGATATTCTTCTTGAAACAGTATTATCAGACAAGGAAACCACATCGAGCTGTTTTCCCTCTTTATCACCTATAATTGTGGAAACAAGGTCTTTAGCTGCTGGCAAAATTAGAGTCTCTCCAATAGTATGAGGTTTTAGTTCTTGTGCTATTCTCAGACTAACCTTGTATGAAGCTTCAACAGCCCTAGTGTTTAACCCCGTAAATGAAGTGATTGCTCCTTTATTCACTTTTAACTCAGACTCCTTCCGTTTAAAAAACTCTAATGGCTTGTTTATGAGATTGATATGCTTTGTATTAAAATGACGCAATAAAAGTGATGGTTTCATCGAATGATTTGACAAAGTTTCTAAACAAATGACACATTGTGGAACAGGTTCACTGAAATTTCCAGTATAAGTAAAACCAAACGATAAATACTTCTCATCATATTTACGTTTACCTGATTTCTTTTTGTTTTCACAAGTTCGTAACAAAGGCGTAGAAGTAGAGGAACAGCTTGGTTGCTCAGCATCTGTTCCTGCTGCAATAGGCTTTTCTTGTTCCGGTGACAAAGTTCTTTACTTTTTAGAACTACTACACGTAGATCTTACCAAAAACTTATCCATTTCAATTCGACAGCTAACACTTACCAACAATGTTATTCTCACTGACTGATAGACACAAACTCTATATAAACAACAACACGTCAAACTGCAGGTTAGGTTTTCTACGGAGCTACGTAGTAGATAGTGCTCGCTGAGATGACAGACAGGCGACTGGGACTGGCTGACTGGCATCTGGCACAACACAATAACAAAGCGCGCGGCCTTGAACGGCGCTACTCCCCTCCACGCCCTCACAATCTTTCCCACTCCGACTGTCACCCCTCCATCCGCTGCTCGCTCACCCTCACGCTACTAGTAGAGTATACCAATTTTCGAACTTCACTCGCGTACCACCAGCAACGTTCCCGCGTACCACCAGTGGTACGCGTACCACAGTTTGGGAACCGCTGGTCTAGTGAGCCCCCAAGGGAGTTGATATTGAAATTATGTGGTATGCTCATTATTCTCTTTTATATTATAACCTTTTCTATCATAAAAAAAATAAATAAATAAAAACTACATATTCCTAAAGAATAATTTCTGTATAATATTTATTTATCTCATTAAACATACCATTTCTTTCATTTCAGAGGAAAAAGGAAAAGGAATTCCTCAGTTCTAACAAAATTTGTTCTATTAATCAAAATGGTTTATTTAATTCTGATATGTATAATTAAATAATAATAAAAAAAATTAAACTTATTTTGAATGAAATTTGTGATTTGTACTTAAATGATGTTGTAAAAAGAAGATAATAAACTCCCTGTGTCAGAAGATAATAACAAAATACACTTCATTCCAGTTAAAATTTATCGTTCTTTATTTTAAGTATTTGTGATTATAATTATCATTATTATTACAAATACTGAAAATAATGTAATAAATATAAAGTACCGAAAGTAATCAAATCAACATATATAACAATAAAAATAAATTCTTGAATTGTTAAATTATTAAAACTACTATTATGATAAAAAGTAACCCCCGATATACAATACAATTATTTCCATATTGCCTTCCGAACTACTGATATAATTAATTAGTTAACATACCTTAATGTCAAAAGTAGTTCATTATTCTTATAGTAGCTATAGCTGTTTCGCCTCAACATAAGGCATCATCAGGCTTAGCACACGTAAACAAACTAAAAACACGTTCACAAACAAGTTTTGTGTTGTGAACGTGTTTTTAGTTTGTTTACGTGTGATAAGCCTGATGATGCCTTATGTTGAGGTGAAACAGCTGTAGCTACTATAAGAATAATGAACTACTTTTGACATTAAGGTATGTTAACTAATTAATAATACAATACAAAGCTACTATTAAAATATCTTGGAATAAAAATTATAACTGGACAAATACCTAAATAATCTGTCTACTTACATGTAAAATGAAATACTGGTATAATTTTATTTGAATGTTGTTGTTTTTTTAAATATCACAAGTCTTAAAATATATAAAACGTTTAAACTTTCTGCCATTTTAATTAAAAATAATATTAAATTATAAATAAAAATCTATTTGGCAAAAAAACACTAAGTTAAGTTAATTAGTTAGTCAATGGCACTCGAATGCAGTTGTCCAAAAAGTCATTTGTTACTCTATTTTTGTCATATTTGAGCCACTGAAAATATCCCTGCGAGTTACTGGCAACTCGTGATCGACAGTTTGACAACTGCTGGTTTAGATAGTCCTTATGAACAACTATTGAAAGCTGTTGTGGGTTTCAAAAAGTCTTAAACTACGAAACCATAACAATAAATCATACTTACTTCATCAGTGAGTATAAAACCTGCCACTAGAGGACCCAAGATTGAAGTTATGTTAGCAAATCCATTAGTAATACCCATAAGTACACCAGCAAAATTAGGAGATAGATCAATATGATTGCACATTAAACCCATGTATACACAGCCATTGACGGATACTGATACCATTAATAAGATGACAGCACGTTCTACAGTGGTACCATATAGTCCAAGCATAATAAGTCCTAAGGCTCCTCCCCAAAGTGCTGCAAAGCAAATACAACTATTTAGTTAACAAAGAAACAGAATATTATTTTACCTCAAAAATGAAAAAGTTTTGACAATGTCCTGGCAGTTTGAATTCAGGTCTATTGGTTTTATACGTCAATCTTCAAACAATGACCCTTCTATTGGAGATCTAATTTACTCTATATTCTCTGATATAAAGTAATACATATAAAAATTAATATAATAAATTAATGGTAAGTGGAAATAAAGTTCAATGATTGAATGCAATGCTATTAAATTTGTGTGTGTTATAAAGATCAGGTCTAGTAATCTAAATAATAACAGTTGAAAAATTAATACTAGTTAGAGGATGTAGAGCTTGTTGGAAGGGTCCTAATATAGGACAAGTGTGTATATTGTTTAAATAAAAATGAAAAGATAATGTACTTAAAAACAGAATTTATGTTGGTAGCAATATGAACATCTTGGGGTTCAGAGACAACCTGGTTATAGTATAGAGAGCTAAGACTGGATGGATGCTTGAGAACATACAGAGAGGTTGTAGCATATAATAATTCGTGGTTGAGGCCAACATAGTACAGGTTGCCCCCCAAAAAAGTAACAGTACTTTTGGTAGTAAGAAGATCTATTAGGGACATTACTATACAAGTGGATGATACTTTCGTAATTATGGGAAAAACTTCGAAATACCTTGATGCACATTTTGATCATAATATGAAAACTGTCGAACTTATAAAAACAAAATGATGTGAGTCTTGTATGACCCAGCCTGATCATACCATTGAAATACAAGCAGATCCTCAAAATGTAAAATTCAAAAGTTCTTGGGTCTTGCAGGAATGTTAAATTGTATTGGTAGATAAAAGGGTCTTACCCAGTAGGGTAATTTTGTTTGAAACCGTTGTTACACATGTGTTAAGCGTCTCGTAAATATGTATATATTAAAAAGTTTTCACTCACTTCACTCGTGTCAGAGTCTTAACCCTACTGGATCTCGTAACTATAAAAATATCAGTTTTTATTGAGAGGTATGAAATTACATTTTTGACAATACCTTTGCTTGTCACCATTTGATCTTATTTCACATTAAATACTCTGTAATGAGCTTGAATTTTATAGTTTGGGTAATAGGGAATGTAATCTGATTAGATATTATCTTAGGGACAGAAAGCAGATAGTATTTGTTAATAGCTGCATCTCTAAGTAACCCACAGGAGTTCCTTCTCAGGGTATTGTTCTAGGGCCTTTCTTATTTTTATTTTTTATAAATGATTATTATTGTAACATTCCATTCTTTTCTGTTCTACATGCTGATGGTATAATTTTGTTCAGTTCACATAGGGATCTTGTAGAAGTTAGAGCTCAGGTTGATCTATGTTATTTGCTAAAACCATTTTTTTTTTAATTACGCCAAACATTTGGCTTCCGCCATTAGTTTCCTCGCAGCCCAGTACAGGTCATAGTCGGGAGAATCCCTCTTTTCCGCAAGAGCTGGACATAATTTCAGGTGCTCGCAGTCCATTTCCTGCCTATTGTTACATAAGGGACAGTTAGGGTCGCTGGTGACCCCTATCCGGTGGAGGTGTTTTTGTAGATAATCATGACTCGTTAATAGTCGGAAATTAGCAACTTGTTGTAGGCGTGGCAAGTTGATTGGTGGCCTTCTGCTCTTTTCCGTTAGACTTTCCCACTTTTTGCCTTCAGCCGATACTTTTTGTGTCGTAATGCATCTTGCTCGCAGGTAATTTTTTATGTGTCTTTTTGCGTCGTGCAACGTAGTGGGCTTGTCCGGTTGTTTCTTTCTTGCACCTGATCTTGCTAACTTATCCGCTTCTTCGTTGCCGTTTACATCAACATGACCAGGGATCCACTGGAGCACGAGCGTAGATCCACTTCCTATACATTTGTCAATAGTTCGTCTGCAACTCAGAACTTCCTGATTATCGGTCATTTCATAACTGCAGATAGATGTTATTGCCGCCTGCGAGTCGATGAACAACACCACTTTCATTATTTGTAACCTCGCTATCCGCTGCACGGCTAAGAGTATAGCATTAACTTCCCCATTTGCTAAAACCTGGTTTTTTTTGTAAATAACCTTAAAATTTATGAAGATAAGTCAGAATATATAATTTTCTCATTGAACCACAATCTCTTGGAAAAAGAAACAAAACAAAAATCTGTCAAAGTATCGGGTATTTATTTGGATAGTAAACTTAGTTGGGAGGCTCAAATATCAAATCTCTGTAAACGGGTGTAGACTGTCACGGGTAATTTATCTTTTAAGAAAATTAAAATACTGCATTAGCAATAAGGTGCTCCTTATCACAAATTATGGTACGATTATAGGGAAATTAAGGTCCTTCATAGAGTCCTTATTTTACAAAAAGTCATTCAAATCATTAAGGAATTATCAAATAGACAATCTTGTAAACCAGTTTTCTCTGGAATCCAGATTATGACTATGCCAGGTCTATATATTTACTGTAATTTATTATACGTGAGACAGAACCTATTACTCAGTAAGACAGAACCAACATATAAAGCAGTCTTAGAGTACTACACAGAATTCATACTCTGTTGCTCACTGTATTTAAAACATGTAAGAGTTATTAATACCAGAAATATAAGTTATTTATTCAATTACCTGTGCATACTAGAACTGTGTCAGAAAATACATTCCAAACTGTTATTACTAAATAGCTAAAACAAAAGGCTTTTTATTTTATATGGAATACGATTTATGTGATATCTCTTTATTGTATAATCCAATGTGATATTGCTGTAATGTAACTTGATTTTTGGTTATTGTATGTAAAATCCAAGTTTGGTGTGTTATAAATTGAATTACACGAGATATGAACAATAAATTGTTTAAAATGGTCGTCATTATGACATTTTAAATTTCAATAGGGTTTTTATGAGCACTGAATTCCATGTTCCTATCTTATCTTAATTTTTATGGCCACTATCATGTTTACATATAGAAGACAACAATAACGACAGATGGAGGGTCTGTCAAAAATCAGTTTTCTGACTAAACTCATAGGTAGATGTTGAAAGTATTATAGGTTATTGCCTTGTTGATACTGCACAGTATACTTTATTTGTAGGTTCTACGTGCATAATGATGGGATGAAACATATGCTTCTATAATTACGAACAACGTAGTATATAATAAGTGACAAGTGGCAGTAAATATAACGTATTTATATAAACTGATGGTGTAAAAGGACAAGGATGAGAGAGAAGAGCAGAAGAGAGGCTTAACAAAATGTAGGTAGAAGTAATGCTTTGCGGTTTCAGATTAGGGATGAAGTTAGCGAGGAGTTTTATTCAGTACAAATTTGGGACTACGCTATGGAATATCCAAAGAAGATTTTCCTTCCTTTAATAAAAAGGAGAAAGCACAACGTGAATATAGTTTTTTCCTTGTTATTTAAAAGCAAAAAACCTCCAAGTTAAAGGAAGAAAAGAACATAAAATAAGACTTCTAGCCTAAGAATACCCTAATAGCGTCAGGGTTTGAAGAGAACAAGAGATGGTCAAGAGAGTTTTGAAAGGAAAGATGAAGAAGAGAGGTTTAATCCAAGACTACGGTGTGAATCAGCTGGAGTATCTTAGGATTGACCAGCCTGTGTGGGCACGTAAATATAGTGTAGTGTTTATCTGGATATATAGTGGCTTAAAAGATTTTCTAAGAATAGTAAAAATACTTGTAACACTTATAAAAAAAAAACTATTTACAATACAGTGCCATAGACCTCAGTGGTGAGTCGGTTAATTAGAATTTTATTTTATTACTACGTTTGAACTTACCTATAGTATTCCACATTTTCCTCGAGGTAGTTTTTGATAAGATATTATTAGTAGCAATATAATCTCCAACCCATGATAGAATAATAGTCAACACAAACATGCTTAAATATGGTAAAGCAGACAGAGCTCCATTCTGAAAATGTTTAAACCTCATTTTCAATTATAGTCCTGAATAAGATGTATTTTAAATCAATTTTTCATCTTTTTATTTTACTAGTAATGATCATACATTTATGAATGTGCACAAGGAATGATAATAATAAAGATTAGTGATAATATAAGTAAAATTTTACTTTTCCATATCATATATCATATAGCAAATATTGTGATGATAAAAAAATATTGATGAGATTTTTGTGAATATGTCCTTTTTGAGAAGGAGGAAAAACTCATTTTGGTGCTATCTAAATAAAATTAGTCATGAACTGTAATTTTAATTTACGCGAGTCGCATAAAACATCAAAATAAGCTAAAGTGCTTCTAAGTTCCATAACCTTAAACAAAAACAATTAAATGTTAAACACTTCAGTCTTTATTTGTTAGTTTCAGTAAAAATATTGATTCAAGAAGTATTTCAAAAGTAAGGGCCAGTCGGTTATAAAGAATGATTCACAATACTGACTAGTTATTTCATACACTTGATCATGTAACTGCCATACTGTTGCTAGTTCAGTGTTGGTTGCCTTTGAATTAGTGATGTGTGAGTTCGAATTAAAATACTCGGTGCATCCGAGTATCAAAATCCTCAGTAGAGTCCGAGTATTAAAATCCTCGGTTTTGTATTAAAATACTCGGACAAAATCCTCGTAACAAGGAGGAGGTAATGTGTGAGTATCCTCGGACAACGATATTTGTTAGTGTTGCGTCAATTCCAAATAAAATGCTCGGTGTTTCTACTTTGGTTATAATTAGTTTGTAAGCTGATTTTTCACTACACATTATTAAATGTTACGATTTTGAGTTATAATGATTTATATTCGGTAACAAGTTCAATTTAAAATAACAATAATATTCATTTATTTCCACATTAACAAAAAGGAAATTAAATTATTATTTAATTGTTATTATTTATATTTAAATAAATGTTAATAGGTTACTATCTTTTATTTTAGCTGATTTGTTTAAAAAAATCCAAACCACGGACTTTTTACCAGACGACATTATAAATTATAACAATAGACCAGTATTATAAAAATATATAAACATAGGAAAATCACAATCACTTATAAACAATCACAATAATTAAGACTCTCACATATATAAACACTAGAGAGAAAAAACGTGAAAAAACAGATTAATTATTAGGAATGGACACTATACACAAAGAACAAAACCGTGTTGGGTCTACAGGTGCGCGCCTAAGTACAGACTAACACTACAATGAAAATAAAAATATTTGTAATTCGTCTTCTAATTCCCCTGTGTTTGTCAACACAAAGGAAGGGGGCGCTGTTGTAGTCTGTAAACAGAGACAGACAGATTATTGAAAGGTTGTATCATAATAAATCTTTGACCTTGGTTATTCTACTATAGTTTCAAAAAACATTCGGTTATATTAAACGCTAAAGTGTAGGTTTATCTAAAGCGATCTGACTGGGAAAGCTGAGTTCGAGTCCGATGCGCATAATCATTCTGCGCAAATACTCGATTTTGAAATAATAATACGAGTATTGAAATCATTCGAAGCCGAGTATTGCGAGTATCCATTTCACCCGAGTATCAACATCGCTACTTTGAATGACAGTGTCTTTATAACAAGGGCCTCACCAGTTGTGAAGTACTATCAGTGAATAAATTTTTAAGGATTAATGCTATTCTTCACCATCAATTATGTGAAACATATTGGCCTACTGCAATGAGTGAAGGAAAAGTGAAACAATCGTGTCAAGAGTTTAGAGAAGTCAATTCAAATTTTTATGATGCAAAAAAGAGTGGCAGTCCTGGCATCCAGACTGATCTCGCTGAGTGCGTAAAAAAAAGTAAAATGAGAAAACATTGTTTTCTTTTCTTTTTCACAATCAGTGATCTTTCCATAGAATTTCCAGCAGATTTAAAGACAACATTGTTTAGAATTATGAAAAACCATACCATTTATGATAGTTTACACAATGGGTGCCAAAAATAACGACAAGTGCTCATAAAACCCAGAAATTCACATCTGAACTTGCGTTTTTTGACCTCTTTCATAGAGAAAGGAGAAAACATTTCCCCCCATATTGTCATTGATGATGAAATGTGGATTTTGTTTATCAATGCCGAGTGAAAAGAACAATTCATTCAGCGGTGCACCCAAATCGAAAAAATATAAGCAAATATATTCTCAAAGGAAAATCATGGCAACTGGCGAATGTGTTCTTGATCCAAAAAGGTGTGGTTTTAGTCAATTTCATGGAGCCTCGAACAATCATCACCTTGCAAGTCTATTGTGAAAACAATTTATAAACTGTATTGTGCCATGATAATGCATATCCGTATATGGCTGCACACACAATAGAAACAATTCAAACATTACAATTAAACACTTTTTATAATCTACTTTATGGTCCTGATCTCGCACCTAGTGAGTATCATTATTTCCTACACTTTCAGAACTGGGTTTCATCTCAACGATTCAAAGAAGCTAAAGATTTGAAAATCTCAGTGTAAAATTTACTGAAAATCCAGGTGGCAAAATTTTATATGGAGGTTTGAAAAAGTTTGCTACCTGATATCAAAAGTGTTTGGAAAAAAATAGTGACTAAATGATAAAAAAAAAAAGTGTCAATTTGTTTGTACTTGGAACCACTAATACATTTTTCATTTTCTGATGTGTTCTCTTTTTATAACTGAGCTGCCCTCACTTTTGAAATGGGTGTCACATAACTCAAAAAATCTACTGTTTAAAAGAGAAGAAAAGTGTATTAAGCTTATTATTATCATAGTTGTGAATCAGGAACTAGGATCATTGCACTTAAACTATGAGGTCCTCTGTGCTCCATGAATCAGCAGCAGTTCGCATCAAACCTAGCCTTTTAGCAAAGTGCAGAAGGTATTGAAGACCTTCCTTTCTCATATAGCTAGTGTCAGGATAACCTTCACTTAAACACTACTATGATACTACGGTATCACACTCACAAAAATGTGAATCATCATTTGTCTTAAGCAGACATTTTCCATCATTTGTGTATATAAACATATATGACGAAAATGTTTTTTGAGGCAGTTATGCGCAGTTAGAAGACCAACCATCAACTTCACTTCTGGCCTAATAAGACCCAGCAATTCTTTGCTGAGGTGCCAATGATCATGTCCTTGTTTCTGACTCCTCACAATATCTGTCCATCTGTGAGTGTTCAAACAGAACATCTTTTCTTTCTCATAGTGTTTTGAAATGGCTCAGGGCTTACTGGTGGTTTTACAGTGCCTCTTCTTGTCAGTTTATCAACTGTGTAGCGATTTTAAGAAACCGCTACAACAATATATATTTTTTTACATCTTACCATAAAAACAATTAAAATAAATTTAATAATTCGACTAATTCAAAGAGCGTAACCTCACCCTATCTGGTGGGCTTTATAAAAACCATGAAACAGCTGACCCAACATAACGGGATCTGAACCGGTTGATTGTAACAACCTTGCCTTGACATTCAGCTTCTAATCAACCAACCGAACTGGTCGCTTCAGGCAGTGCGACCATGTGCCGTTAAAAAAAAATCAATTAAATATCAAAAAAGCTTATTGAAATGATAAAGTGTTGTTTTTTTTTCATAATGAATAAAAAGTGATTAAAGTAAAGTGTTTAAAACTTCAAATGTCGTTCCTTTTCTTCAAAATACACTTCATGATGCCCTGAGGCAAGCATCATTTTCATTAAACCCGTTTTGAACTGGTCCAAGAACCCACCAAGTTTTACCAGTCAAGACACTTGTGTCGCCAGTTCTCCATGTTTGCTACGCTTAGCTGATTTAAAAAAAAAGTATGGAAGTGTAATATTAACTTTTGTTTAAATACAGGAATCATAAACTTTCAATCATAAGGGCTGTATATTTATTTGTAATTTTGTGTATTTGTAAAAAAAAAAAAAAAAAAAAAAAAAAAAAATGGATGAGATCGCTAGCATTTTTTCGGTTTTAAAATTAGAAATTGCCCATATGGCACCATAATTTGTTTTCTTTAAATAAACTTTTCTAAATTTCTTTCTTTGGCCAAATATATATATATATATATTTAAAAGGTTAATGTATACCTAAAAAAGGTTATTTTTATTACTATAAAAATATGCTACAATATAAATATTATATTATTAATATACAGTTAAGTTTTGTATTTATTTATTTTTTCCTGTAAATAGTTCAATCAGTTAATTTTTTTTTAGCTTGGACACTAAGGTATGAGCAACTGTTGAAGTTTATCATTGATACTTTATTGACATGTGCCATCTCTAATGGGTCCCCCACACGCTTCCATTACTTTCTTAAAGGTGGTACAACTGTTTTATTCTCCCTTAATCCTACTTAATATGTTTACATAAATAAATCCTATAACTGCTAGATAGAAGCATTGTATTGTGTTTAAAACATTGTTTTATCAATGAAATACTTTTATACTTACAGTTTGAATATCGAAGCCCAAAGCATGACTCATATACGAAGGTGTTTGAGTTAGTAATGTCCAGAAGCCCCAGTTCTGTCCACAATGGCAGAGAAACAAAGCCCACATTGGTAAACTGGTTAGAATATCCTTCCAAGGTGTAGGCATTAACTATAACAACATAATAACATTGAAATTACTCTGGACCAGGCTGGGGAGGCATGACTTAAGTATAATAATAAGTAAATATAAAGTTTTCAAACAGATGAGAGTTTGTAAACCTTATTTTGGGCTTATTTCAAATGAATAAACCTAAATATACACTGTTTGTCTAAAAGCAACAAATTATGGTGCATGATTCCATTACAATAGTATTAAAAAAACAAAACAAAAACATGATTGTGAGATTGGATCACACTTGATGTGTATTCTTGGGATATGATGAATTCAAGACAAATTAATCATTTTAGAAATCTCATCAATGGTCCAATAATAATTTCCACTGGATCTCAGTTAATTTTCTATTAATGATTTACATAGTTTGAAATGTGAATACTTCTCGTACACTTGAGTGTAACTTGTTGAAGCATTAACAGTTTCAGTAGTTATTTTATCTAAAATAAAACAAGAGGTTCACGTCCATTCTTATTATTATTATTTTTATAACAGCATCATGAAAATCACCAAACAACAGCACTTCAAATGATTCTGAATAGTAACATGTAGTAGCACATTTTGGGTACTCCTCATAAGTGAGGATTATTGGCGAAAACAAAATGGTAAAACAATAGTGTATGGATTGCCAAGCGTCGGTTATGCAGCACTGTTTTATATTATTCATATAATTTAAGCAGACATTTTCCATCATTTGTGTATATAAACACTAATATATCAGTTTCAAGAATATAAATCAAATCCCGTTATCAAGTGATAAACATAGAACACGAGGAAAGTGAAAAAAGTCATTGACCAGTGTAAGCTCTGGTTTTAACATGATCTTTGCTACTTTTTGTGTTGTATAGTTCTGTAACTTGTCGTTTTCCTGAAGATGTTTATATTTGGTCCTTGTTATTTTGACTGCTCAATCTTGGGTTCTTTTGGTAGATTATTAGTTTTAGTTCCTAACTTCCTAATCTTAGGCTGCTACGCTATGTTGACATTTCCCCCTTTTCATGTTCCAGTTCTAGGTTTATCCCTTGATATCGGGAGTTGATTTTATTCTCGAAAGGTTGAGTATTAGTTTTTATATAAAAATGATGAAAAATCTACGGTTAAACTATAAGAATAATATGAACAATCTATCATTATCCAATAACTTTAAAACAAGAACTGTTTAATGTTTCATGAAAACTGCTTTGCAAAATTCATGATTTGATACACAAATTCATTTGTTAGTTTCTAACTAATTAAAAGTATAAGGAAACATGCATTTTACTTTACTTAAGAAACACTAAATTTTTAAACTAAAATATATTCTGTATTTATTACCCCTTGTTCAATTGGCAATACTTAAAACACATTCAAGCAGAAATAATTATGTTTAAGGATTTCATATTTAAAGGTAACAAAAGGTCTTAAAATCTTACTAAGTAAGCCTTACACAATTTATAAAGTCTTACAGAGTGTAAGATAATATGGCTAATTACATTGCTGTCTGAAGATGAGGCTGTTAAAGATGACTTAATGTAAGCTTGTTCCTCGTGTGTGATGGATGGATGAGTTTCCGGACTATCTGCACCTACAATGTACCAGATTATGGCCCACAGTATGGTAGCAGTTCCTGTCACATAGAAAATACTTGGCCAGCCATAAGGACTTGCAGCAAGATACCCTGCAATGAAAAGGGTTATCACTGTTCCAAATTGTGCTCCTGCAAAATACAAATATGGTATAAGACATTGAACTAAATTTATAATACAAGATGTTTATTTATTCTAAACTAGCTGTACCCGGCCACTTGTTGCTGTGGCTCTGTCTGGTGGTGTAATTGTAAAGATAAAAACAATTATGTAACTATGGACACATCAACTATTTTGTTTAATTATTAATATTAATACAAATCAGTTGTAACAACTATATAATTAAGATAGGTAAAAATGATCAAATCATTCAATTAATATTTGTAATAGTTGTCTCAACAGACATCTTTCTGTCAAAAGCTGTTGGACTGTGGTAGTTTCACAAACTTATTTTTTCTAGTCAAGCTCTGATCATGGTGTCACTTACGAAGTGTACTTTATTAATATTGTGTTAAATGATATTTTCATTGTAATGCTTTATGGTACACAATATTTTTAGTTTGATTACCTGGTATATAAACAAACAAAGGTGATGGTTTTCCAATACGGGAACAGGTAACATACAACTGGCCATGCGAGAAACATGGGTTTTCATGATTAATGCCACAAACACTCAATGACTGCCCCTGGGATTTATTGCAAAAGAAATCAACCAACTAAACATAAATTGATGAACTTCATAAAATCGAGGAATAACACTTACTACAGAGTATCAAGATAACCTCCATGTAAAATTTGTTTTGACACTTATACAAAAAATATCTTAAAGATTTTAAATTACAAATCCTTACATAAATAAATAAACAGCTGTTTACAATATTTTAAACTAGTCATCTGATAAAATCGAAACAAATCTTTAAATAAAAAGCTGTTTACAATATTTTAAATCAGTCATATGATAAAATCAAAACAAATCTTTCTTCCATAACAATATGTGGGGTTAAGCCTTAACATCCTATGACTTCAATTAATGGCTTGAAACCTTCTTGGGGTTAACCTGAATTACAGTCCAACAGTTCTCAAGTTTTACGCTTAACAACACTTTTAGCCATTCATTTCTATTTATATAGATTTAATAGTAAGGTTGCTATTTATATCACATAATATACTACTACTGGATCCTAATACTGGTGTTTTAGAGAATTTTCATAATGATAGTAATCTATAAAGATTTTATTCATTTTTATTTGGAGATTTCAAAGTTTAAAACAAATTAAATGTAAAAAAGGAAATGATTGATGCAACCAACTTTTACATCCAGAAAAGTTGGATCCAAGTAGATGGAAATGCTTATATAAATCGCTGTTGCAAAACGTTTGTCATAAAAAAAAGTACTTAGATTATAATTATTAGGAAAGGTTGGGTCTGTGTGTGGAGAGGGATGATTTAGAATATTGTTGCATTTTGTTATTAAATAATGTTAGGATACACATCTTTTCTATCTTTGAAATAAGTATTCGGAGTAACAAACGATCAAATTTAAGACAGTTTTTTGTATTAACCATTTAATGACAAAAGCAAAACTTCTTAAATTCCAATTTAGACAATATTAAATGAAAAATATCCAAAATGTGTAAATATATTATAAAAGTGGGTTTGAATTTAATTTCTTTAAAAAAAAAAAAAAAGGAAAAATAGTTTAATTTGCTCAGCTTCATTATTGTTTATTTAAGTTTGACATTATATATAATATATAGAACTTTATAATATAGTATCAAACTTTAAACTCAAATTTTTGTTTTGTATAAATAATTTTGTGATAAACTGTTCTTTTTGTTTCTCGTAGGTTTAAATAAAGATGTGATAAGGAGTTATTTATATACATAAAGTGTGTGAACAGGAATTTCTCTTACAAAAGAATATTGTGGGTGCAGGTGAAGGAAATTTCTGTAATAAGGTTGTCTTAAAGACCACTGTAAACCCCTTTGAATACAAAAATTTTATTGACTTATTATATATATATATATATATATATATATATATATATATATATAAATATATAAAAGTAACTGACATATACTAGTTACAGAATAATGCAAGTATTATTTTTATAGACACTGTTACTTAATGTAATATTACATGTTGTTAAAATATAAATAAGGGTGTAAATACTCAGAACTTGAGAAATGGACCATGCTTATTATGTTTTAGTGCAAAGTTTTATATTTATGTTATTTTATCTTAAATGACATATAAGAATTACTTCAAGAATAAATGGAAAAAATAAATAACACAGGAGAACATAAATTCAAATATATGTGACCGTCTCCACTTCTTTTGACCAGCTGGAAGCTCCGGCTGGCTGGAGACCGCGTACAATTTAGCCGAATCTTGTCAGGATGGGCCAAGGAGTCGGGTTAGGACGCTAATGAACGCACGCAACACAAGTTAATCGCTAGGAGGCTGTATTGTCTTCACCTATTTGCAGGTTGCTAACTGATATCAAAATTTTTATTAAAGTGCAGGGGGATTTTGAAGGCATTTGGCGGCAATGAATTGACCTCACGTTCGAATTTTTTCTCTCCTTTCATAATTTAAAGTAATTTTGTGGTATATTCTTTTGGCGATCTAAAAAATTTATTTTGCTTATGAGTGGAGTGTCACATTAGCCACCACTTTACAACGAACCGAGTGGTACGGCTCGAATTGTATGGAGGGGGGTGATGTGGCCCAGCCAAGGAGCCCACCAAACCAAAACTATAATAAGTATAAATTAGGATGTAAAGGAATTCTAAATAACAAAATATGAATTGACACTTGCGATTTTGTTGAGCAGTGCAATATTACGTAGAAGAGTGGGAGAGACAAGGAGTGGAGGGCTTGAACCAGCGAGCCGAGAGAGAGTCTGTTCCGAGAGCCGCGAGAAGGAAGACCGCTACTAGACGAGGTCAGTCCATTTTCGGCCACATGCTAGCTAAATTAAACGGTATGTTTTTCGGCCACTATTAAGGCTTTATCTACGAAATCATAATTTATTATTTCTGTAATCTTTTAATTCGGCGCTCAAATATAAGAGAGTTTAATTTAACTTGTGTTGCGTGCGTTCATTAACGTCCTAACCCGACTCCTTGGCCCATCCTGACAAGATTCGGCTATGGTGTACGCGGTCTCCAGCCAGCCGGAGCTTCCAGCTGGTCAAAAGAAGTGGAGACGGTCACATATATAATATAAAGTTGCATGTCTTGATTAAATAAAATAAAACATGGTATTGAATAAAATAAAAGTCTTACCACTAAAAATAAATGACAATAAACGACTTCTCTCTAGTGGTGGGACCCATCTTGCCGTATGTGTGTTGGTTGAAGGATAAACTACACCCTGTACATAAGAAAACAGATTAATGTTTCTGACAATAAACTACTTGTCTCTAGTAGTGAGACCCATCTTGCCATATATGTGTTGGTTGAAGGATAAACTACACCCTGTACATAAGAAAACAGATTAATGTTTCTGACAATAAACTACTTGTCTCTAGTAGTCAGACCCATCTTGCCATATATGTGTTGATTGAAGGATAAACTACACCCTGTACATAAGAAAACAGATTAATGTTTCTGACAATAAACTACTTGTCTCTAGTAGTGAGACCCATCTTGCCATATATGTGTTGGTTGAAGGATAAACTACACCCTGTACATAAGAAAACAGATTAATGTTTCTGACAATAAACTACTTGTCTCTAGTAGTGAGACCCATCTTGCCATATATGTGTTGGTTGAAGGATAAACTACACCCTGTACATAAGAAAAGAGATTATTGTTTATGACAATAAACTACTTGTCTCTAGTAGTGAGACCATCTTGCCATATATGTGTTGGTTGAAGGATAAACTACACCCTGTACATAAGAAAACAGATTAATGTTTCTGACAATAAACTACTTGTCTCTAGTAGTGAGACCCATCTTGCCATATATGTGTTGGTTGAAGGATAAACTACACCCTGTACATAAGAAAACAGATTAATGTTTCTGACAATAAACTACTTGTCTCTAGTGGTGAGACCCATCTTGCCATATATGTGTTGGTTGAAGGATAAACTACACCCTGTACATAAGAAAACAGATTAATGTTTCTGACAATAAACTACTTGTCTCTAGTGGTGGGACCCATCTTGCCATATATGTGTTGATTGAAGGATAAACTACACCCTGTACATAAGAAAACAGATTAATGTTTCTGACAATAAACTACTTGTCTCTAGTAGTGAGACCCATCTTGCCATATATGTGTTGGTTGAAGGATAAACTACACCCTGTACATAAGAAAAGAGATTATTGTTTATGACAATAAACTACTTGTCTCTAGTAGTGAGACCATCTTGCCATATATGTGTTGATTGAAGGATAAACTACACCCTGTACATAAGAAAACAGATTAATGTTTCTGACAATAAACTACTTGTCTCTAGTAGTGAGACCCATCTTGCCATATATGTGTTGGTTGAAGGATAAACTACACCCTGTACATAAGAAAAGAGATTATTGTTTATGACAATAAACTACTTGTCTCTAGTAGTGAGACCATCTTGCCATATATGTGTTGATTGAAGGATAAACTACACCCTGTACATAAGAAAACAGATTAATGTTTCTGACAATAAACTACTTGTCTCTAGCGGTGAGACCCATCTTGCCGTATTTGTGTTGGTTGAAGGATAAACTACACCCTGTACATAAGAAAACAGATTAATGTTTCTGACAATAAACTACTTGTCTCTAGCGGTGAGACCCATCTTGCCATATATGTGTTGGTTGAAGGATAAACTACACCCTGTACATAAGAAAACAGATTAATGTTTCTGACAATAAACTACTTGTCTCTAGTGGTGAAACCCATCTTGCCGTATGTGTGTTGGTTGAAGGATAAACTACACCCTGTACATAAGAATACAGATTAATGTTTCTGACAATAAACTACTTGTCTCTAGTCAAGAAAACAGATTAATGTTTCTGACAATAAACTACTTGTCTCTAGTGGTGAGACCCATCTTGTTTAATGGTGAGACCCATTTATACATTCAGGTTTATACTTTGGAAATTATAATTTTTTATAAATTTTAACATAGAAAATTTGGGTTGATATTATCATCAGGTGCAGAATCATGAAAATTACTTTTTCACTTACTGTAAGTTAAATTATTGCAAAACTATGAGTACAACTCTGTTCATAGGATACCATCTTTAAAATATCTGAAGAATTTCTTTGGTTCTAGAAACTTGTCCAAGATAATGTTTAAGACAACTCCTATTAAGTCTAAAAAAAAATTGTGACTGCTAGAGTGTCAACACGTATCTCAATATTTATATTATATTTATAAAGAACACTAAAAAGTTAAAAATTTTATTTTGGTTTCCGAGTCATTTAATAAAATAGAAATTCTGTTTAGTAAGTATAAAACCAAGTGTATTACCTTAAATTACTTCTGTCCTTGTGACTTGATTTTGTTTTATATGTTAAAATGCATTTCAGGACTGTAATTCCATCTTCAGTTATTCTTTCACTCGCTTGAGGTCATCATTTCATATTTATAAACATTAAAATACAAACATACACATATACAATACAGATGTACAAACACTATACATACATTTTTTCCAATCAAATGGAAAAAAAAAAAAAAACAATTGCGAATCATTGATCTTATAAGAGACGGGTTGAAATGAAGCTAATATTATGAACCCTTGATCACTACTTGTCTTATCTCAATGACCATATCATAAAGTTCATAACAAGGGGTTATTTAATAACTTCTCCTTTTTGTATATTTTGTATATTTTGAATTCCTGATTAGTATTCATAAATCTACCTTTTTTACAAATTATGCAGAGGTGTCAGATTGGTGTCAAATCTGAGTATGAGCAGTGAAAAGGTAGACTTTATTTTGTTCTTTAAATTATTCCTTGAGGAGTTTGCACGTCTGTCTTATGTAATGGAAATCAATCACTGTAGCATATTTTATAAACAACTTCCCGCTAGATTTTTTTGTTTCTTTGCAATATATTTTTTAATGCTGTTGTTAAGTCTGATATCTTAAATTGATGTTATGTTTAGCAAATAGATTTTTAAGAATTTTATATACTTTGTTGTATTTACTAAACAGAATGGTGACCCAAGCTATATACAGCCACCAATGAATGGGTCATTGAATGGTATTGCCTTAACATACTATGTTAATTCATAAAGGTTCAATTTAGGCTATCCTTGTTTTATGGCGATGAAAGATTTTATGATTTTATGTCACATCTATAGTATATTATATGACATATATTTAGACCTATCATTAAAGACAAACGACCTCTCAGGAGCGAGTCTGAAGATGGAACTTTCTGAAACGTGTAACCTGTTACAAAGTAACTCACAAGACGGAGTAAGTATTAAATAACATAGATTAAATATGATAAGACTAATTAATTAGTTATGTTTATTACAGCATCTCAATAAATAAGTAATTTTGTAATGAACAATATTATTTAGTCGTAATTGTTAAATTTATAACATAAATGAGTACAAAATGTGCACATATAAACTTTACACACCACAATATTTTTTCAAATAATTTATAACAACTGCGATGGAACAATATTGTGGGATAATAACAACATGCTTAGCCCTGATGATGCTGTCACATTGATGCAGCGAAAAATGTAGGCACAATTTACGGAATGGTATGGAAAGATGTTGGTAATTATATTATAAATAATATTACACCATACGTTAAGAAATGCTGATAAAAAAGTAATAAAAATACTATTACATAAACTTGGCTCACTTGGAACATGCCTTGAAATACTCGAGAGGCACAGAATACAATCCAATTCCCATGTATAGCCAGGAGTGGAGTAAGAAGAGTAGCAATGCCACAGATCAGTAAGCCACAAAATAGTATAATCTTTGGTCCATATATACGAGATATATTTCCAGCTGGAACCTGTGTTATCAGGTAACCCCAGAAGTAAGAACTTAAGATGGTACCTTTTTCTTTTGTGGTCCAATCCAATTGCTAATAGTAAAACATAGTACAAGCATAAGAATTATTAAACATTTTTGAGTTCCAATTTAATTAATTGTTTATCAATAACACATAGTAAAATATAATAATTATAAAAGAATTGTCCAAGTACTAAAACTTTCTTTTTAGTTTTGTATTATTGTGATTTATGTGTGTAGGGAGTGTCAGAAAGTATTTGTTAAAATTATTGCTGCTGCAGTGATGCTAAGTTCAATATGGTATTCCCAGTTAATTTTTACTTTTATCTGCAGAACAAGAACATAGATGTCTTAGTCTGTCTGACAATCTAATCCGATTAATGGGAATTTATCCAAACTGTGGTTGAAATAAAAATTATTAACTTAACTCAATATTTTCAAAATTGTAGATTTTGTTAAGTTAAATCTATATTAGTGGTATAATTTATTCAGATATTTGCCATCATTTGTTTATATAAAAAAATAATACTTAACATTTTGAGAGTAATAATAATAATAATAATATATGCGCTTTATTTACAAACACTTCTTCGGAATTACAACGTTTTATAACATACAGTCTAGATAGGTTGATAACCGTCTGCTATGTTGGCAACAACCAACTTAAAAAACCACAACCTGAAGTAAAACTAGTAACTCAAACATCCCAAAATTTATTTACATTCATTCATTACTTAGGCAAACAACAATCATTTAATAGAAACAGAGCTATAAACTTACTCTTACTTAGACTAAGAAAAATCATCAATACAAACATAAATATAAATTTGATCAAAAATCAGTACCTAAATTAAATTACTAATCATAAAGATCAGGATAAACTAAAAGTATTTTCAAAAGTTAAATTCTTATATTAATGTCCATCTGTAATGCCATTGCTTGTTTAAGATATTTACACAATACACCTCAATCCTGACCATTCATAAAGTCCTTGAACTCTGACAGTGATAATCTTTCTTTACTCAGATAAGATTGTCTATATTGAACTAGTATCGAGCATTCTGCCACAAAATGGTAAACATCTTCATTCAGCCCAATATTACACAACATTCATAGATAATTTCTCCCTTCAACCCACGGTTTAAAATTTAGATGAATTAATTCAGCTTTAAACTTAAAATGTCCATTCTATTTCATGCAACTTATATTTATTACTATTAAAATAGTGTTTTCCCCTAGTAAGTCAAAAGCTAGACTGGAGTAAATTTTATGGTATTTCCCATTTTTTGCTGCTAGTAAACCTGTTCCCTATGTTACAAATGATTTTATTCAATAAATATTTTAACTGACTATTTTTTAAATTACGGTTATTTTTATCCCACATTTCTAAATTCTTGTCTACCCCCACTTCTTACTTAGACCCTAAATGTTTCCATTCTTTAAACCATGAAATATTAGAATCCACTATTTTTTTCCGGCTAATATTTTTGGCAACCTGTCTTCCGGCATAGCTAACATTCCAAACAAATATTTAAAATGTAACTTCAATGTATACAAATACTGCTTATCTAATCCCGTTTCTAGATAAATGGCATAATTTGGCATCTTTAAGGTAGTGCTGTGTCCAATAACGGATAACAGCTAACCGTCAACGTTGACGGTAAAGAAGTGCATTAACTGCTAACGTTGATCAACTGCTTGCAGGTGACGCATCAGCAGTTGTTAGCGCTAGCGGCCCAACTCGATGCGCGTGCACCCAGCTACATGCACGCCTCTCAGTCATCTGTTAGTTTAGTTGAGCAACTAAAGCGAATCAATTAACGTCAACGTTTATCAATCAACGTATGTTTCAACTGTAGCCACTTAACACTGAACAAAGAAGCTTTGTCTTCTGTTCTGTCTGCTAATGGTACAACCTTATCGGTTAACGTTAACAGTTTTCGTCAAATTGTTCAGATAGTAATGTGGCTTGGATTAATTATTATTTACTTAATTAAATCTAGTAAAATTTAACATTTAAAATAAATTTAATATTTTGAGCTTATCAAAAAGTTTTATGCTCTTTCACTTAGTAGCTCCTAAGAAACATTTTGTTTTTAAACAACTAAACTTAAAAAACTGCTTTATTGCTCATTTGCCAATGTGTGAGTACCCAAAAGATATACAATGTTTACATCTTACTTTGAATACTTATCTAAATAGTTTACCTGAAAGTTTGGATTTGATGAATTATTCGTCATAGCGACTATAGCCACTGAGAGATTCACTCGAAGACTGTAGGCTACTACCAAACCTAGGAATGTCATTAAAGCTTGCGTGTGTCTAACCCCAAAACCTGTAACATACACCAAAATATATTAGTTAATCAAGTGGCAAAATTAAGGGACACAAATAATTTAGTGGTACTTCAACAAAAAAATGGATCTTCTACAAACAACTTGTGGCCAACTTTTTCCTTTATAATTTAGCTTACTTTTGTAAATAACATTTATCTACTGCTCATTATAAAAATAAAACAATATTATAATCAACCTTAAGACAACCAACCCAACTCACTATATAAAAACACAAAACATGTTTACAAATTGGTTTTCACTATCGGTCATCCTATACCAATAACTATAATTGTCCCAATATTATGAAACCTTTTCCTCCATTTGCACTACACTCATGTCATAACTTATTAGCTATGTTCACACACCATTTTACCAAAGTCCAAAATAGTCATAAAAATATGGATATTATTTTCATTAGGTAAATACTGTTTAAACATTTCACAGGAATTTAAAAATTTTGTTATAGTGCCTAACAATATTTGACACTTTATTCAAAGAATTTGGGGACTAAAAAGTTAATTCATACATGCTGTTAAATTATGTTTTGGAATAATCTCATCAAACTCATTTGTTAATCCTATAGTTCCTCTATATACTCCCATATTTCCACTTCTTTTATACATAAAATGTGACACTATCTAGATGTATAAACTAGGTAATATTCATAAAATTAAAAAACATACCTAATTCAACCTTTGGGGACTTTAAAAAATTAAAGATTATTCTTATGCATTTCCTTTGAAAACTAATTATGCATTCCATTGTAGATAAATTCGTCCACTTCTGCAATCCCTAAACTGCAAGACCATAATCTAACTTCAAATATATAAACGCAAAATAATTTACTCTTACAACTTCCACATTATATACATTTCTCAGCTAGAAGAAAATACACTTTATTAATTTATTGTTAAAGTAAGTTATGTGCGGAAGTCCATATATAAACTCAAATTTTTTTAAAACTTGTTCAATTTTAGTACAGCCACAGTTTCTAATATATTTGATGATGTAAGAAAACATTCTTTAGCTTAAAAATAATAAATTTAAATTTAAATTTAGGCCAGGAGAGTTTTAGTTGGAAGTATCCTGAACATTTCAATCAACAAACCTAAAGGTCTCTTGACAAGGTCAATCAATGTTGTTTAAAAGATGAAAAACTTCTCGGTCAACATCACTTTATGAAAAAAAGGAATAAAAAATAAAGATCCCTAGCCCGCAAATACTCTATTGGCATCAGGGTCAGAAAAGAACAAGAGTTGGTCAAGAAAGAGCAGACAGGAAATATGAGAGGGATCTAACCTAAGATTATGAAAGAAGGTGTATATCCAGATAGGATCCCTTGAGGAATAACTAACACATGACTGCGGCTTGGTCACCGGCGGGAAAACAAGACTGCTATTGTTGTCTGCTTCAGCATGGCTCAGTCACTTGATTTGAACGGTTGAGGTTATGTAGCTATTAGTGTCAGTAGTGTAGCGTGTCTGTGGTGTTGTAGATTTCAGGTTTTGTGCCAGGAGTGGTATTGGTTGTCTTTGACCAAGAGCTTCACTGTGTTTCTCCTTTATTTGAATACGTGTTTCTAGTCTTATTGTATAGTTTTTAGTGTTTATATATATTGTCTACAATGAATTCTCATATACCTGGGACCTCCCGTACAGGCAAACACAAACTTTGGAGGTGAGAGTGATGATGACATTCCACTTGCATCCCGAATCCTAGATCCAGTCCAGTGTATGGTTGATGATAATTTTGAGGATTGTCATGATGATGAATCATACCTTAGTGAGGATGAACCTGATATTGGTACTGTTGCTCCTGAATGGGCTAATACAACTTCCGATATGATGCCTATTACATTTACAAAGCAAGTTAAATTTTTAGTTCCAATCCCAGGCGAGGAGAAGCCTTGTGATTTTTTTAGGCTTTTGCTAGATGTTGTTGTTCTTGAATATATTGTAAAGTTTATGAACAAGTACGCATTTGAAGTTTTTACCAAACCAAATCTCACCCCTAAATCCCGAATCAGTAAGTTGAAGGAAGTTACCGGTCAAGATCTTTTGTATTTTTTTGTCTTCTTTTACACACTGGCACTATTCACCTAAATCGCTTGCAAGATTATTGGAAAATGGATAGTTTGTTCAATTTACAATCTTTCAGAAATGTTATGTCTAGAGATAGATTTCTAAATATTTTTCGTTGCTTGTACTTTCGCAATCCTCATCATCCCGAAACATGTAGCATGGACAAAATACAGTTTCTAGTTGACTATTTCAACGGCAAAATGAATAGTGTTATACTAGACCGAAAAAGAGTTTTCTCTGGATGAAGCTATGGTCCTCTGGTGAGGTCAATTGCACTTTCGCCAATATATAAACCGGAAGCGACATAAAAATGGTGTCAAACTATATTCACTAACTCACTCAGGCTTAATCTTAAAATTCCACATATACGCAGGATCTTCAGACCCTTGTGTAGGAGGAAAAGGGCATACAGAAAAAGTGGTTCTACACCTCCTGAAAAAAAAAAACTCTACAATAGACATTCTGTTTTCATAGACAATTTTAAAATTGATTCTCTCTGGCTTTGAAGCTTTTGACTAAACAGACATATTGCATGGGTACTCTAAGACATGATCGTAAACACATTTTATAAGATGTGAAGTCTGCCATGGTATAAAGAGGTGAAACCATCGCTAGATATGGTCAAAGTGTGATGATAGACAAGTGGAAGTATCAGCTCGAAGTATCTTATATTTCCACTGAATATGAGAACGAAATAGTCGTATTCAACACAAAGAGGAAATATAGTTGTACAAAAACCACTACCTATCATCCAGTACAACACCTAAATGAGTGGAGTGGATCGAGCAGACCAACTATTATCCTACTATCCATGTGAAAGGAAAACCTTACACTGGTATAAGAAGATTTTTCTTCATATATTGCAAATGATTTTACTAAATGCCCACAACATGCACAACAAGTACTGTCCAATAATGACCATGTATGATTTCAGACTACATGTGATCAAAGCCCTTTTGCCTCCACTTGAAACACCAGTCGAGAGCCCTGTAAAAAAAGGTTACGAGCAAGTGCACACAAAATTGCAATAACTACTGAAAGAGACCATAGAAACAGGCTAAATAGGAAAATTTGCAGGATCTGTTGCAAAAATATTCAGAAACATAAAAAGACCACCTACTATTGTGAAACCTGTCAAGATAAGCCTGGTCTGTGCATAGACCAGTGTTTTGAGGAGTACAACAATTAAAACAAGAAAATGAACTATGATTGACTTGTAAATAATTAACATAACTTTCCATAAACATTAAATTAATTTGTAGATTAATATTTGTTAAAATTGTTGACAAAGTGACAGTTTGCGACTTAGGGCAAAGTGGTTTGGTCACCCACGTCTACGTGGCGGTCAATACAAAGTGCGACTTGGTCGCCGGCGACCAATGGATTCATGATTCAGAATTCTAACAAAGAGCAGCTGTGAGTCTATTTCCGGCCATGAATATGAACTTCTACCAACAAAAAGTAAGTGATTACATACAATTTGTTTTTCACTTTTTCGGTAACTATAGGTCAATTTTTGTCGCAGCGAATGTGTTACAACTGTTGTACAGCTTAGGAAAAACATACATAGGAAGTTTTTCTCTTACATGAATTTTACAAATGTTTACTTTCTACATACTTTTTGTAAACAATGTAACTTACAGGTTTAGTAATTGGTATTTCTTACTCTTATCATATATTTCTTCATATTATTTTGAATAAAACAAAGGTGTATAATTAAAAGTGCAACTGTTGTTTATAGTTATAAGACTCAGAAATTAAAGATTTATCCTACTTAATTAAACTGTTATTTTATTTTGTAACGTAACATTACTTAAAAAATTGTTTAACAATGACACTTTGCACGTATGAATTAAACAAAAATAACTAATGAAGTCAAAAGTAACATTGATTCTGTCAAAAGTAATAGTAGCGAGATTGAAGATATCTTGTTCTATTCTGACACAGACGATTTTAGTCCTTCTTCTGATGATTAATTTTGTCAAAGATAAATTGGAATTAAAAGATAAAAAGCAGAAGAGATATAGAAGCACCTATTGTTAATTTATACAGAATCTTATCTTACACATGTGCAGAATTATGCTGAAGGTTAAGGAGCAAGAGCAAAATATAAATGTAATAGGAAATAGAACACTAGAAACTTCATCTACTTGGACTCTAAAAGGAAAATGGGCATTGCTGGACAACAACTTCTGAATCAGTTTCGACAAGAACATCTGCAAGGAATATCCAACAACAATTAAAAGACAAAAAGTAGAACACGCATTTGAGTCGTTATAGATTTTTGTTTAGGCCTACTGATAACATTATTGAGAAAATTGTAATTCTTACATATAGGCCTCGTAAAACTCTATTGAAGCAGAACAATTATAAAACAATAACTTCTTCTACCAGCAAGACAAATAGATGTGAAGTAAGTGTTTACATGTGGTATAAACATGTTCTCCACTGTTTATAAATAAGGACAACCAATAGAGCAAAAATGAAATGTTTGATACTCGCTAAATTTACAAGGCTCTATGCAGGCATCCTCACTACGCGGCCCGCGGGCCGCATGCGGCCCTCGGACTGTTAGGAATTGAAACAAAATATAAGAGTTATGAAAAATATTTTATTTTTATAACTAATATAATAGATGCCATATTAGAGAGCTGTGAAAGATTTCGCCCATCCACTTCAAATAATTAAGAAATTCAAGTATTCCTGGAATTAAGTAAAAGACATTTCCAACTTTTGTATATGCAGTTTATTTTATTGATGTAATAAACTTATGTTATAATCATATTTTTGTAAGTTAGTTAACGCCACTTGTACTTGCGGCCCTGAGAAAAATTTTATGCAAAACAATTGGCTCTCTAAGAAATCCTATTGAGGATCCCTGCTCTATAGGGTCAAAAAAATGAAATTCCTTATTGACTACTTGCATTTTGACATAAAGAGCAAGTAAATGACAAGTTTGTTCCACTTAGGATTATACTTCCAGAACTGATAATTATAGTCCCAGTTATAGTATTATGGATCTAGCTAATGGTATAGGCCTAGTACAAAACCAGTTATACCTAGTTATATAATATAACAATGGATAACTGGTCTTCTACTATACCATTAGCTGCTGGCCTACTTCAGGAAAAATTAACTATAATTCGACTATAAAAAAGAGACAAACTAAACTCCCGGATTCAATAGTTGTTCATAACTGATGACTTTTCTAAAAAAATGCATGGCGCAACAGCTAGGGGTTAATACATACAAATTCCCGTTGCTATTGTTCTAGCCTTCTCAATCAGAGTTCGTTACTAATTGTAGTTCCCCAATTTTTTCCTTGAAGATGTAGTCAAAAACTATAGATTAATACAGTGTTCTAAATTTACAAAATTATATTTTTCTTCATTTTTATAATGAAATTTCACGCTAAAAATAATTACTTTCTTTTAAACTTATGAATTCTCATTGTTTACATAACCTATCTATATGTGAGTTTGGTACTTTTCAATTTGAAATTTTTTAGTGAAAAAGTGAATTTCCTGTTAAAATATTACATTACAATTTCAAAATAAGATATGTATAAAAAAATTAGACAAATTTTGTAAAATAATCTTAATATCCACTTGTCAAATAATTATGCATAATTATGTAGAAAACCATATTCAGCCATTCCCAGCCTTGTCACCTTATTACTAGCTGATTTATTTTGGAGTATTTTCATCTTTGACAAGGTTAGGAATTGCTGAAAATTGTAGCCTACTCAACAAATAAATTGATTACAAATCAGCTGGATCCATCATTAAATTTATTTAGGCCTAATTCTTTATAAAAAAAAAACTATGATGATGAAGATAATAATAGTTGCGGTAAGTTTTAGCAGTCTGGCTAGGAAATGAGAACCAATGAGATAGCTAATTGTTTACTGACTGCAACCAGTCTTTTTAACAATTTTTTTGTAATCATACTTTATTTATTCATAATAAAATAAGTTTTCACAGAAAAATCATGATTTCAAAACTACAGAATTCAATGCATTTATAGATTGTTAGTACTTGGATGGGTGACCGCTTGGGAACCCACTCACAATTTCTTCTTTTTTTTTTTTTTCAAATTTACGCATAGGTTATGTAAGGTGGCTCTCTCTCTCTCTCTCTCTCTCTCTCTATATATATATATATATATATAAAGCCACCTTACTTGACCTTGTAAGGTAAAAATTTGCGTACAAACCTATTTTAAGGATTAATTCACTTAATGGACCTTAATCTAGAAAAGTTGAAATTCTGTTTTTTTTCTGTAAAAAGTTAGCTCCTCATTGAAAACTTATTTTATTTTAAGTAAATAAGGTATGTAGAACATAATTTTTAAAAATCCCCAAAAAGACTGGTTGCAGTGACAGTAAACAATTACCTACAAGGAATTCTTTTCCAAAAATCTATTACAATATAATGATAGATTAAAAATTTATTATAGAGGTATTAACCTAGATATTGGCCTACCTGTTTTTTGAGCATTAACAAAAATTAAATTTTGTGATTCTGCTTCAATATCTATTCTACTCAACTCTTCATCTGCATTTCCAATATCCGATTGAGAATTAATGCTTCTATTACGAATTGAACCATAATTTTCCATTTTCAACAATAGGCTTAATTTAGTGACATATAAAAACTATTAAACGTAGTACGGAAAAATTCAACATTTATATTTTAAAGTATTTGAATAATGTAGGGTAAATAGCCTAATCATTAATTAAATATTAGAAAAAAATTGTTAACGTTTTTCTCTCCATCTCTACAATAAATAGTAAAAATCACTGAAATAGAAAGTAGGCTTCATCAACAGACTTAAAAGATTCACAAAAACAATAAGGTTAAACTATCTCTGACAGTTTATGTTTACAGATTACAGCCTACAGCTGTTCAACCAGTTATACAGGCATTCCATATTTTCGTAAAGAAAATTCCCTACATTATACCTTTCCTTATGAAATAAGTATTAATATTTCTACTACAAAGAAAATAATATGAGAAAAATATATAATTTAACTGTAATAATTTTGTCAGTTTGGCAAACATACATGGTTTTAGGTTCTTTGTTAATTATCTCTTATTCTTTCCTTTCAAATTTGAAATGTTGTTGCTAGTATGTTACTGTGTTGGAAACATTGTCACGGGGAATGAGAGTAGTGGGAGAGAGTTAACGTTTTTAAATGTTAGTTAATTCATCATTGTTTTTTGGGGAACTTGTTTAAATAAACTTATAATTGTTGTGAATGATTTACTTTTAAACACATTAAACAAAGTCCGTAAATATTAATCTACCTTAAAGTTTGAGTTTATACCATTATTTTAAACAATAAAAAAGTTTATGGGTATACAATAAAATTTGAGAATATACAGTTTCTATTTTTCTCTATAATCAAATTCTCACTTTTAGTTTTACCTATAACAAAGAGCAATATAATATACAACTAATTATTATAATATAATAATAATCACGCTATTAAACTTAACAAGTTTAATATATTAATTTTCTATTTAACATCATTTCTGAAAGTGTCTCATTTGTAGTATAATGAACAGTATTTCCATAATAAAAAATATCTCTACTTAACTACATATCTAAATCAAATTTGTCATTTAAGACAGATTTAAGTTTGTTATTTCTGAGCATTTGTTTGAGAATGATACGGTGGTGGGAAATGAATGTTTAACACAGTCCACATCAAGAAATTTCTTAAATTCTAATGAGCAAAACACTGTCCATTATCATTCAATTCAGTTACATTTAATTCAGGCGCAAAATGGTTTATTGTTTGTGTATCAGAAGTTGTATTTATTTCTAAAACTTCTCGTAATTTAGTATAATCATCAATTACGATTAAATAAGTTTTAGATTTAAAGGGATATATAAACATTTTATTGATCAAGGTTTGTTTAGATAATTTCAAACATGCAAATACACTTTTATTAGCTTTAATCCGTTCTATAAGGCAAGGATGAGTAACTGGTAACTGTTCTATATTCGTATTATCGAATGGGCACTAGATATTCAGGATCTAGCAAGCATTTTAATTTTCACTAACCCATCACCATTACCACAACAGTGTGATTTTATAGAAGAAATATTAAAGTAAAGAATAGATAAACTAAGCGTAAATTTAGTTCATTCAAGGTTAATCAAAAAAGTCTCTTGAATTTTCATTCATAAGAAAAAAAGTAATATGGTATCTACTGGCCTTGTATTCAGTGTATGGCCTTGAATTGTAGGTTTGTTTAGGTTTTTATTCTGGTATTGCCTGACTTTATATGTAATTTGTAAATAAAGAAATTTATTTACAAATTCTCAATGGCAAGGAATTTAGCTGTTTAAAACATAGTAAAGGTTCTTGACAATGATTTTTTGAAAGAGATTTATTTATTTTAATCACACTGTACGGAAATTAATAATTTTCAAATACAGCTACATAGTTATGCATTCTAACAGCAGTTGCGGTAGTAGCATGATGCTTCTACCAGTAGTAGTTATGTATTTGAAATCAGCTGTTCTTATTAATTACGAGTACCAGCAACAAAGCAGCTGAAAGTATCGCAATGGAAACTCAATACTACAGAATAAATCCCGCAATAAAGGAATTAACACAAGTAACAATTAAAACTGCAATATACATATAAATTTTAATTCATAAGTAAATTGTTAATAAATAAAAGAAGTTTCAAATGTAGAAATTATATCCTATAATGCTTGTAAATGTTTGGTTAAAAAGTTATACTTTTTGGGGGGTAGGCCCTAATTACATTTGTTGATAAATATACTTATTTTATTATTATTTAAAGTGTGGTGAGAAATATCGTTCCTTTATATAGAGTGTTTTAAAAATATATGCCCTAACTTCGGGAAGTGATTCAGGGCATCGAAATAAAAAATATAGGTCCTATAAGGATGTCCGTAAACGCTTCATTAATCCATCTGTCGGCCATTATTTGTTTTTTCGAAAAATAATTATAACTTTAAAAATTATTAAGCTTTGTAGTCGAAATTTGGTAAACACATTTTTCATTTAACGTTTTACCAGTAGACAAAGAATAAAAATATTTCGTTATAATTTTTAAAATGCCGGCTTGTTGAATTTTAAATATCGAATGGCCTACTTAGTGGTCAAAAAATGTACAAGAGATCAAATATTTTCTCTTTAACGAGGTACAAAATGTTTTTTAAAAACTTTTTACGTAACAAAATAAAGTTTATACACCAAATATTTGAAAATGTATGTTATTTAACAATAAAATTAGATACTTTATTTATGAAGATTGGATAGTAAATAATTGTTGAATTACTGTATTATTTTTCATTACTGTTGAGACCGATGGTTCTTGGTGGAATTCCATGTTTAAAGATAATAAAACACAATTTTTTATTTTGTACTATCCACTTTTTATTAGTCTAGCCGACCAATGGTTTCGCCTGCTAAGGCATTGACGAGGCTGTATTACAGACTGAAGAAAAGAAAACCTTAAAACTAGAGGGTGGGAGTTAGGATACAAAGAATGGAAGGTTGGGGAAATACCCGGCCTGGGCAATGACCATAGGAACAATACATATTGGGAAAACCAGTTGATTGTTCTAAGTACAAATAACTTTTAAAGGTTTTACTAATGTAGAGTTATACAAATCTAACTGGTCATTTAAAACTAAATTAGGGTTACAGTATCTTATTCTTTTAATTTCTAAGCTCTCCAAAGCATTAAATTTCCTACCTTTATTATCGAAATCTGTATTATTATTAAAAAATAAGTTGTAATACTTGTTTTATTTTTATTAAGAGACAACACACGCAAAACACGTCTGAAGAAATTAGACATTTTCTGTGAAGCTTCAAAATACATATTGTTTAAAATAATTAAAATGAATTCACAGTAACTAAATAAAAAATAACACTTAAATAACAGCAAATTTAGAAGAATATAATCGTGAGTGTTGTAGATAATTACCAAAAAAATTTGTTCTCATTTTTTTCGGTTACTGTGTTATTTTTTATCAGATAAAATTAGTCATTAAAAGAAGAAAATATATTTTCTCTTGTATATATTTTTTGGTAAAGTCAATGATTTTAAATTTTGAAGATATTCAATATTAAAACTTTCAAGTGGCCTTACTGAAAATTTGTAAGATAAAGTTTTGTTTCATGGTATATTGGAAAAACCTAGTATAAACAATATGTATTCTAAATTTCGACTTTAAATCTTAATGATTTCTAAAATTTGTAAGATAAAGTTTTTTTTCATGGTATATTGGAAAAACCTAGTACAAACCATGTGTATTCTAAATTTCGACTTTAAATCCTAATGATTTCTAAAATTTGTAAGATAAAGTTTTGTTTCATGGTAGCCTATATTGGAAAAACCTAGTACAAACAATGTGTATTCTAAATTTCAACTTTAAATCATAATGATTTCTAAAATTTGTAAGATAAAGTTTTGTTTCATGGTATATTGGAAAAACCTAGTACAAACAATGTGTATTCTAAATTTCGACTTTAAATCTTAATGATTTCTAAAATTTGTAAGATAAAGTTTTGTTTCATGGTAGCCTATATTGGAAAAACCTAGTACAAACAATGTGTATTCTAAATTTCAACTTTAAATCTTAATGATTTCTAAAATTTGTAAGATAAAGTTTTGTTTCGTGGTATATTGGAAAAACCTAGTACAAACAATGTGTATTCTAAATTTCGACTTTAAATCTTAACGATTTCTAAAATTTGTAAGATAAAGTTTTGTTTCATGGTAGCCTATATTGGAAAAACCTAGTACAAACAATGTGTATTCTAAATTTCGACTTTAAATCTTAATGATTTCTAAAATTTGTAAGATAAAGTTTTGTTTCATGGTATATTGGAAAAACCTAGTACAAACAATGTATATTCTAAATTTCGACTTTAAATCTTAATGATTTCTAAAATTTGTAAGATAAAGTTTTGTTTCATGGTATATTGGAAAAACCTAGTACAAACAATGTGTATTCTAAATTTCGACTTTAAATCTTAATGATTTCTAAAATTTGTAAGATAAAGTTTTGTTTCATGGTATATTGGAAAAACCTAGTACAAACAATGTGTATTCTAAATTTCGACTTTAAATCTTAATGATTTCTAAAATTTGTAAGATAAAGTTTTGTTTCATGGTAGCCTATATTTGAAAAACCTAGTACAAACAATGTGTATTCTAAATTTCGACTTTAAATCTTAATGATTTCTAAAATTTGTAAGATAAAGTTTTGTTTCATGGTATATTGGAAAAACCTAGTACAAACAATGTGTATTCTAAATTTCGACTTTAAATCTTAATGATTTCTAAAATTTGTAAGATAAAGTTTTGTTTCATGGTATATTGGAAAAACCTAGTACAAACAATGTATATTCTAAATTTCGAGTTTAAATCTTAATGATTTCTAAAATTTGTAAGATAAAGTTTTGTTTCGTGGTATATTGGAAAAACCTAGTACAAACAATGTGTATTCTAAATTTCGACTTTAAATCTTAATGATTTCTAAAATTTGTAAGATAAAGTTTTGTTTCATGGTATATTGGAAAAACCTAGTACAAACAATGTGTATTCTAAATTTCGACTTTAAATCTTAATGATTTCTAAAATTTGTAAGATAAAGTTTTGTTTCATGGTATATTGGAAAAACCTAGTACAAACAATGTATATTCTAAATTTCGACTTTAAATCTTAATGATTTCTAAAATTTGTAAGATAAAGTTTTGTTTCATGGTATATTGGAAAAACCTAGTACAAACAATGTGTATTCTAAATTTCGACTTTAAATCTTAATGATTTCTAAAATTTGTAAGATAAAGTTTTGTTTCATGGTATATTGGAAAAACCTAGTACAAACAATGTATATTCTAAATTTCGACTTTAAATCTTAATGATTTCTAAAATTTGTAAGATAAAGTTTTGTTTCATGGTATATTGGAAAAACCTAGTACAAACAATGTGTATTCTAAATTTCGACTTTAAATCTTAATGATTTCTAAAATTTGTAAGATAAAGTTTTGTTTCATGGTATATTGGAAAAACCTAGTACAAACAATGTATATTCTAAATTTCGACTTTAAATCTTAATGATTTCTAAAATTTGTAAGATAAAGTTTTGTTTCATGGTATATTGGAAAAACCTAGTACAAACAATGTGTATTCTAAATTTCGACTTTAAATCTTAATGATTTCTAAAATTTGTAAGATAAAGTTTTGTTTCATGGTATATTGGAAAAACCTAGTACAAACAATGTGTATTCTAAATTTCGACTTTAAATCTTAATGATTTCTAAAATTTGTAAGATAAAGTTTTGTTTCATGGTATATTGGAAAAACCTAGTACAAACAATGTGTATTCTAAATTTCGACTTTAAATCTTAATGATTTCTAAAATTTGTAAGATAAAGTTTTGTTTCATGGTATATTGGAAAAACCTAGTACAAACAATGTGTATTCTAAATTTCAACTTTAAATCTTAATGATTTCTAAAATTATTCTTTTTCGAAAGAACACAAAATAACCGACAGACAAATAAAGAATTGTTTTTGGACACGTGTTTATTAAGAACTTTTTTTGCCTCTAATCACTTCATGTAGTTAGAACAATATTTTACATTGGTACATACCATAGTTGGACGGGTTCACTCTTTTGTCTTGCAGGTTATTATTCATCTTGTTTGATCGAGTCTTCACACTGACGGAACCAGTACACTACTGACTAATGTCCACTGAGCAACTGGTTACGATAAAGCTCCGTACTGTACAGTGTACACACGTATATCAAGGTATTGATTGGTTTAGTAGAATCAATTTATCCGTAAATTTATTAACGAAGACTTCGGTCATGCTCGTTTTTATTCGTAGAATTTCGATACTTCATCGTACTTTTTATATTGTACGTAGTATATAAAAAAATATCTGATGGGTAAAAACAATCGCGTTAAGTTTTTCGCGGACATATCCGTTTTGAGATCTGAGGAATGAAAAAAAGAAAGAAATAATAATTTTTTAACAATATGTGACTGCTTATCTTACGCCTTCTGTATAGTGAAATTGACTCATGAGCGTCGTAGTAAATTTCGGAATGTCTGAAAATCAGTTTTGATGAATTTTATTAAAATACACCCTCTAAAGACAAACTATTCCATCAATAACTACCTCCACAAAGATGTCGTTTCTGAAAGTTGTTAATTTGAGAAGAAATTAACTCATGAGCGCAGCGCGCCGTAGTAAAATCGATGTCAAAATTGTGTTGAGTTGTGAATGTTGTTATATCAAATCAACGAAAATACAAGTAAACGGTAAAAATATTGGGGTTCTTGAGAATTTCGTAAGGGGGGGGGCAAATGTTATAGTAATTAGTGTTTATTTCTGAATTTCCAAAATTTTATATATTTGTTTTAAATATACCGCCCAATTTTACCGCCCAATTTTATGTTATGTTTTGAATAAATTATTATTTATTTTGATTATATTATCATTATTTATTTGAGTACATTCATCTGCCATTCTCATTGTCTTACGTGAACAAATGTCTTAAATATTCCAAAACACACAACCACATGAAATAATATCAAGGAAAAAATAATTTTCTTTTATTTTTGAACTCTCTAAGAAAGTAGTTTTTTGAGGTTTAATAACACATGGTACATATCCAGCATTATAGCACACTGTAATATCCAAAAGTCGATCTCTTGAGCATTGTAGAAAATGTTAAATTGTATTTGTAGATCAAGAGGTAAGTAAACTGTTTCTTGACTTCAGTTACACCTTAACTGATCTCGTAGATGTGTATATATTAAATAGTCTCCACTCGCTTCGCTCGATCATGCCGGATACATTTTCTCGGGAGGGGTTGGTAACCATTACGTGCACTGTTGAAATATCAAAATGATTCTCTAATTTAGTTTGTTATAAGTTGAATAGGACAGTAAATGTGAACAAAAGACTATTTAAAATGACAGCCATTTTGAAATTTAAAATTCTTTTTTTCACCCTTAACAATGTTCCTATCCTAATGTTTAAGGTCACTACCGTGTTTGCTTACACCCTATAACGACGGACGGACGGAACGGTTTTCTAGGAATCGCCATTAAACGTTGGAATTTAGGCAAACTTACTTTATACTGGGTAAATAAAAACTACAATACATGGTTCATATAAACTGTACTTATCGCTAAGCCATCATTTCATCTTATCATGAACTCCATATGTTGGCTATCAGATCAAATCAGTTTTAATATCCATCATTTAATTGAGGTTAGTTTAATCGATTTTAGACGGTGGTTAGTTACAGCATTCAAGTTTATGATTAAGCAGAACCTTTGTTATTAAAACTACAATCCTACCTATAGAGGTAATTTATAATCCTAAACTTTACGTTTTGTTTTAAAGAATCTCGTGTTTTTCTTGCGAAGCCTGGGTAATTTTGTATCTTGTTAAAATTAAATAAAAATTTCACAAACTCTCTCTCACACTTCCACAATCTAAATAATAACCAAACAAAACATTTCGTCCCAAATTAAGAGCTCGGTAGTTGACAGTAAAAGTAAAAATGTATGTCTCTAAAGAAATATTTATTTAAATAAATATTTTTCAATTTTGTGCGAAATGAAATCTGTTACTTATCTACTGTACGTTTAATAATTGAAAAAAACTTGTAATTGTTGGTTTTCTGGACAATAACGAAATCCATCAAGGCCTAGTTCTCAACATGGGCGAAGCTAGTCTAGACCTTACATAAATCTGGACAATTACGAAGTCCATCAAGGCTTAGTTCTCAACATGGGCGAAGCTAGTCTAGACCTTACATAAATCTGGACAATTACGAAGTCCATCAAGGCTTAGTTCTCAACATGGGCGAAGCTAGTCTAGACCTTACATAAATCTGGACAATTACGAAGTCCATCAAGGCCTAGTTCTCAACATGGGTGAAGCTAGTATAGACCTTACATAAATCTGGACAATTACGTTGTCTATCAAGGCCTAGTTCTCAACATGGGCGAAGCTAGTCTAGACCTTACATAAATCTGGACAATTACGAAGTCCATCAAGGCCTAGTTCTCAACATGGGCGAAGCTAGTCTAGACCTTACATAAATCTGGACAATTACGTTGTCTATCAAGGCCTAGTTCTCAACATGGGCGAAGCTAGTCTAGACCTTACATAAATCAGGACAATTACGAAGTCCATCAAGGCTTAGTTCTCAACATGGGCGAAGCTAGTCTAGACCTTACATAAATCAGGACAATTACGAAGTCCATCAAGGCTTAGTTCTCAACATGGGCGAAGCTAGTCTAGACCTTACATAAATCAGGACAATTACGAAGTCCATCAAGGCCTAGTTCTCAACATGGGCGAAGCTAGTCTAGACCTTACATAAATCTGGACAATTACGAAGTCCATCAAGGCCTAGTTCTCAACATGGGCGAAGCTAGTCTAGACCTTACATAAATCTGGACAATTACGAAGTCCATCAAGGCCTAGTTCTCAACATGGGCGAAGCTAGTCTAGACCTTACATAAATCTGGACAATTACGAAGTCCATCAAGGCTTAGTTCTCAACATGGGCGAAGCTAGTCTAGACCTTACATAAATCTGGACAATTACGAAGTCCATCAAGGCTTAGTTCTCAACATGGGCGAAGCTAGTCTAGACCTTACATAAATCTGGACAATTACGAAGTCCATCAAGGCTTAGTTCTCAACATGGGCGAAGCTAGTCTAGACCTTACATAAATCTGGACAATTACGAAGTCCATCAAGGCTTAGTTCTCAACATGGGCGAAGCTAGTCTAAACCTTACATAAATCTGGACAATTACGAAGTCCATCAAGGCCTAGTTCTCAACATGGGCGAAGCTAGTATAGACCTTACATAAATCTGGACAATTACGTTGTCTATCAAGGCCTAGTTCTCAACATGGGCGAAGCTAGTCTAGACCTTACATAAATCTGGACAATTACGAAGTCCATCAAGGCCTAGTTCTCAACATGGGCGAAGCTAGTCTAGACCTTACATAAATCTGGACAATTACGAAGTCCATCAAGGCCTAGTTCTCAACATGGGCGAAGCTAGTCTAAACCTTACATAAATCTGGACCATTACGAAGTCCATCAAGGCCTAGTTCTCAACATGGGCGAAGCTAGTCTAGACCTTACATAAATCAGGACAATTACGAAGTCCATCAAGGCCTAGTTCTCAACATGGGCGAAGCTAGTCTAGACCTTACACAAATCTGGACAATTACGAAGTCCATCAAGGCCTAGTTCTCAACATGGGCGAAGCTAGTCTAGACCTTACATAAATCTGGACAATTACGAAGTCCATCAAGGCTTAGTTCTCAACATGGGCGAAGCTCGTCTAGACCTTACATAAATCAGGACAATTACGAAGTCCATCAAGGCCTAGTTCTCAACATGGGCGAAGCTAGTCTAGACCTTACATAAATCTGGACAATTACGAAGTCCATCAAGGCTTAGTTCTCAACATGGGCGAAGCTAGTCTAGACCTTACATAAATCTGGACAATTACGAAGTCCATCAAGGCTTAGTTCTCAACATGGGCGAAGCTAGTCTAGACCTTACATAAATCTGGACAATTACGAAGTCCATCAAGGCTTAGTTCTCAACATGGACGAAGCTAGTCTAGACCTTACATAAATCTGGACAATTCCGAAGTCCATCAAGGCTTAGTTCTCAACATGGGCGAAGCTAGTCTAGACCTTACATAAATCTGGACAATTCCGAAGTCCATCAAGGCTTAGTTCTCAACATGGGCGAAGCTAGTCTAAACCTTACATAAATCTGGACAATTACGAAGTCCATCAAGGCTTAGTTCTCAACATGGGCGAAGCTAGTCTAGACCTTACATAAATCTGGACAATTACGAAGTCCATCAAGGCTTAGTTCTCAACATGGGCGAAACTAGTCTAGACCTTACATAAATCTGGACAATTACGAAGTCCATCAAGGCCTAGTTCTCAACATGGGCGAAGCTAGAATAGACCTTACATAAATCTGGACAATTCCGAAGTCCATCAAGGCTTAGTTCTCAACATGGGCGAAGCTAGTCTAGACCTTACATAAATCTGGACAATTCCGAAGTCCATCAAGGCTTAGTTCTCAACATGTGCGAAGCTAGTCTAGACCTTACATAAATCTGGACAATTCCGAAGTCCATCAAGGCTTAGTTCTCAACATGGGCGAAGCTAGTCTAGACCTTACATAAATCTGGACAATTCCGAAGTCCATCAAGGCTTAGTTCTCAACATGGGCGAAGCTAGTCTAAACCTTACATAAATCTGGACAATTACGAAGTCCATCAAGGCCTAGTTCTCAACATGGGCGAAGCTAGTCTAGACCTTACATAAATCTGGACAATTACGAAGTCCATCAAGGCTTAGTTCTCAACATGGGCGAAGCTAGTCTAGACCTTACATAAATCTGGACAATTACGAAGTCCATCAAGGCTTAGTTCTCAACATGGGCGAAGCTAGTCTAGACCTTACATAAATCTGGACAATTACGAAGTCCATCAAGGCCTAGTTCTCAACATGGGCGAAGCTAGTCTAGAGCTTACATAAATCTGGACAATTACGAAGTCCATCAAGGCTTAGTTCTCAACATGGGCGAAGCTAGTCTAGACCTTACATAAATCTGGACAATTCCGAAGTCCATCAAGGCTTAGGTCTCAACATGGGCGAAGCTAGTCTAGACCTTACATAAATCTGGACAATTACGTTGTCTATCAGAGTCTCAAAAATTGGATGAGAATTCCTTGGTAAAAATGAAACTAATAGATACATAAGCAGAATATGAATGGAGCCCTGTATGACTGAATAATTACAATGTCAGGATAAAAAAAAATACTTGAAGCGTAGGTAAATAATTATAATACTTTAATAAGGTGTACTAATTAGTATAATAAGATAGTACTTTGTTAATATCTATCAAGGCCGTAAATGTATTATTCTTACTACAACGTCCATAACACTCAGCATTTTATAGATTATACCTATTACTATAATAAAATTGTATTCAATACAAAAATGTAGCTCCGGGTCTTGAATTCATTTAGTTGTGCAACCGGAAAATTTTCAGTTTCTTCTTTTTAAAATCTTGAGTAAAAAAGTTATCCGATAACTGAGTTAATAAAAATAAGACCAATAATTTATTGACTTACCACATATTATTACAATATAATAATAACTTTTAATTTATCGGCCTAACAATAAATTCTTAAAATCATAGATGAATGGTTATCATTTAAGTACAGTTTTCCATATGAGGTAAGTTCAGTACACTAGTCTAAAATTATAAAAGATACAACAGCTAATTTAAAAATTTGGAACCTTCTTTTAAAATGGAGATGAAAATATCGTACTCAAATTTTGTAAGATATCCGCAGTTTTCCAAGATGGCTTCCAACTTAGTTTTCTAAATGGCTACGTAATGTTTTTGGATAGAACATGTAAATTTAAGACATTTTTATTCATCGATTGAGTGTTTTTAGATGAACGTATAGCTTAGAATCTACAGCCTAATAAAGATTGGAAATTTATGATTTACTAGATTTTAAGTGAGTGGTTCTATATTTATTTTTTAACTTGATTTTGAAGTAAAAGTATTGTTCTAATAGAATATGAAGCTAAACCAAACAGGCTATTTTAAGTCGTGCAAGCGTACTTTTAAAATTATTTTAAGTACCGCTAAGTCTTTCCTTAAAAAAAGTGGCATTATGCTTCATTAAAAACAAAACTTTAAATTTGACTGAAATTTAAAAAAAAAATTAGAAATCGACCACTAATTTTAAATTTATTGACACTTTTTTTTCGTTAACGAAACGATGGTTTGTAAATTCAAATCTAATATTAAATAAAATTGTATCAAAGTTGCAATCTCTGAATCGTTTATTAGAACACACATAAATGTCTGCTAACTAAACATTATACCCCTCTCTCTCCCACTACTTTTTATACAAATATATTTTTATCGATTTCAGATCAAATGAAGTTTAAACCTGATCCCTCGTACTACGTTTTATAGTGTTTACATTTTTGACAGTGATATCGAATTTGATGTTTTTTAAAATGCTAATACGGTTGCAATGTATTGAAATGTTATCGGTGAACTAAGTTTAGCAAACATTAGACAATAGTGTCTAGATACAGTATCGGAACAGAGTGATCCTATAGAATGATATATAAAAATAAAAAGGAATGTTCTTTTATTTTTCTTCTAACTTCACCATTGTGAAATTATAATGTATTTTTTTTTATGCAATGTATGCCATTGTTGAGATAAATTAAGTACACAGTACCCCAAGGTTCATAAGTTTGGCTTAAGAAGCGTATCGGCCTAGATTACGTTTCATAATAAGCTAACCGTAAAGGTCAGTTTAATTCAGAAATCAGTGTCAATACAACGCATTGTCACTTCCGTAAGTTACAATAAATAAAGTGTTGGGGTTAGAATTTAAGACCGATGTAAAGTGAAGTTAGGATACATATTGCACTTGATATCTTTACACCATATTAAGAAAAACAAAATATTTTAAACTCGTTTCAAATTTGCAAATATTAAACTCATTCTTGACAAACTCCAATTCCTAATAGACTTCACCCCACTGTCATCCCTTTAAATTATTTTAATGTCTAAAAACTTATCACTGTGCACACAGATTATTTCGTGTAAAGTGGAATATTTACTCTGTGAAATTTTGTCCCCTTACTGTTGTTACTGTGCACGATTTTACTAGTTTTCGTAATCACATTTCTAAATTAGAGCTGTAATCTACGTAAGTATGTTATGTCTACTATTTATCAATGGGACTACTGTATTTTGTTTCTACCTTTTCAAGAGTTAAATTGTTTCAAAAAAGGTAATATTTCAAGTTTTAACACTTATGTCGTAACAAAAATTGAAATCTATTTGAGTATGATATGGACTAGTTACAACCCTTATATCGACTATAGAAAGCTAAAACCTTTGTAGTTTGTACCTTTTTCCTTTTTTCCAAAAGTTAAAATATTTCAAAAAAGGTAATTTTTCACGTTTTAGCGCTTATATCATGTCTAAAATTGAAACCTACTCGAGTATGTTATGGGCTAGTTACAACCCTTATACCGATTATAGAAAGCTACAACTTTTGTCGTTTGTAACTTTTCAGTTTTTCGCAAGTTAACATTTTTCAAAAAGTTAATTTTACCAGTTTTTGTTTCTGTCGAAAATAATAGTGAAATGTATTTTTAGGAATTTTAATATATGACTACTATGGAAAAATATAACTTTTTCGTTTGTACCCCTTTCCGTTTTTCCCAGCTTAAAATTTTTTGATAAAATGTTTCAAGAAAAAGATAATTTTATGTTTTTGAAAGGGGTACAAACAAAAAAAGTTCTTTTTTTCTTTAGTCTGCATAGGGTTGTATCTATTACATATCATATTCAATTAGATTTCAGTTTTAATTATGATGTAAAAAAGAAAACTTGTAAAATTATCTCTGAAAAAATGTCAACTTTGGAAAAAAGGAAAGTGTACAATCGAAAAAAGTTCCATCAACAGTAGTCATAGTGTTGTAACTATTCTATAAATTTATTTAACTAGATTTCAGCTATTATTCGATTTAGGAGTAAAAACTTGTAAAATCGTAAGCCACAAATAAGGGGTAGAATATTCCACGCTTCCCCGGCGCTGATGGGCTCTGCTTTCACATACAATCTGCATAGTTCGGTAGTAAATTTAGGCTTTTCCGATTCATCTAAAATTTGTCTTTACAATATTATACATTTCCGTTCATAATACTTTGCAGTTTTTTTTCGAGATTATGAAAATTTCTTCAACTTAGCAGAATAATTTTATCTATTATTACTGCTAAATAATATTACAAATCCAGTAGTTCTTCATAATCAACGCCAATTTCAACATCTTTCTCTTTTCAATAAGCGCCGTAGACAAAATTTTTGAACTGTCTTCACAAAAGCTTTTAAGTAGCTAGATTTGTTTACCCGGCGATTAGTTTAAACGGTCGTGATATGTAGGTTAACAGTGAAATAAGTAATTTGAATACCTTTAAACGATGTTTACATATTTTTAATTTCAATAACAGATTATCTACAATAATTGTAAAAAATAAACAACACGATATGGAAAACAATTTAACTTTGTAGATGTTCAAACATACGGGCATCTTGATTGACACAATCTAGTAGAGCTACTCACATGACGGCAAAGATTTTAGCTACGGTGAGGAATATTAATGTTTAACATATGTTTGTACACATTACTATTGACCAAAACACAGTTGTAGGTCAGGCACCTCCGGTTGGTTAAGTTGCTTTTCAAAAGATGGCTCATTGAAGGTGAATATAAAACGCAGTTGCGTCTCTTTATACCTTTACAAAGAGTCAATTTCCTTTTATTAGTTACTTTAATACAATGTCACAAAACTGGAGACGCAGGTATGGATAGTAAGTCATAGTCAAATCTTCTTGAGATTTCAAACTCGATTGAAGCTCTAACTTGTGATTTCTTCTTCATTAAATCAACAGTGCGTTATCCTCATTCGTAACAGTAACTGGTCAAACAATTTCTTTGCATTGAACAATGAGCCTGTTCTTCCAAACTTATTTTGTAGTTTGTAAATTACAAATATAGATTGTGGTCGTGTTACAAATAATTCTTCCCTGTTACTCCAAACAGTTTCAGCGTTCTCACACTTCCAATATTCCTTCAGGATTCATTTTTGTTCCTCTAAACTTAGATTTTCGTCCATTAAAGAAGACCTGAACTATTGAAGTTGTAAATACGGTTAGAATTATAATTAATCATCAATAAATGAAACAAAACCAGATGTTACATTTTTAATTGTTGCCAGAACGTAACATTAATACTTATGAGCAGCCGTGACAAGCCATTATGAGCAGTCAAGGTCGAAGACGGACAGGAGTGATATGGACAACGTAGCAACTTCCTTTATCATGTCAGAGTTTCATGGCATGCCGACAATACAATAGAGCCTTATTACGTAACACATTTACCTACTATGATAACATAACATTAGTTTGTCCTTGTAACTATGGACTAATAGGAAAACATTGACATTGCAATTATTCAAAATAATTTATCTTTTATCTGAGACTAGGTTAGACAGTAATTTTTGAATTTAAATATGACATAAATGTTACAATGCTAATTAGTATGTAAGTGATGCGTGTTTTCTTGAATGGAAAGTAATCGTACTGTTAGACTATTCATATTATTTAGTTTTGCGTATTACTTGATGCCCAGGTCAAATATTCATGACCTTGACATTCCATTATAATAGATTTTATCTTTTAAAACTTCAAGTATAGAAGTTAGAGTAGGCCATCCTCTTTTCGTTAATTTGAAAATTAATTTACCATTCACCTTATTACACATAAATCAAAATCATGGATGTCCATTTATCTTTTTTTTGGTTGTGTTACATTTTAACGCCTTCTAATAATTTTGTCCTCTTAAAATGTATTTTAAAAATAGAGCGGTACATTTTGTCACTAATAAACCGAACCCCCTATTCAGTAGATTTAGGTTGGAACAGAGCAATACATTTGGTTACTAATTAACCGAACCCCTCCCCCCCATTAAATAGTTTCAGTAGAAATGTAGGTACATTTGCTGATGATACAGCATTGGTGGCAGCGGGAAACTCTATAGCAGAGTCAACTAGCATCTTGCAGAGAGCTCTGAATGAAATAAATCACTGGACTAAAAAGTGGAGGGTCAAGCTGAATGAAACTAAGTCAGTACACATCAACTTCACTAATCTGAAATATCAACATCTCCCAGTAGAAATAAATAAAGACATTGTCCCTTATAGCAATACTGCTAAGTACCTGGGACTTACGCTAGATGCTAAATTGCACTGGAAGGAGCATGTTAAAATAAAGAAGGACGAGTTAAACATAAAATATAGAAAAATGCACTGGCTACTTGGAAGACGTGCAGGGCTGAGCACTTACAATAAAGTGCTCCTATATAAACAAATCCTAAAGCCAATATGGGAATATGGCATCCAGCTATGGGGATGTACCAAGCCCACTAACAGAAATCTAATTCAGATTTTTCTAAACAAAGTGCTCAGAGGTATAGTGAATGCACCCTGGTACATCAGGAACTCGGATATACACAGAGACTTGAAGATCGAAACGGTTGAAGAAGTAATAAAAAAGCACGTAGAAAGACACCAACAGCGACTCCAGGGACATCCAAACACTGAAATACGAAGGATGGTGGATGAACCTTGTACACTTCGACGGCTCAAGAGAACCAAACCAGCGGATCTGATGTAGTTCAGTAATCTTTATATGTGAACAACCATTTGGCTGTTACCCATCAAACAGTGAATTTGTCAGATAGGAAGTTGCTAGATGAGATAAGCTCAGTTGTAACATTTTGTAAAAAAAAAGAAAAAAAAGTAGATTTAGGTTGGAACAGAGCGATACATTTGGTCACTATCTAATAAACTTAATCCCCCTCCCTAATTTAATAGATTCAGTAGATCTACTGCTCAGGCTACATTTCTAAAACTACTTTAAAACTTTGAAACCTGTGAAGGAATTTTAATAATTCTTTCAACTGGAAATGCCGTTATAAATATATACTAACTTTGATATTGATAAAATGTAGTATGTTGTCGCTGAAATGTTATAAATATACTGAAGTATTTGATTTTCTTTTAATCGCCAGCAAACATTTTTGTGTGGATTATAAACATAAGTTTTATAGTTCTGCTTTTATTACAAAAAAAGCTGTTTTTGGGACAAAATACGGAAATAGATATTCCCGACTAAAGCCTGAAAATATTTTTCCCTGACTCCAGTCGTTTTCAAACAATAATACCACAAATGTTTATTAAATCGCAGTTGACCTCAAAAATACAATTACACTAGTAAAAATAGCGTTATATTTGTTGTGTTTCCTGTATTTTTATTCATTTCCTAATTAATAATTATGGATTTCGAAGATGAAGATGTTGAAATAGACGTTCCTGAAGACATTTTAATTCAAACCTCTGAAAATACATCAGAATAACTGCCATTAAAATCTAGATTTTAGATATGTAAAAGAGTATTCTACTGAAGAATTTTGTAAATGTCGAGTGCAATAAGAACATAAAAACTGTAAGTGAATGTCCTTCTTGTTTCTATGTCACAGACGTCCAAAATTATTAATTTATGTTCCTATACTCCACACCCCGTTAGTCACGCCCCAGTCCGACGCCGTTCTTCAGCGACAATTTACTGGTTTGAAAGCAAACAAGTCCAAAGTTTTGACCTCAGAACAGGTTATAAAGTTCATCCGTGAAGCACCGGTTGAGATAGTTTTGTTATTTTTGATTATTAATTTTAACGTAGAGATGATTTAATAGGTTTGACTTTGTGCGACATTAAGAATAACGGTAGTTTTTTGTTAGTTTTCATTCTTGTTGGGAAAACTCACAAGACCTAGAAGTATCACTATTTTAGATGAAAGATTATTTTTGAATCCGTGTAGTTTATATTATACATATTATGGCTTAGACTTTCATAGATACAGAGCAACAGACTTTTCGTAGCATATTTAATTTTCATAAATGTCACCACAATAGAATAATAAATAAGTAAATGAAAAATAGTATACATTACTCGTCCGTAAAACGTTTTTTCCGTGATTGCATGACCTAGCGCGCAATAATTGCCATGCGCACACTTTCCTGCATCGTAACGTAATATACTATTTTTAACTTTGAACTACTTCACCAATTAAAAAAAAAATCAACAAGCGTTTAAATAATACACCAATTCTATGATTGACAAAACTTATGTCGAAATTTAAATGTCAATCCACAAAATATGTCGAAAACTCTGGATTACCTAACTGTTTACAGTAGGAAAGTTACTATATCTGGAAAATGACTCCAACGATTTCACATAAATTTTCAGTTCCAATTAGTTCTGAAATCATATATCAATTTTGTCACTGATAAAATAATATACTTTAATTGAACATTTCTAGAAAATGTGTATTTGACGAAAACTATGGTTTTAGTATAACGAGTGTTGACAAATATTGTAACTTGGGAACTACTGGATCAATGTGATCACCTACATAAAATCCAAACAGTGTAATTAGGTGAATTTTTGAACATTGATGTGTGTTGATTTGGTTGAGTATTAAAGTGATTACAATGAACAATCTTAAGATTTCTCTTTATAGACCTAAATGACAAAGTAAAAACTAATTAATATTACCTATTATCTATTATCTTTTATTACTTTCAGCTTATATTGCTGTTAATACTTTGCTGTGTTTCTTCAACGTAAGATAAATATCGTACCAATTCAATTTACAATAACTTTGACATTTCTTGTCTTACTATAAATTTATGTTTCAGTATGGTGGCTTAATAGCATGGTTTATCCAATACTATTAAACGATCATGTAAGTTTGTAAATTTTATTTTGAAATGGGGTGACTATTGATCATTTTTTGAATGCAAGAAAGCTATCTTAGTTAGGTCCCTACACTGAGAATAGTTTTTTCCCCGTGGAACGTGGAAATTCTTCAAGAAACTACGAGGATAGTGTGAGATTCTTATCCCTACTGCATAGGGTAGGTTCCCAAGTTAAGGTGAAGGGGGCTAGAGATGACGAGCACCGTCCAGGGTGTAACGTGCACAAGTGTCGGGCTTCTACTGTTTAAAATAACGTATTCAAGAAGGTGGAGTGAGGAGCCTCATGGTGCTGCTTTACTCCTGTCGCTCCTGCAACGACTAATTAGTGGAAGTAGTAAAGTTGCATAACATTAGGAGGTTATCCCACTTAGTTGACTTTAAAATTCGACCAAGAAAAGTTTTACATACAATATTCACTTTATTACATATATGTACGAGAGTATAGGGAATGTTATGGTGTGTGTTGAAAATAGATGTCGAATTTCGGTTTTGAGGTCAATATAATGGTTTTTCGAATCTCTGCCGCATGTACAGCCCAAACGTGTGGACAAATTATAATCAAATTTGGTGGTAGCTACTGAGACGATTATAATCTGCTCAAGTGCAGTTGTAAGGACCAAAACAAATGTAATAGTCGCCCCTCTCTAATGCTGATTTCTAAATTAGGCTGTTATAAATATGTAATTTCCCACAAAATCGATATTACCGATAACAATCAAATTTTTGTGAAATGTAAATATTAACAAATCCATGTGCAAAATTGAAAATAAACGAATTTTATATACCAGGAATAGTTGAAAAGAAAAAAAAATGATGTCAATATTAATGAAGTACGATTTATGCTGAAAATGTGTTTCGCCCTTATTTAAAAATATAAATATTTTCAATGATGACGTCAATAAATCTATTTCACTTTTTGATTGATAAAGTTAGTAACGATTACATTTGATCTCTTTTATTTAGATTTGTGAGTGGGTGAGTTAGATAGTTTGTAGTGTTTTTATTTTTATTTTTGATGTTTTGACCATTTTCATCTACCGAGTACAACTCTTAGTCCATTCATTCACATGGTCTACAGCTCTCTGCAGTTTATCTGTTGCAACATCAGGATCATTTCCAACAGCTAAGATAGCAAAGGTCGCCATGATGGTATTATTATCTTGAGGTATATACGGGTAAACAGCAAACAAAGTGTTGCGCCAAGGAGACTTCCACGAGGCACTCCTACTGTTATTTTTTCCTAATTCAGTAACTTGTTGCCATGTCTAACACGAAATTATCTATCTGAAATATACGAATTGAGTAATTCAAAATACTTCCCTTATCGGGAATGTCTCGATTAAGTTTAAATTGTAATCCATCATGCCAAACTTTATCAAAAGCTTGCGCAAAATCAAGGAAAACTGCTGCAGAGACCTTCTTTTCCTCAAATGTTTTCACTAGAGTTGTAACGGATATCCGGTTAATATCCGGTATCCGGCCCTTTTTAGTATCCGGTATCCGGCCGGATAGTTGCAACTATCCGGCCGGGTACCGGATACTTAATTATGTAAATGAAATTACATAAATAGGTGATCTATACTTCCAAATAGGTGATCTTTTCGTAGCGGTCGCCATTAAACTACAAAAAACTTCAACCACAAAAAACAAATACCGAAAACTCACTGACAGACCGTTGAATACTAGTGTTTGACGCATGAACGATACAAGCCGCCCACTTCTCCACTCCTACGGTCCAAGAGACAGGTTCGTACTTGTCTTTCTGTGAATCATCGCTAGAACTACACACACTACCTGAGTCGGATATCCGGTAGCCGGATATCCGGCGCTCCAGCCTAGAACCTCACCGAATATCCGGTATCCGGTATCCGGCCAAAACGACTATCCGTTACATCTCTAGTTTTCACAATTATGTTTGTAATGCGATGAACTTGATCGATTGTTGAGTGTTTTACTCTAAACCTGAATTGGTGTGGTGGAATTAGTTTTCTGTCTTGTACGACCTTCTTAACCTCTTCAGAATTACTTTTTCCATTATTTTTAATAAAATGAGTAATAAAGAAATAGGTGGATAAGAAGTAACTTCATAGGGCGATTTTTCTGGTTTGTGTATAATAATTACTTCAGCAATTTTACAGTGTTTGGGGACAATACATCAGTTTGAAGACAGATTTAATGGGTATTTGTTTTATTATTTGTAATGTTATTAAATCATACTTTGGCGCTTTTTTACTGCGAAGATTACAATTAATTATATTTATTAATTCCTTCATAGTGATAAAGGGATACTATAAGTAAGGTTTAATTATTTTACAAAAACTTCATGTAGAGATAGAATAAATTTTCATTTTTTAAATTTATACAACAAAAATATTACACATACACTATGTGGTGGAGTGGTGTAGAAAATTGTGTTACCTTAAATAATTTATTTAGGATAATTCAATATATAAATATTAAAAAAAAGAGTTTGTGGGAAAAATAAATACAGCTGTGAACGGACCTAACTATTTTAACCAAAAAAAAAATGGTTAATTTTATTAACATCCAACCATATTAGACTTCAGAGTTAGAGTTATGCAGGTTTTGAGTAAAAATTTTACAGTTAAAAGGCATTTACATTACACAGTTGGATTTCCACATTCATAAAAAACAAACAAACATAAATATGTTTTAAACGGGATCCCCAAACAAAATAAATACATTTTTATAGTTCTCAAAATATTTTTTACTTAAACATTCCTTTATGTTTACATGTAGGATATTCCATAATTTTGGTACAAGTAATAATAGATAGTTTTAAAAATTGTGAACATGATCACTTTTATGTCTTTCTTCGATAGCACTCGTATAAGACTTTAGATCTAAGTTGTAAGATTCTTAATTTCCTAAATAGGATATGTTAATTTACAGTTTTGAGTTACCTAAGTACAATTAAGTACTCAAGTAATAAAATATTTTTGTGCTACAATTGAGGGCTTTAAAGTAGTTAAATAAGACCCTCACCGTTTTTAAGTTTAGAATTAAGTAAATCAAATTAAATGTTTCTTAAAAATTGACAAAACAGACAGATCTCATTATATTAAACTCATGTATTTTCCAGTTAATTAACCTATGTATATTTAAATCAGGTACTTGTTCATTCTTACTACAACGAAAATTCTCCTGAGGGTATGATAATCCCGAGAAGCCTAGCTGGATCTACACTTTTCTATATATATATATATATATATATATATATATATACTATCTAAGTCCGCTGTCAAAAAAATTATTTGGAATTTTAGTATCTATTTTATATTATATCCATGACAAATAGAAAACTCTCAAAATTTGACTTCTAGTCCCCTTAATTCTGGATAAAGATATCGTAGAGACTTTTTCAAGGCACTCAAATTTGTCGTTTGTTGCGCTCTTCAAATTGATATGTCACGAAATTTGGGGTTGCTACTTGAAAAAATCTATGTCCCCCATTTTAATGTTTTTAAAAAGGGAACAGAAACGTGTTTACCCCATAAAAAGTAAAAAGACTTACCCCTAGGGGTTTTTTCGGGATAAATCCCATTATCAGGTGCTTGTCAATTTAATCAAATTACATAACACATAACAACTTAGCACCAAACTTTAACTTTTAAAATTATTAAGACTAACATAAACATTAAAGACATAAACATTTATTGAAGACGTTTTTCAACTCCGTACGGAGAATAATTTACTACTCTAGTAACTTATGTTAATAGCTTGTTTAACGTCCGTATTGTTCATTAAATAACTGACATGAATTTTTCTATTCTTATCTATAGATAAACCCATATAAATTATACTTTCTCTATACTTATCATTTCTTATATTAAAATTTTTACTGAAAATGTATTGCAGGCTTTCATTTGCAGTAACTCCATTATGATGCACACGCATTATAATAGCCGTGCCATCTTTTCTAATTATTAAGATATAAAGATTGTCAAAATTCTTATCATATAGCTCACCGCTTACTTGCTGAAAGTTTGGATACGTTTTTGCGAGTGTAAGAAGTATTCTGTGAAATTCTATTTCATTTTCTGGCCAGGTTTTTGTAGTATCAGAGTACAACATTGCTATAGATTTTACAAATTCTTCAAATGTACTATTATTGTTATCCAGTAAATTTAACGCTTTGTTGTATGAATTTATTTGTTCAGAACGAATCTTAAATTTGTTTTCGTAATAAGAAATTGTGTAAAACCGTGTTGCGAGCTCTTGACCAATTTCTGTGTTTGGTATTTCTAGACACAAAGCGTTCTGATAAAATCGTATATGTACAATATTAAAGTATCCAATGTTGTATAAAAATTGTACAAAAAACCATGTATCTTTTCCTATTTCTGTATTTTCTTCACTAATCGTATATGAATTTATAAATACATCTAAATCCAGTACATGACGAATCGTCGGGTTGGTTTCCGACTCTATACAAATCACCCTATTATTCAGAAGATCATTAATCATAAATTTAATGTATTCAGATGAACACATTTTATCAATATTTTTAATTTCGGGTGAATCCGACCAATAACTTTGTAGTACGCCTTTTTTAAAGTAATTTACTACTGACCAAACATTATAAATTTTAATGTGTGTACCTATCACCTTATACCCACCATACCAACGTTCAATTTCTTTGAGGTTATGCGTCAGTTTAAATTTATTTACGAGATTTTTTACTTCGTTTTCCGTAAAACCGTAAAATTCTCCAAATGTATGGTTATATAAAAATGGGAAGTGCGTTATATTGCCAGCTTGGTTTGATATAATTTTCGCCATCTCTGTACAAGCGTGAATCACTCCCCGGTTTACGTGTTCCTTATTTTTTAACAATTTTGAAATTGTTTTGGCGGTGAGATCAACAATTATTTTTAACCCTTGATTTGAATTATATATTTGTTTTAAAATTGCTGCATCCAAATCATCGATCAACACAAGAACTGGTTTATTAAAATGGCTGTGCAATAATTCGGATAAATATTGTAAACTAAATATTAATTCCTTTTTGGTTAATTTTTTATGTTGGACAGTATCATAATACTTCATAAATGTTCCTTTATTGAATATTTCGCTACTGTTCGTCCATATATTTTTACAGTTTAATAAATAACCGTGGTGTAGAAATACATTATGCACAGTTGTTCTTAATGATCTTAAAACTTCGTCTAATGTGTATCCAGTCACTAATTTGAAACTAATGTAAATAACAGGATGCTGACCACAATTATTGTAAAAAAAATCCTTATCTTGATAAATACTTAAATTATGTGTTTTAAAAAGTTTAAAATTATCTGTCAAATGTTCTTCAGGTTTTTCAAAAAAATTTCCATTTCCATCTTTTTTAACGTTAACCATTTTGTTTCCATTTTGGTCCACCACAATTTCAAAAAATGTCTTCAACATATCCATATTAGTTGATTTTCCGAAACGTCGTGGTGCTGTAATTGATATAAAATCGTGTTTGGAAATCTCCTTGATAAGTAATGATTTATCGACAAAAGCTGCAGTTAGAACAGTTTTGGAATATTCTGGTAGCGCCCACTGAGTTGACTCCACAGTTGCACCCTATGCAGAAATAAACATTATATATAAAAGTATAAATTTATGAATTAGGTTTATTAGAAAGAGTAACATTGATTTAATGTATGACATGAATGGAAATGAATAGAACCAATTAATTTATTCTACAGAACATAATGTATGGCAACGGTGTGGTGATTGTGATATTTCAGGAATAGGAAATGGAAGTGTGGAATATGGAAAAAATAAAAAGAACCTGGAGAGGAAAGAAGGAAAAGAGTAGAATATGTAAATATTGGCCGATTTAAATATCGTGTAGTGTTTGAGCAATGAAATAATACAGAACCGCATAATGACTAACGAAACTTATTAAAATCCAAACTACTGAATAGAGGGATTAAGTACTGCGCAGAAACGTGGATTTTCAAGAAGAACGATGTAAATGTCTTACGAATAATGAAAGAAGAATTATGAGACGTATTTTTAGATGTTGTTCGTGTAGAATAGGGACGACGCATATTAAATAATAATGAACTTGATTAATGATGGTGAAGACATAAAGTCAACGAGGTTACTGTATTACGGCGACTAGGGGATTATAATCCACACGCACAACAATTAAAGTGTGCTAAATGGAAAAAAAACAAAACAAAAAGGAGTTCGACCAAGAATACAGTAGCTGGAGCACGTTGAGGGGAAAAGAAGAGGTCGAACAGGAATACAATAGCAGGAGGATGTTGAGGGGAAAAGAAATGGTCGAACAAGAATACAGTAGCTGGAGGATGTTGAGGGGAAAAGAAGAGGTCGACCAAGAATGCAGTAGCTGGAGGATGTTGAGGGGGGAAAAGAAGAGATCGAAAAAGAATACAGAAGCTGGAGAATGTTGAGGGGAAAAGAGGAGGTCGACCAAGAATACAGAAGCTGGAGCATGTTGAGCGGAAAAGAGGAGGTCGACCAAGAATGCAGTAGCAGGACTATGTTGAGGGGGAAAATAGATGTCGAACAAGAATACAGAAGCTGGAGGATGTTGAGGGGAAAAGAGGAGGTTGACCAAGAATACAGCAGCTGGAGCATGTTGAGGGGAAAAGAAGAGGTCGAACAAGAATACAGAAGCTGGAGGATGTTGAGGGGAAAAGAGGAGGTCGACCAAGAATACAGTAGCTGGAGGATGTTGAGGGGAAAAGAAGAGGTCGACCAAGAATGCAGTAGCTGGAGGATGTTGAGGAGGGAAAAGAAGAGGTCGACTAAAAATACAGTAGCTGGAGGATGTTGAGGGGAAAAGAAGAGGTCGACCAAGAATACAGTAGCTGGAGGATGTTGAGGGGAAAGAAGAGGTCGAGCAATAATACAGAAGCTGGAGGATGTTGAGGGGAAAGAAGAGGTCGACCAAGAATACAGTAGCTGGAGGATGTTGAGGGGAAAAGAAGAGGTCGACCAAGAATACAGTAGCTGGAGGATGTTGAGGGGGAAAGAAGAGGTCGACCAAGAATACAGAAGCTGGAGGATGTTTAGGGGAAAAGAGGAGGTCGAGAAATAATACAGTAGCTGGAGGATGTTGAGGGGGAAAGAAGAGGTCGACCAAGAATACAGTAGCTGGAGGATGTTGAGGGGAAAAGAAGAGGTCGACCAAGAATACAGTAGCTGGATAATGTTGAGGGGGAAAGAAGTGGTCGACCAAGAATACAGAAGCTGGAGGATGTTGAGGGGAAAAGAAGAGGTTGACCAAGAATACAGTAGCTGGAGGATGTTGAGGGGAAAAGAAGAGGTCGGAAAAGAATACAGAAGCTGGAGGATGTTGAAGGAAAAAGAAGAGGTTGAACAAGAATACAGAAGCTGGAGGATGTTGAAGAGGACCTGAGTGTCAGGAGAGATTAATTGAATAAAATAAAATAATTAATATCTACATTTTCATAATAAAAAATATGGATTTTACGACACACACAGTGTTATAAAAGTATGGAAACATCGTAATATATCAAGAACTGCTTTAGATAGAAACACGTTACAGCTCATAATCTGAGATAAACTAACATGTGGGACAAACATTTAGCAGAATATAGGGAGTGTTTCAAAATTAATAAAGGGTAATTTTTATTTACGTAATGTTATTATTATTTTTTACACATTTTAATCAGGAAAGTTAAAGATACATGAAAAGAATTTTTAATTTATCTTTAATAACAACAGAGTTGTGCCGTTTTAAAATTCATAATTCTGAAATAACCAGGGCATATTGTAAGCAACTTATCATTGCATTATTAAAATCTGAAGGCAATATCGTAATTTAATTGGATGAGACTGTAATAAATTGTAATAAAAAGGTTTCCATTTCGTTTTATTGATAAAGTTTAATCAATCAAATCAAATCAAATAAATTATTGTTTACAAAATACAAACAACATAACGGTTTTGTGTACTCTGATTTCTTCTTCTATGTAACTTGTGTACATTAAATAAAAGATTTACAATAACATAAAAAGTAGTCGAATCCTTTACGCTTCCAGCATGCAATGATAAACTATTAATTATAATTCACTTCTTAGAATAATAATAATAATATTTCTGTTTTGTACCCAAGGCTAAGTCTTTTACAAACAGAGTTGTATGAAATATAACAGTAATTTTCATTACTGTTGAGACCGATGGTTCTTGGTGGAATTCCATGTTTAAAGATAATAAAACACAATTTTTTATTTTGTACTATCCACTTTTTATTAGTCTAGCCGACCAATGGTTTCGCCTGCTAAGGCATTGACGAGGCTGTATTACAGACTGTAGACTAATAAAAAGTGGATAGTACAAAATAAAAAATTGTGTTTTATTATCTTTAAATATAACAGTACATAATTTTTAACCCATATATATGCAAACCATAAAACACAATCCTAAAAATAAAAAAAAATCAGTGCTTTAAAAAGTAACAATTTTTTTAATTACTGTGCTTACATAGATAGATATATACATACTCAAATACACAAACTTAAACTCAAATACTCATTTAGAAAATTTAAAATGAAATAGTGTTTAGAAAATTGCGAATTTTAAAAGTGCACTATTCGATTTTTATCAAAGACAAATTAAACTGTTAAAAGTAGTTTAAATTGACCTAGAATATGTAAAAGTCACAGTTTGTTATCTATTGGAACACTCTGTATATCTTACTAAACTTTCGTACCATCCTGTAAATATCTCAGATTAAGAACTTTCAAATGAGAGGTTGAACATGTTTTTTAATAATTAAGCTTTTTTAACAAACTGTAAGTTACCCCAAGACTAATAAATCAAGGTCAGGTATTAAAGTTAGGTTGGCTATTTTCTAAGAAATGTAAAAATCTTTGTTTTCTAAGACGAAGTCAGTTTTTTTTTATAATATACGTAGTATAGAAAAAGTTATGTGATGGGTCCAGAAATCGATGTCGACATTGTAAGGAAATTTTCGTTTTGAGATCAAATGGGTTTATTTTTAGAATGATGTGTGTCAGAGGTTTGTCGTATGCGCAATGCTCTACAGCACAAGCGCGTTAAGTTTATAATAAAATTTGGTATTTGTGCATATTTTGACTATATCTCGGGAAACTTTTTAAATATTTAAAACTAAAATTTGGGATTAGATGTCATAAGAAAAAACACAAAATTATTTAGGTTATTGTATATAAATTTCAAAAGGGAGAATGCTAAAACACAAAACAATTCTAAACAATTGAGCAATGATATTGACCCATGAAACATTTTTCCTTTACAGTAACGACTTCCGGACTATGCCTTCTATCATCTACTCGCCTAAATTTGGATTTTGCGGTTTTTTATAACTGAAAATATTCTTAAAAATTTCATTTGATTCATAATTTCAAAACTACTTTTCTCAAATATACAACTGTAACAATTTCAGTACATTGTTGGCAGCAAATATGTTAAACAACGTTATCTTATTTGCGTTTCTAATTTAAGAAAATGAGTTTTGAGTTGTAGGTTCATAATGTTTGTGTCCCTATAATGAACAAAAGAAGAAAACATCGAAAATGTTTGAAATTAAGGGGTAATTGCTTTTAACACTATTTGGCTTAATAGAGCATTTTGCTTTTAATCAACTCTCGTACTAATCATTGTTCTGTTTGAGTGGTGAATTTCTCCACCATTCAAAGACAGCTTTGAAAGAAAACAATCAGATGGCAATTTGGTTGGCAGTTTCTCAAAATCGCAAAAATCGATCATATTGTCTGTGGAGTAGTATATCTCAAGAAAATCAAGGGTATAAATCCATTATTGCTTCTGAGACCTAGCTTGAGGCCTGGGTTTCTTTCAGAGATCTAGCTTGAGGCTTGGGTTTCTTTTTGAGACCTAGCTTGAGGCCTGGGTTTCTTTCAGAGATCTAGCTTGAGGCTTGGGTTTCTTTTTGAGACCTAGCTTGAGGCTTGGGTTTTTTTCTGAGACTTAGCTTGAGGCCTTGATTCCTTTTGAGACGTAGCTTACAGCCTAGGTTTCTTTCTGAGACCCAGCTTTGATGACTTGTTTCCTTTCCGAGAATTCTAGTTTTTGATTTAATTTCCAATATGTTTTTATGCTACTAGGCTATTTAAAGTAGAACCACTCGTGTCACTGGTGAGTCTCGTAGATAGGCCTATACTATTTTGAAGATGCTTCCACAAGCTGTGCTCGAGTCGGGACTCTGCATTCTGCAATGTCAGATCTTGCTATCAAATATTAAGTATGTTAAAGTACGAAACTACAGTTTTGATAATAACTTCATTATTTGTTATTATACAGGTGTGAGGTTGGTACCATTATATACACAATTAATAACTGAAAATGTTTCATCTAATATAGTGCGTTATCAGTTGAATAACACACGAATAAAAACTATTTATAATTGCTGCCATTTGTTATGTGATTTTTTTTTGAATTTCAATAAGGTTCTATAGGAGTACACTATACAAAATTTTATGTTCTTATCTTTATTTTTATAACTATCGTGTTACGTTTCAGACAACGACGACAAACGGACGGCTAGTAGAAAATTACTTTTTTTTTCGGTTTCCTAAGACGATGGAATGTGAAGAGCAGTAAAAAACAGAGGTGAGCATCCACTAAAACGTGTTCAAAAAGCTGTAATTAAATGTCATAAAACATTGTCGATGTTCTTTAGCATCCACTAAAACGTGTTCAAAAAGCTGTAATTAAACGTCATAAAACAATGTCGATGTTCTTTAGCATCCACTGAAACGTGTTCAAAAAGCTGTAATTAAACGTCATAAAACATTGTCGATGTTCTTTAGCATCCACTAAAACGTGTTCAAAAAGCTGTAATTAAACGTCATAAAACATTGTCGATGTTCTTTAGCATCCACTAAAACGTGTTCAAAAAGCTGTAATTAAACGTCATAAAACAATGTCGATGTTCTTTAGCATCCACTGAAACGTGTTCAAAAAGCTGTAATTAAACGTCATAAAACATAGTCGATGTTCTTTAGCATCCACTGAAACGTGTTCAAAACGCTGCAATTAAACGTCATAAAACAATGTCCATGTTCTTGAGCATTCAATGTACCATTCAAAAAGCTGTAATTAAACGTCATAAAACAATGTCGATGTTCTTGAGCATCCACTGAAACGTGTTCAAAACGCTGTAATTAAACGTCATCAAACAATGTCCATGTTCTTGAGCTTCCACTGAAACGTGTTGAAAAAGCTGTAATTAAACGTCATAAAACAATGTCCATGTTCTTGAGCTTCCACTGAAACGTGTTCAAAACGTTGTAATTAAACGTCATCAAACATTGTTGATGTTTTTGAGCATCCACTAAAACACGTTCAAAAAGCTGTAATTAAACGTCAGAAAACAATGTCGATGTTCTTAAGCACCCACTGAAACGGGTCTTTCTTCATTTTAGTGAACAGTATCAAAAGATGACTGCTCTTAATTAATTTGATAAATTTTTTAGAAGAATTTTTTACATTTAGGTCATTAAACTAATTTTTTCAACTGACATGTTAAAGGATAGTTATAGCATACATATTTTTTTTGAATTGAATCATTTTTAAAAGAAGAAGAAAAAACAAGATATATTATGAAGGTTGCATATGAGGTTTATTATACTTATTCACAGCAAAAACTATGTGTTGATTAGTGTTATCCTTTTGTAGAAGTTTATGCCCAATAATAATATTTGTTAGGTTTTTAGGAGTTTTATAGATCTTGGGATGCTAGCAAAATATTTTGAAAATGTATTACTTTGGAAGGCAATAATTCATATTTTGGGCGGATAAACGCTGACAAATAGGTCGTGGTTTACAACATTGAGCCGTTACGTCTATTCTTTTCTCATTGTTTCAGTCATTATCACCATTGAAATTTGGCCCTAAGGTAGAAAAGTCCCACCACTTTGGTATGTAAGATTCTGTCTGAAGTTTTAAAATTGATAAATAGTGACAACTTTAGATGGGTTAAAGTTAGTGTTGTTAATATTCTTAGGTTAAAACATTTGGAGTACAGAATCGGTGGAGATTGCATAGTCTTGGGTGAAATAATTTTAATTCACTAATATAAAATGACGGATTTTAGAATATGTTTAAGTTGTATTAGTACTTATATCTGTTACTTACTGCATTTAATCCATGAACACTAATAAAAACACAGATTACTGCTGATATTTTCATTTTTAATAATTAAATAAATGTAGAGTTTTATTAACTTAAAAAAAAAAAAAATTTCAATAATTTACAGTAAGCCTATATTTAAAGTCAGCTGATCTATTAATTTATTACACTCATAAACTGTCGCTGCTAACTATATGTTATCATTAAATAAAAACATCCATTAACAAGATAAGAGATCATATCTCAGCATATTTCAACTGACAAACGAATACAGTGTTTATGCAATTTACATCTTTTTACTTATTAATATATCAAGTAAAGGGAGGCCCTCTTTATCTAATGTCACCTATGCCACCCTCTGGGGCTCACTATAGTGTGTACGGATATGGCAATACCGAGGTACATAGTTGGATTTACACATTTTTTCATGTAGTTTTGGGTCGGGTGCACTCTTTCGTCTTTTCTATCTGATCTCGCTTGGCCAACTCAACTCTTTTTCTCTTCCGACTTTGACGCTATTTGACTGTTCAAGGATCTTTATTTTATGTTCTTTTCTTTATTTGTTATTTACTTAGCGAGGTTTTAAAATCGTTTCTCTTGTTGCACCAGAACTTATTTAAATAAAATCTCTTGTTATTTTTTGGTTTACAATTCAACTTTAAAAATAACAACTTCAAGCACAAACTACTTGTTTGCTAGAGAGGTGTGACAGAGGACAGACAATATAATACAATTTTCTTTCGCTCTATAAATTATGAAAATACGTATTATTTGTACAGAACCTTCTATAAAGGGTATATTTTCTCCTGTAGTTATCAGTTAAACTTGGACTAATTTTGTACCATTTTTGTCTCATAGCATATAATAAATAAAATCTACTGGTTAATGTTTGTTTGTGTTAGTAAACACTAGAGATCAATTTTGGTTGGATTTTCCTTTATTTTGATTTGTAAGTCATGCGAGTTTTTGAACAAGTCCGCTAACTAAGAATATCGGTTGATAAAAAACGAATATAATTAAACAAGTCGATCGAATTACAAATAAATTAAATTTTTTTATATTTTTTAAAACTTAATACAATCGGTACTTAGTGAAACTCCATATTAAGTTAATGAAAGTTATACAATTTCTCTTATTTTATTTCAGTTTCCTGTTACTTGTGTATACTATTTCAAGTTGTCAATACTTGTTAATAATCAGTTGCCCGATGATGCCGCAAGGCGAAACAATTGTAGCTCATTTATATTATTAAAATAATTTTGAAACTCTAGCTTTATTGCATAATTTAATCCTTTAATTAATTATATTTCTAGAAAAAAATACGACGTAGGATGAGAATTGAACCCAGGACCTTTGGTATTACGCGCCAATGATCTATCAACTGAGCTATCCTTAGTCGCTTTCCAGCATAGGGCGTACACGTTGCTCTTTGCTACGATTTTCGAGTTATTAAACAAATTACCTCGTTACAAACGGCATTTTGCAGCCCTTACATCTTATCTAGGATGTAGATGACAATTGTTTTAGTAATTGAAAAACTACTTATAAATTCCAAGGTCGAGGTCGGCATAAAGTTGATGGAAGCCTGATGGTACTTAATTAGCACCATCATACCATTTTGTAATACCACAAGTTGATAGGAACCTCTATGGTACTTAATTAGCCCTATCATACCATGTAATACCACAAGTTGATGGGAACCTGCATGGCGTTTAATTAGCCCCATCATACCACATGTAATACACACAAGTTGATTGGAACCTCTATGGTACTTAATTAGCCTTATTATACCATGTAATGCCACAAGTTGATGGAAACCTGCATGGCACTTAATTAGCCCTATCATACCATGTAATACCACAAGTTGATGGGAACCTGCATGGTACTAATGGCCCCATCATACCACATGTAATACACACAAGTTGATGGGAACTTCTATGGTACTTAATTAGCCCTATCATACCATGTAATACCACAAGTTGATGGGAACCTCTATGGTACTTAATTAGCCCTATCATACCACATGTAATACACACAAGTTGATGGGAACCTCTATGGTACTTAATTAGCCTTATCATACCATGTAATGCCACAAGTTGATGGGAACCTGCATGGCACTTAATTAGCTCTATCATACCATGTAATACCACAAGTTGATGGGAACCTGCATGGCACTTAATTAGCCCCATCAAGCCATGTAATACCACAAGTTGATGGGTGTCTGCATGGTACTTAATTAGCCGCATCATACCATGAAATACCACAAGTAGATGGAAGCCTGCATGGTACTTAATTAGCCCCATCATACCATGTAATACCACAAGTTGATGGGAACCTCTATGGTACTTAATTAGCCCTATCATACCACATGTAATACACACAAGTTGATGGGAACCTCTATGGTACTTAATTAGCCTTATCATACCATGTAATGCCACAAGTTGATGGGAACCTGCATGGCACTTAATTAGCTCTATCATACCATGTAATACCACAAGTTGATGGGAACCTGCATGGCACTTAATTAGCCCCATCAAGCCATGTAATACCACAAGTTGATGGGTGTCTGCATGGTACTTAATTAGCCGCATCATACCATGAAATACCACAAGTAGATGGAAGCCTGCATGGTACTTAATTAGCCCCATCATACCATGTAATACCACAAGTTGATGGGAACCTCTATGGTACTTAATTAGCCCTATCATACCACATGTAATACACACAAGTTGATGGGAACCTGCATGGCACTTAATTAGCCCCATCATACCATGTACTACCACAAGTTGATGGGAACCCTTATGGTACTTAATAAGCCCCATCATACCATGTAATACACACAAGTTGATGGGTGTCTGCATGGTACTTAATTAGCAGCATCATACCATGTAATGCCACAAGTTGATGGAAGCATGCATGTTACTTAATTAGCCCCATCATGCCATGTAATACACACAAGTTGATGGGTGTCTGCATGGTATTTAATTAGCCCCATCATACCATGTAATACCACAAGTAGATGGGAACCTGCATGGTACTTAATTAGCCGTATCATACCATGTAATACCACAAGTTTATGGGAACTCTTATGATACTTATTAGCCCCAATCATACCATGTAATACCACAAGTTTATGGGAACCCTTATGGTACTTATTAGCCCCATCATACCATGTAATACCGCAAGTTGATGGGATCCTGTATGGTACTTAATTAGTCCCATCATACCATGTAATACCACAAGTTGATGGGAGCATGCATGGTACCTAATTAGTCCCATCATACCATGTAATACCACAAGTTGATGGGTGCCTGCATGGTACTTAATCAGCATCGTCATACTATGTAATACAAAATATCTACTAAATATAATGTCCCAATGTTTGTTTCTTGGGCCTTGTAAAAAATGTTAAATAGTATTGGTAGCTCCAGGGGTCGTATCCAGTAGGGTAAGTTGATTTAAAGCAGTTGTTAAACAGATGTTCTGAACCTCTTAATTGTGTATATCACTGCTTTGTTGACATCGGTTATGCCCTAATAGATATGTATTTTAAATAAGTCTACACTCACTTCGATCGGGTCAGTGAGGGACTTGGAAGATGTAGATATAATGACTGACGTCGGTGACTCGGTCCTGCTGGATATCGTAGCTATACATAATATATTACACTTTCTCGGCAAGTCAGGGTCCGAAATTATATTTTTCACAATAACTTCGCTATTTGTCATCGTAGACAGGTCAGGTTGATACCATTACTTGTAGAATTGAAATCAGCAAATTTTTATGAAAGTTTGTTGTGTTATAAAATGAATAACACATTAAATGTAAATTAATTGTATTTTTTAATTAATTTAAATAGGGTTTATATAAGCTAACTTTACCAAATTTCTTGTTCTTATCTCAAATTTTGTGGCCGTTATTGTTTACACAACAAAAACGTCGAGAAACCGGTGTCCTGAAGTCAATAAACACTGTAGATTAGATGAGGTTAATATTGTTGACGATTCCAAAAGTGGTATTAAAAACAAAATAAATACAACCAAATAGTTCTGACATCCCGAATATACAGGACTTGTAAAACATAGATACATTAGTGTTATATCGATTTCCAACCAGTGTCGTGACTCTATCTAGCGACTCTATCGTGAAGTTAAAGCTTGTCGTACCGCCTTGTTCAGTGCGTACCGGGGTCGGGTTCGTTTTGTCTCCGTTAAAAGTGAACTAAAATTGTGTGGTATATTCAACTACATTTCATTTTTCGTAAAATTACTTGTAGAAAAGTGTTACTTAAAATTTGTTACATTTGTTGATCGATTGTTGAGTTTATGATACTGGAAAATTTGTCGGTGTAACATTGTGTTTTAGTTAAATTTGACGTTAGTTGGTGCAGACTTAATGAGATATTCTGCTTGTGATCTTTAATTGGCGCCAATTTTAACAGGTACATAATACAAGTGATCACATTTTGAGATTTATTTATTAAGGAATGTTATAGTAGTCATTATGGAAAAAACTACAAATCAATGAATTTATAAGCAAATGTTTGTTATAAGTGTAAGCTTAGGTTTTTTTTAAAGAAAGAGATAAAATACAGTACATAAAAAAATCCTTAATATCGATAACTTAATGATGTTATCATTTTTTAGTTTTATAAATCAATCACAAACAGTATTTTTAATTTTTTACATTGGTTTTGGACGTTTTTTTGAATTTCAAATTTGTACATTTATCCATAATTTTATTGTAATGATTATTCCTAATTATGAGATTCTTTCACCTCAAGAAGGAACAAAATATAACCAACCAAAATCCTTAAAAGTTATCTTACGAATATATATCTATTTTAAAAACCGTCTAAAGGTTTTGTTCAAGTTTGATTTTAGTTTTTTACTAATAAACCCAAAAACAAATTTGTAGGAGATATTTTCCTTGTTCATTCGATTTATATTTGTATACAAACTTATAGTCTTTGTACTTTAAAGAATTGAAAATGTGCGCCTTAACACAACCTTATTTTTTAATAAACCTCCAAAATGTCCAAGAAAAATATTTTGTTTTATAAAGATTTAATTAGAAAGTGTCAGGGTATAGAAGATAGAAGTTATCCCTTTAGAGTTTTCTGTTAATTTTATTGGTCCAAATCTTTGGCAATCAAAACATTGTATTAACTAGCTCACACTGTCACCTTTAATTTTATCGTTATATGTCCAAAATAGTATATGAACTATTTAAGATTTCGTGGGGATATATGTAATTGTCTTCATTATTGATTATTAACTCAATATTAATTTTTTTATGGAAGATACTTTGTTATGAAAGTGTCTTCTTTATCAAATTTTGTGGGTGTTTATTTTCTTTGTTTGTACCAATTGAGTTGGTAAAAAAATGAAGTTTTTATGTTCTTTAGATTTAATTTATTAGTCACATGCTCGGTTTAACGTTCCTGTTTTTACTAGATCATTTCACATTTTGTATTTTAATCAGTTACAGCCAAATGAGTCCCCAATCGTTATGAAGTTCAAAAACAACAACTTTCTTATTAACTAAATTTAGTTTCTTTGTAACTAGAAAAACAGTGGTTTTTTTCTTTATTGAATTTAATTTATTGAATTTCTTTATTATATTTTTACATTTAACTGCAAAAGTGATATTTTTGAAAATGGTGGCCAATTTTGGTTAAATTTTCAAGGGTTAATACATTTTAGCAAAACTATTCAATAAAACTTTGCTATATAAAAATGTTGAGTTGTGGATAAATAAATAAAATGTTACAAATTTGATCAATGTCAGTACTCACGTTTCTGTATTGCAAAGACGTGATTCCAAACATAACGTTTATGAATACAAAATTGATATTTTCACGTTAGTCGATCTCCAGCGTTGATCTATTAGTTCTGCGGATAAGACTCCACTTTCGCTTAAACTGGTAGCATTAGAGATTCTTTAAATGACAATGGAATCTTTGATGTAACCTATTGTGTTGTGAGTTAAAGGGAGGTATTGTGTGATTGGACGTTTTCTCTTTGTTATGCCCAAAGGAAAGATTTGAAATGGTATAATAAAGTTATTTCATTCTTAATCAAAGTCATTATGTCGTTAAAGAATTATATTAATTGCCTTTTACTCTTTCACACACACATTGTATAGAATGTTTTGCTAATAGGGTAAAAAAAAACAATGTAGAATGTTTCTTGAAAAAAAAAACAAACTATTTTGCAACTCCCCAAATATTTCACGTTTGATTAATTTTCGTATTTGGACATATTTTAACCGTCTTGAGGAGTTAAATATAAAGTGAAAAAACTCAAAATTTAGGTGTACCTTTTATAGGGCTGAAACACAAAATTCCCACTTTCTTAAAATTTGTCAAAATAATTTAGATTTAGTATTTTTTCTAAGAATGCAAATGAAACGTATTACTCTTAAGGTAACAGACGCAAAAGTGCTGTTATATACGGTTTACTTATAAATAGGATGTATCGATTTCGGTGTAAGGAGAAGTCTAGTTGCACAAACCGCAAGTAAAAGACACAGGTTGAAATTATTGAAAGGCTTAATTGAAATAACTAAAAATTCATTTTATATTTAGGACGAGTTTATGGCAGAAGTGAAATGAAGTGTAACCATCATTTTAACATTTCATTTGGTTTATATACAAAATGAGGAGACCTATACCACTGTTATCTCACAGAAGTAGTAGTTCACTTTTTTATGGTTCAGTGTGTAAGAAAGTTAGTACAATGTTAAAGAGTTTTCATATCTGTAAACCTTATTTTATTAATTTAATTTTAGCCTTTCTTTGTATATAAACTTTGTTCAGGCTCCAGTAATTATTATTTTTACTCCCTAATCTTATTTTTTTTCCGATACAAAATTATATTCGGTTGCCAGGGCTTGGTGGTATTAGTTCGTACTCATACAATTCTTCCCTTTTCCTCTTTCTGCCATTTTTGTAGTTACTTTCCTTAATAGTTTGTTTAGGTTGTCAGCAAACAGTTTTAGCTTGTTGCTCAAATACTCACTCTCCTTCATTACATTCTCTATTCATACAATAGCCTTCACAGTGCTCAGCTTAAAATGTTATTTATTACTTCAAACTAATGTTATTTATTAGTCCAAATCTTGAGGTTTTTTAATGTAAGGAAACAAACTTATTTAAACTTAGGCCTGGAAAGGCTTTATTTTCCGGCTGTCAGCTATTTTGGAATTTCACTAAGAAATTATATATTTCGAACTAGATAAGATATTGAGTGAGGAACGTTTACACGCATTATTTATGTAGTTTGTTTCCAGCACACCTGAAAACCAAGATTTTATTTTGTAATTTCTAAAATTGGTGACTTTAAATTTTTAATGTTGAATATCTCGGAAACAATTTATATTTAAAAATATTTAGAAGAGACAAAAGAGTTTGGTCTCTTATTGAAAAATAAAATTATTTTTATTTGCATTTTTTTTTCTGTAAGTCAAACGATCACCGACAAAAACATAATGCACTAAAAACATAATTCTTGTTAATTGTCTACAATACCCGAGACTAGCCTAACCAAAATATTATAAAGCTTTGAAGTTCACATCATAACTGGAATGCGTCATCCTCTCTACAAATTAAATAAGACTTCAACTCGTCTACAAACTTAATTGCTTCCGGCAGTGAATTGCACAGAGGACAGAGGAATACAGTAAACATAATTCCATGTTAGGTGGAAGTATGATAATTGTTAATAATAATATAATCCATGGGCGTACCCAGCGAGGGGCAGGGGGGGGGCAGCTGCCCCCTGGAAGCAAAAAATAAATCTTTATTATACATTTTGTTGCTGGAATTTAATACAATTCTTGAAATAACTATTTTAATAATCAATTGTATATTGAATGACCATGGCTTGCCCCCCCCTCTAGTTTTGATCCTGGGTACGCCCTTGATATAATCAATTGTCCAGAAATGTGAAAAAAATGAAAATGTTTTCCTTATATAGTGCTTAGATAAATTTAAAATTTTGATAATGTAATTACTCCAAAACGTGCAACTAAACTATTATAAAACAAAGTTATAAATATATAACTATTGAAGTCCCAGCAGAAGTGATTGAATACAAAATTAATTGATGGCATAAAATTATGACATTGGTAAAACTCGTAAAATTAAATTTTGTATTCTCTCTATTCATTGTACTGGTACTACAGATAAAACATTATTCATTGTACCAGCTCGTGACATTTTTATATTGAGACACTTTATTAAATAACTTTACATTGTATCAGATTGCTGGCGTCATTTGTTCTGATTTGGCAACGCTTCTCTGACCTTTTCATCGCTTTTATTACAGCCACAGTAGTCAGCCATAGTAATTTGAGAGAAATGTTATAAAATAAAAATATTCTTATTATATTGTTTCCTTAGAAATAAAAGCACAGTAGTACAATTTGAAAAATAAATAGCACATTGTCATTCCCACATAAGAGTAAATACAAATATGGTGGTTGGGAATATGAAGACAAATCTAAAAATGCCTATTTTCCCCAAAATTGGACCGAAGTATTATGGTAAAGTGTAGGCCTTTTAAAGGTTCAAATAAGAACATGTTATTTGCCATTCTTTAAAAATAACAGTTAAGAGTTATCCATTAAAAATTAAAATATACCATGGACACAACCGTAAATATTTGAATATCTAAAAATAACTATCATTCTTTCTTTAGTGACAACAAGTAAAGAAAAATTATGGCTCGTCTAAAAAAAAAACACGCAATTGACCGAGAAATATAAAGCCAAAGTCTGACTTAATACCAGGTTCAATTAAAATCAGTTTATTAGTTTTTGATTTAGAGTACATAGACGTTAGACAGCGAGATGTAATTAAAAAAAACAAACAATTTTTTGGTCTTGAAGTAACCGATAACGATTTTTTGAACGTAAAAGTATTTCTAGTAACGATAAATCTCGCTAAAAGTTAATTTCGGAAGTTGTGTTTTGTACCTAAAAACATTGATAAATTGGGTTTCATCAAAGTAGAGCAGAAAATAATAAAGTAAAATATGAAAAATATTCCTTAACTACAAATATTGGAACTAATTATTCTTTACGGAAACAATGTAAACTAACATAAGTTATATATTTCTTTTAGTGCATATATAAAAAGTTTGAAATATGAGGTGCTTTCCACCAACTGCACAAATGCAGTAATTTACTCAGTTAGCTGTGGTAGGGCTTAATTATTGTAAGACAAACACAACTTTAACAAGATATTATTTTTCTGGTTTTCATGTATAACAAATGTCTCCATAATATTGATTGTAAATATATTACAAATTTATTCAAAACGAATTTACTCTATAGTACAAAATCTTTCTAATTTATTTTCTTTTTAATTTTTTTTTTATATTATCGTATTGCTTTGGAACTGCAAAATTAACTGGTATAAGTGCTATAATTAACTTATATAGAATGTCTTCAGTCCTTATTTGTGAATACATTTATTACGTTTATTACATTTATTTATATAAAGCTATACGCACAAATACGGACTGAAGATAGTCTATATAAGGTATTAAAATACTACTTAATACTAATTACTACTTAAATGTTAATATTGTTCTCTATACATTTTTAACAATCCTATAGTAAACGGGTACATACAGTATTTAGGTATTTAAATTAGTACAACATAGTTCAAATATGTTTGCTTTAGGCTCTTGGGAGTTATTGTTAAAAATATTAATGTTGCATAATGTATGCATATTTAATTACGGGAATTGGACTTTTTAATACGTTTCGTTCATGGGATATAAGCTTCACTTCAAACAAACACAAGAATACATAATTATTTAACAGCACAAATATATATTATTAATTTTGATGGCAATTATTTAATAGCAAGGCCTTATTTAATTTCAACACGTTTTTCTTCCGAGATGGAGTTTTCTTTCTGTTTCCTGCAAACGGTTTATTTCCTTTCCATTTTGGTGTTATTCTTTAGATTGGCTAATGATGGCTGCACTCGAAACGTCTACCATGTAGAAAATCTAACGTGTAATTTTTTAATGTTTACTTAGTAAAATTCCTTTTCATGGATTTTCGCCTACATTTGTAAGAATGTCAAGCCATGAAACGTTCACGGCTTCAACTTTCGTGACTACAATGTAAACACAAATTTGATCTACATGAGTTTAAGAAGGAATAGTTCAGATGATAGTGTATGCTTACCACTCTAAACAGGTAATATCTTCCCTCTCTTTTACCGAATACTAAATTAGTATTAATGATAAGTTTATCCAAGCATCCACAATTAATATAGGAAAATTGAGTTTCATTAAATTAGTAAAAGTTTTTTAAAAAAGATTATCGTTTTCACAACTCATAAACAATTTTTTTTTTTAGTAGACAAATCCTACTACGAGGATCCTACTCGTAAACCTTTACGAGGATTTTTTTCCTTAATCGAGGGAAAATAGTAGGAAAACCACATGAAAACCTGATCATGCGTTCGTAATGATCACAAAATTATAGCAAACATCCGGCTTTCAGGAAGTAAAATTATTTTTTCTATCCATTGCATGATTCGATTTATTAAAAAAAAAAAAATTAAATGACATTGGATTCAGTACAGATCTTTGAGGGACACCAGTATACACATGAAAGCTTTGTAAAGACATTGTTAGTATGAATAGCGGGTAGTAATTATTATATAACTCCGCGACTTTGTCAGAGAAACGCGTTGGGATTATAGAGCGTTTACCATCATTTATTGAGAAAAAGTATAGGCTCAAATATTAATATGGGTGGGATTGGTGAACATTTCTTAATATCTGGTGTCGCCGTTTTCGTGAAGGACATTATATTTCTATATAATAAAAGAATAATAATAAATTACAATTATATTAATATTCATGAAAATTATTTTAAGGATGTATTTTTAACAACAAATATATACACTAAATATTAATCTGTACCCCAAGTTCAAATAAAAAATATGTCATTTTGTTTACAGTACTGAGACCCGATTTCGTGGTCTCTATTTTTTATTACTTTTATTTTTTCTACATATTTTAATAACTTTTTATTAATTTTAAGTTTGAAAAATAAACTCAATTATAATCAATTGTAATTTCTTGACATAAACTTTTCATTTTATGAGGTGTTACAAAAAAAAAAGGCGACAATTCAAAGTATGCCAGTCTAAAATCACATGAAAACAGAGGAGTTTATAATATGTAGTTATTAGAGCAGACACAAGGTTGGTGACTTTCTTATAAAAGGGAGAAATTGGAGTTCTCCTCAGTACACAAACCAGGCGTTATGCTTGGAGAATGGAGTTAACACGGCGGAAAAATTCTTTCTCGCCCTTTACACTTTACCTTACTTTTTACTAAATTGGTTCATAGAATCAGGCGAAAGTAACAAAATATAGTGTTTTTAAAATGAACTAGAGATAAAATGATGTGACTTGCGATGAAACTTTTGGTTTACCTATTGTTTACGTATTTGTTTAAACTGCTAAAGATAGCTTTTAAAATGTTTATTAACAACCTAATACTCAATTTGAGTACAATATGTTTATAATTTCTTAAATAACTTCTAATGTTTAATTCTTCGTTTCCATTAATTTTTAATAATAAATATAAGAAACATATTGTTGCTCTTAACTAAGAACATGATGATATTTTTGTTTTTTACTTTTAGTCATATGGTAACTGAGTTATCGATGGAAATACTTAAATCAATTACAGTTTATAAGATGTATATATTATATTTAGTGGAGATGTACTATGTACAGAAAAAAAAAGTTATCGGTCTAGGACACACAAAACTTTATAGAAATTCGCTGATCAAACAATGGAAACTTTGTACTGCGCTTTTGAAATTATTAAAACTTAATTTTTTCAATAGCCCTTTAAAACTTACTAAGAACATTATCAAAAATAACAAGTAAAATGTTATTTGGATTTCATATTAATAACGCTCACTTTTCAATGTACACTGTTTATATAGTTTTTACATTTAATCTGCAGTATATAATGGGACATTAATTAACTTAGAAATTTGATCGAAGTTTAGCTTGTGTACATAGTTCCTAACTTTTGTGATCTGTGTTTTAGCTATAATTAATTAACTAATGTGTCAGAGTATAGAGCAAATACATTGACTTAACTTTCACAATTTGCCTGCTTATGGTGAGAATACAATTTTTATTTGATTTTTGTCCATTTATTTCTTTACGGCTGAGATAAGTTTCAAATAGGGTTCGCCAACGTATAAAAATATATTTAAAATATAATATTATACATTTAAATAGAAATTCTTCCGAAGTGATTGAAATTGTGTCAAGGTTCATTTTTCGAATTATTAACGAAGTGTAATTTTCTTTTACTTGCGATTTGGAACACTTGTATTTACAATCATTACATTTCTCTAAAATTTGAACAAAATTATAAGTCCTCAAATGCAATAATCCAGCAAAATTTGATCAAATAAATTAGACTGGTTTTGAGAAATAATAATTTGAAATTGTCCTCACAACGGCTCCACCCTATTTTGAGTAATTGAAAAAAAGAAATAAAAAAGTAAAAATTAAAAAAATAGTCACTTACAAGTTTATCAAACATCCTTTAAATGTAATCGATATAAGGCTACAATATGTCCAGATACTAAATTTGACAAAAATCTGTCTTATCGTTTAACACGACAGAAAGTCTAAAAAACATCATGTTATGCAAAAATCGATATATTCTTGAAAAATTCGAAAAACCTTTTTACCCGTAATATATGAACAATGTCCATATGGAAAAATAAAGGAAGGCGCAAAAAAAAAAAAAAAAAAAAAAAAAAAAAATGGAAAACATATTCTATTCCGTAGACTATTGGTCTTATTTTTCTTCTTTTTGTTTAAACTTAGAGTATTGGATGGTCAACAAGTCGATATTGAATTTTTTAAGAAATGAGGGGAGTTCAACTGTCACTTATTTACTCCAGTTAACTGTCACAAGTTCGAGGCCAGTCAAATGTTGGCCTTGTTGTGACGATACAGGGTGTTTCACAAAGACACCGGAAAGGGAAATTTCTACTGGTGAAATTGGTGTGGAAACGCTTCGGTACCGTCTGTGGGTTACTTTGCGTTAAAAAAAAAATTAATGACAAGGGTAACTTTTGACATTAGTAAGATTATGAGTTTAAATTGTTTATATTAGTATACTAAGGTCCAAAACTTTACTTGGAAATATTAAAAATGGCGACAGTTGAAATTAAAAAAAATCAAATATTTCGGTAACAGTAAATTTTACGAAAATTTTATGAGACAAAATATTTGTAATTTTTAATGACAAAGCAAATGTGTTTGTAATTGTTTACCGTGAATAATAATTAAGGTAACGTCAAAAAACCTACATCGAAAAAAATTGGTAATGTCAAGAACACACAAAACATTATGACAGGCCTACTAGTTATTTCTTATTATAGAGTATCAATAACTCGTGGTCAAAAGTAATATATATTTTTTATTATAGCAAACAAAAAAGTAGACCTTAACTTTGTTTAAAACGTAAACATTTCTTAATTAAGGTATAACTTAGTTTTGTTTTGTAGTTGACTTTATTTACATAACTTTTCTCAGAATGTAATTCTCTACAAATTTTGTTTAAAAGTTTTAGTACAAGTTCATTATCCATTTAACATAGATTTTGTATCTCAAACATAAAAAACGTGATTTTTACCCCAATCATTTACGTTCCACCCCAGATTTCTCAAAAACTAAAGCAGGTACTGTTATGTGTTTTATTCATTTTAAAATAATATTTTTATTTCTTTGATGAGTGGGTAGTTATCAAATTTTGTAATTAAAAGTTTGCAATAAAGAAGATTTTGTATACTGATAAAAAATGGTATAAACATGGGTATACCAAATTTAAACTCATAATATTATTAATTTCAAAAGTTATAATTAATTTGTTTAAACATAAAATGTCCGACAGATGGAAATAGAAGCGTTTCTGGACCTATGTTTATGAAATTTGTTAAATATCGTCACCAGTTGAACTCATCCTAAAACAGTGTATACTTGTGTAATAATAGTCATTCTACAGAATATGATCATATACAACTTTAGTGAATGAAACTTATTTCTTAATAGAGTTTTGAAAGAGGGCGGGGCTTCTAGTATTGAAACGGAAATGAATGAATATAAAAGAGATCGTTAACTCTAATACCCATCAATCAGTTTGATGTAAGACGAAGATATTAGTTGCTCCGGTACTTATTGACAGAATTTCATTCCAATATACATTTAATACAATGATATGACAGAGTTTTCTGTTGACAAATAATAATATATTACGTAGTTTTCCTTATTATTTATCTTTAGATATAACTTTAAGTAGTTGCTAAATTTAGCAGTGGTTCGTTGGCCGAAAAATACTTTATATTTGTTTCAAAATATTGTTTTAAACAAATCTCAAGTTTATTTTTGCTTTCTTACCTAATATTATAGAAATACAGATGCAATAATCTCGGGGTACTGCACCTTTTTCATTTGTTTTTGTTTAGATCACTAGTTTTAGTTTTCCCTATGAAGTCTTTTTTGACCAACTATTGTTAGGAACTTAAGTGCAAGAAGTAATTATTTTTAGGTGGTAACCGTCTTAAAAATTGATTGTTATTCCCGTGCAAATATCCAGGTTTAAATGATGTCGGTTTTTGTCCGTCGGGTTCAGTTTGTTTGTTTGTTTAAAATTACTTTTGAATTATTGTAGTTTCTTTCTTGCTAGTTAACGTTATATTATTAGTTTCGAAAAATACATTTTCACCACTCGTTACAATTTTATCGAAATAGCTAGAACTGATTTTGTGAAATTGGATCGTTTACACGGCAGCACAAATAGTTTATTTGACGTATAATTCCTAAACAATCATTTGTTGTAAAATGTCGACCTTAGAGCCTACAATTTAAGAAATTTAATCAATATTTTGAAAAAATTTAAATTTTGAATTTTTGTCTTCCTTATAAATTTTAAACTTGATTGGTTTTACAAATAAATATTGAGTTTACTCTTTGAAAAATCGTTTTAAATAAAAATAAAACTTGTACAGGATTTCTAATAAATTCGTTCATTTAATCAAACGCGTTTCAATGACATCTTCAGTGACGCATGAACTACAATAATGATACTATAACTATTAGGTTTAACTCATGAAACACTGAAGAAGGCGGCATGTTGTTAAAACGCGTTTAAAACGCATTTGAGCAATTAATTGTGTCCAAGTTTTGTTTAATTTTGATTAGTTTTAAAAAATTGTTTTAGATTTTTATTTACTATTTTTGCCGAAGGTTTTCACTGGGAAAGTTTGTAAGTTTCTTTAATTATTATCACTAAGTTCTTTATTCATATTCATTTATCATTTAATTGGAACAAAACAAAATCCAGACACTGTTAAAAAACTATCAATTTACTTCTTGTTATAATTTTGCAAAACAAAAGCTTTTGCGATATAAAGCACTAAAAACAAATGCCAACATCTTGGAATTACCTTCACTAAAATTAGAATTGGTTATTGATTTAAAGTTGTGAACGAAAATAAATTCTACACAAATAGAATAAAGATATATTAAAAGAAGTGTTCTTCAAGATCATTAAAACCACTGGGTGTCAGATGCAACAAGAGTGTTTCTGGAAAATAAGGTTGGGTGAAAACTAGTTGATTTTTAACAAATAAAGCGACATAACATAATAATGTATTCTTTTCAAGTGTAAAATAAAAGGAATCAAGTTTCGTAGCGTATAACTGAAACAATGAAAGAAATTTTTGAAACTGTATGAAATGCAAAAGTAGAATTAAAACAAAAATCCTGGCATTATAGATATAAAATGGTTTTTTTTCTACAAAAGAGTAGTTAAAAAACCGTAAATGTATCGTTAAATACAATTATTTAATAAAAATAATAAACAGCATTAGATATCTAAGCTAAACCTGATATTAATTACGGCGCTGTATAGGCAATACAAGGACGTATAGCGGGTAATAAATGCAACGCCTTAACTAAAAAAATTCAACACTTATTTTCACCAAATGAATTTTTCACAAAATTATTTTATTTACGCAATAGAAAATGTCGATTTTTGCACAAATAGAGTATTTTTTTGGAAAATTTTGTTTTCGTTCATTTAGTGATTGAAGTTAGCTCATTAAAGCTGGTTAAGATTTTAATTTGTTTAATTTAATCTGAAATTTCCAGCTTGGTACTCATTTCTATATCATTCAGGAAAGAAAAAGCTGAACTCTTTCCAAAGTGTTAGCCTATATCCGATAGCTTAACTCTATCCTCTACAAAGCTTTCATCTCGAGAAATTTTTCCTTAAACTAAGACCCTATGGCTTACTCGATTTAATCTAATTGCGTTTCTTCCTGAAACATTGGGTTTCCACAATACTTCTCCAAGGCACCATATTAACCACATCTAGTTACACTTCTTGCCAGCTTCTCTCAACTCTTCTTCCAGCGTTCTCCTCCAAACTTTCTTTAAACTGAAGAAAGCTTTATCCAAAATGCTTACTCGATTTAATTCAATTTCGTTTCCTCCTGAAACATTGGGTTTCCACAATTCTTCTCCAAGGCACCAGATGAACCACATCTCTCTTGATCTAGTTCCACTTTTTACCAGCTTTTCTCAACTTTTCTTTTAGGGTTCTCTCAACTTTTCTTCTAGAGTTCTCCTTCATATTTTCATAAGTCTCCCAACCCTACCGCTTCTTCTACGATTTCACTTTAGTGCTTCTTCCCCTTATCATTGAAAGCAGATGGGTCAAAATATGTAAATCAGTTATATATTGTGTTATCTCCCTTTGAAATACCCTATATATAGTGGTTTATCTCCCATATCAGTTTCTTTATTAACAAAAAACTTCTCCAAATACGGACAAACAAACTAAAACAATCCAATTTGTAGAACTGAAACAAAAACCAAATTAATATATCATTATGTAGCATGTATATGTTACGGAAGCTGTCAGTCACAGAGTACTCTTCAAGAGAGAGAGAGAGAGAGAGAGAGAGAGAGAGAGAGAGAGAGAGAGAGAGAGAGAGAGAGAGAGAGAGAGAGAGAGAGAGAGAGAGAGAGAGAGAGAGAGAGAGAGAGAGAGAGAGAGAGAGAGAGAGAGAGAGAGAGAGAGAGAGAGAGAGAGAGAGAGAGAGAGAGAGAGAGAGAGAGAGAGAGAGAGAGAGAGAGAGAGCGAGAGAGATGCAGACAAACGAGTTGAGCAGTCGTAGTTGCTGTTTATACCGACGACTAACCATAAAACTTTTTTTGCACAAAGAGAATTACAGTGATGTTTCCATTACTAAACATCAACACAGTTAATTGTGTCAGATATACAGTGCAAATATCTTGCACGCATTTGTTTCTGCGCCCAAATTGTTATGTAGCTTAAAACTAAATTAGAATTTAATAAACAACGCTACAAAACATTTCACAAACCTTCTCACTCCACGTCTCCAAAATCAATAAAACTATCCGTCACCAATAATGATGGTTTTGTAGTTTCTCTCAAAAAGTGAAAATGAACATATGACATCATCTTAAAAACATGGACCTTAGATAGGGCTTAACCTGTTTCTATAAATGCGTCCTCAAGGTAAATCTAACTTTTAGTAACAATGATCAAGGTTTATTTTTGTTTTTTACTGAAGAATATTATTTAATTCCGATTTTTCACACAGTTTGGGAAATAAATCTTAACATTTCACTAAAATGTGAACTAAAATCATTATAGCCGATTTAGAGACATTACTTCTTTTACGTGCCCATATATATATATATATATATATATATATATATATATATATATATATATAATATATTTTTCGAGAAAAAAAAAATACTTACTCTTTGTTGGAATTCTTAGAGGCTTTAGCAAAATCGTTAGAATATCTTTTTAGAAATCATTATTTTTATTTTTATTCGTTATGACAGCTTATTTTGGTTTGTTAAAATAAAATGTAATAACCTCTGAAACGTGGTTAGAAATGATTACATTCCAAAATCTATTAAAATTGTTTTACGCTTTTGGTCAATGTCAGATGACAGTGACAGACAGACATCATTCCAAAAAATCTTCTTTTTTTTGCACTAGAGGTACCACAAAATTGTCTATAAATTGTCTCTACTACTTACTTTATATTACGTATATTGTGAGAAATGAAACATTGTCAAAGAGATGAGTAGTGTAACAAGTTAATTGATTTGTATTTGGGTGTGGAAGAAGGGTAGGAAAGGGAATCGACCACAAGTTCTTTGTAGACTCAACAAGTTATCTTTCCAACTGCTATTTTGTTATTTTAGGTAAAGGAAAACTACTTTGTCATTCGTTTTACTGACTGAGATATATTGTATGAAGAGAAATGACAAGTTCTTTGCATATTTCTCTTTGTAGGAATGAAACCCACTCAACTTGCCAACTGTTATTTTAGGTTAAAGGAAAACTCTTCTGTCTTTCGTTTTACTGACTGAAATACGCTGTGAACGACAGGTTCTTTGTATATTTCTCTTTGTAGGATTGAAGTCATACACAAGAAGTTTATCCTTGCCAACTGCTATTTTGTTATTTTAGGTTAACCGATATAACTGGAACAAAATCGAAATTATTTGTGTGAGCCATCACATAACCGTTAGGCTGGGACAAACTCGACATTAGTTGTTTGAGACATCACATAAACTTTAAGCTCAGGGATCCTTAAAACCGAAATAACTTGGACAAACTCGACATTAGTTGTTTGAGGCATCACATAAACTTTAGGCTAAAGGATACTTAAAACCGAAATAACTTGGACAAACTCGACATTAGTTGTTTGGGACATCACATAAACTTTAGGCTAAAGGATACTTAAAACCGAAATAACTTGGACAAACTCGACATTAGTTGTTTGAGACATCACATAAACTTTAGGTTAAAGGATACTTAAAACCGAAATAACTTGGACAAACTCGACATTAGTTGTTTGAGACATCACATAAACTTTAGGCTGAAGGATACTTAAAACCGAAATAACTAGGACAAACTCGACACTAGTTGTTTAAGACATCACATAAACTTTAGGCTAAAGGATACTTAAAACCGAAATAACTTGGACAAACTCGACATTAGTTGTTTGAGACATCACATAAACTTTAGGTTAAAGGATACTTAAAACCGAAATAACTTGGACAAACTCGACATTAGTTGTTTAAGACATCACATAAACTTTAGGCTAAAGGATACTTAAAACCGAAATAACTTGGACAAACTCTACATTAGTTGTATGGGACATCACATAAACTTTAGGCTAAAGGATACTTAAAACCGAAATAACTTGGACAAACTCGACATTAGTTGTTTGAGACATCACATAAACTTTAGGTTAAAGGATACTTAAAACCGAAATAACTTGGACAAACTCGACATTAGTTGTTTGGGACATCACATAAACTTTAGGCTAAAGGATACTTAAAACCGAAATAACTTGGACAAACTCGACATTAGTTGTTTGAGACATCACATAAACTTTAGGTTAAAGGATACTTAAAACCGAAATAACTTGGACAAACTCGACATTAGTTGTTTGAGACATCACATAAACTTTAGGCTGAAGGATACTTAAAACCGAAATAACTAGGACAAACTCGACACTAGTTGTTTAAGACATCACATAAACTTTAGGCTAAAGGATACTTAAAACCGAAATAACTTGGACAAACTCGACATTAGTTGTTTGAGACATCACATAAACTTTAGGTTAAAGGATACTTAAAACCGAAATAACTTGGACAAACTCGACATTAGTTGTTTAAGACATCACATAAACTTTAGGCTAAAGGATACTTAAAACCGAAATAACTTGGACAAACTCGACATTAGTTGTTTGGGACATCACATAAACTTTAGGCTAAAGGATACTTAAAAGAGAAATAACTTGGACAAACTCGACATTAGTTGTTTGAGACATCACATAAACTTTAGGTTAAAGGATACTTAAAACCGAAATAACTTGGACAAACTCGACATTAGTTGTTTGAGACATCACATAAACTTTAGGCTGAAGGATACTTAAAACCGAAATAACTAGGACAAACTCGACACTAGTTGTTTAAGACATCACATAAACTTTAGGCTAAAGGATACTTAAAACCGAAATAACTTGGACAAACTCGACATTAGTTGTTTGAGACATCACATAAACTTTAGGTTAAAGGATACTTAAAACCGAAATAACTTGGACAAACTCGACATTAGTTGTTTGAGACATCACATAAACTTTAGGCTGAAGGATCCTTAAAACCGAAATAACTAGGACCAACTCGACATTAGTTGTTTGAGACATCACATAAACTTTAGGTTAAAGGATACTTAAAACCGAAATAACTAGGACTAACTCGACATTAGTTGTTTAAGACATCACATAAACTTTAGGCTAAAGGATACTTAAAACCGAAATAACTTGGACAAACTCGACATTAGTTGTTTGAGACATCACATAAACTTTAGGTTAAAGGATACTTAAAACCGAAATAACTTGGACAAACTCGACATTAGTTGTTTAAGACATCACATAAACTTTAGGCTAAAGGATACTTAAAACCGAAATAACTTGGACAAACTCGACATTAGTTGTTTGGGACATCACATAAACTTTAGGCTAAAGGATACTTAAAACCGAAATAACTTGGACAAACTCGACATTAGTTGTTTGAGACATCACATAAACTTTAGGTTAAAGGATACTTAAAACCGAAATAACTTGGACAAACTCGACATTAGTTGTTTGAGACATCACATAAACTTTAGGCTGAAGGATACTTAAAACCGAAATAACTAGGACAAACTCGACACTAGTTGTTTAAGACATCACATAAACTTTAGGCTAAAGGATACTTAAAACCGAAATAACTTGGACAAACTCGACATTAGTTGTTTGAGACATCACATAAACTTTAGGTTAAAGGATACTTAAAACCGAAATAACTTGGACAAACTCGACATTAGTTGTTTGAGACATCACATAAACTTTAGGCTGAAGGATCCTTAAAACCGAAATAACTAGGACCAACTCGACATTAGTTGTTTGAGACATCACATAAACTTTAGGTTAAAGGATACTTAAAACCGAAATAACTAGGACTAACTCGACATTAGTTGTTTAAGACATCACATAAACTTTAGGCTAAAGGATACTTAAAACCGAAATAACTTGGACAAACTCGACATTAGTTGTTTGAGACATCACATAAACTTTAGGTTAAAGGATACTTAAAACCGAAATAACTTGGACAAACTCGACATTAGTTGTTTGAGACATCACATAAACTTTAGGCTGAAGGATCCTTAAAACCGAAATAACTAGGACCAACTCGACATTAGTTGTTTGAGGCATCACATAAACTTTAGGTTAAAGGATACTTAAAACCGAAATAACTAGGACTAACTCGACATTAGTTGCCTGAACCATCCCTTATAGTTTATGCATAGGAATTTAAAAAAACTATAAATCTGAAACAAACTTGACATTTTCTCATAGTAATTTTAACATAGTAATTTTATAATTTATGTTGTTAATTTCTAATTTTCTCAATGTTCAAAAATATTATATAGCAGTTTTATAATTTATTTTGTTATTATAAATTTAGTTATTAAATTGACATGTTAATTATTATAATAATTTTTATCTTTTTGTTTTATTACATGTTTACATATAATATTTCCCTTATTATTATTATTATTATTATTGTTATTAGTCATTAAATTAATTGTTATGTACATTTTTATCCAGCGAATTACGTTCCTTTTACTCACTTTTATTATCTTATTGTAAATTTATTGAATATTAATTTTATTTTGTAATTTAGTTAAATTTTATGTATATTTTGATTGTATTTGTAGTATTTTATATAATGTTAAGTCGTATAGAGTTAAGGACCTGATGCTCCCTATTTAGCCCCTTAAATAAATACATCCATCCATCTATTTACTTTTCATCTGTTCTGGAGGTTTCAGTACAATAATGGTATGACCACACACCATGGTGTGACCTCCACATATAACAAATTCATGAACTATAATTTATTTAAAATCAAACTTTAATGGATGATGCTGCCTGCAAAGAAGAAGCCTCAGAGTTAAAAACAACGTCAATTTTAAAGACAAGTATTTTATACAAATCACAAAAGCAGTAATATATGAAAGGATCAAGAGACCGTGCCCTAGTCGAGTTGATTAGAGAGGAAAGTCGTTGATTAAAGCCGTCTGTTATTCAAATTGACAACTATTGTGTCTGTGAGGTTAGACTCTAGATATTAACTAACTATAATGAACATAGATTTCAACTTCGAGTTTCTAACAAGATTGAAATCCTTAAATGTAGCATTGTGTTCACATTCACCATTTATATTGTGTGAGTGACTTGAAAGCTCTTTAAAAATATCGGTTTATAATATTTAAACATATATTTGTTGTTATCCAAAGTGTTGTCATTCTCTAAATTTTAACTGAGTGATTAAAAAACACCTTTCTGGAAACATTGTAAGACTAAATAAGCTAGCATTTGTCATATAAGACACTTTATTAAGCAACTAAAATTTCCATTTCTCCATGGAAATTGCCATTTCCAAACATTTTAAATGTTTCATCATTTTAAGAGAATAACAAGTTTGAAAAACCTCAAAAACCGAACATCGTTGTACAGAGTGATTTAAAATTACACGCGAACTCATTTTAGGAGTAAAAATAAGAAAAAAACGTTTACATATCTCCGAAACGAAACGTTTTTGAGTTACAACGAGTTATGTCGTCTAGATTTTGTGGTTTTAATCAGTAAATTTGAATACATTATAGCTCACAACTGTATCTCCAGTAGTACTGGTGTAAGTTAGAGTGGAAAACGCATTTTTGAGATTTGGCGTATAACTTTGTTAAATGGGAATAAAAACAGCGTTAAATCTTTGATAAAACTCCTAGAGAATTTCTGAAAAAATCAATGTAAATAAAATCAATCGAAAACAAATGTATAAAGATAATAAAACACAATTATTTGTTTTGTAATATCCACGAAAAGATTTTCGTGGATATTATTTATTTTGTAATATTAAGAATGCTTTAGCATCTCAACATATATGGTTTAACAGTCAGTGTATTAAAAATAATATAGTACCGAAAAGAAAGCTTTAGCATCTCAACATATATGGTTTAACAGTCAGTGTATTAAAAAAAAAAATTGTGTTTTATTATCTTTAAACATGGAATTCCACCAAGAACCATCGGTCTCAACAGTAATGAAAATTAAAACAAATGTAAGTTACAGAAATCTTGTTGTTTATGAAGAAAAGAATAACATTATGAAGAACTTTTCGGTCTGTTTAAAAATTATAAAATATTTCTATTACCTTTGGATCCGTCTTGTTTTTAATGAAAGTCGAACTTATGTAACTTCTCTATTGATTTTATTTATATCGATTTTCTCAGAATTAAATTCACTATAAGATTTGTTCAAAGATTTTATGCGATTAATAATGTTAAGTTATATTACGCCAAAACCTAATAAATAGTTTGTTTATCTCGACTCCTAATTTGTGTATTTTACACCAGTTTTCTTTGACATTACTGGATATATAATTTAAGACCTATTTTATTAAATTTTTAAAATAAAGTAAACATATAAAACCGCCAAATGTGTTACAGTATGGGTTTCATTTCACCCTTGGAACAAAAATCAGGATGAAATATTTCTCTCGCCGTAACTCGAAAACGAAGCATTTTTAGACGAATGTTTATATGAAAGCATTTCCTATTTCTACGCTAGAATCAATTTCTAAAGGAATACGAAGCTATTTTGAATCACTCTGTATAGTCTCTCTATAAAATGACAACCAATATAAATTTAAAATATAATAAATGTACCCCCTATTTTATATTTTTGTTTTATTACAAATTTATAACAAATGAAGCAGATTAGTTGGAGTGGAGAAAAATTACAAGAAATGTAGTATTTGTCAGCAAAACAGTGACACGGTGGCCCACGGTCATAACAAAGTGGGAAGGAGCTCAATGCAATTATAAATTGGCCCTATTTTAAATAATAGGTATATAATGTGAAATAGACAAAGCAGATGGTATCGTTATTTTTCTTCACTTTTAGTTTTAATAAATGTTCAAGTACAGCAGAAATATGTAGTATTCGAGCTAAATAAATAAGCTAAATATAAAATATATAATAATTGTGAAGCTATACATATTTAAATTTACACAATATATGTTGAACAAGATGAATTGTTAAAAACAAAATTGAATGTAGGAAATTAAAAGTGCACGATTTTTCTTCTTTTAATTAATGTACATTTCAGAACAAAGCTTATAGTTGTTTATTAATTAATTACCTCAAAAGAAAGTTATACAAATTAAAGCATGAAATGCTCAATAAAATTTCAACGTATTTTAGTTTAAAAATATTTTAAAATTAAAAGTGGTAATTGTTTGATATTGCACACCAATAGCAAAACAATAGAAAACTAACTTCTTCTGGTTCTGTGCTGTTAATAATATATAATAATCAAAAACATTTATAGTTGGACAGGTTTTCGATAGTTACACAAATTTATAAGGACGTATAAAGAGTGTTTTATCAAACGATATCTTTATATAATCCCCCATTAAAAGAAGTGTTTGTGTTCTTAATCGCATCGTTAAATGCAGAGCTGTAATAAATCCCTTGTCCAAGTTGTTGGATAACTGCGATTAATTTGTGAATACCAATGTGAACTTGGTTAAGTTTAATACTTTGCGATGCCTTTAGAGTGAAAGTATTGATGAACAAATTACGACATACATTTTTATGGAGCAAATTATACGCTCTTTAACTTTCTAGATATTTTTGAAATGCAATATTTAAACCATTACTTACCGAGACTATTTTTTTTTACCGAAAAATATTTCGTCAGATAAAAGTAACATATAAATTTATTCACAGTTTTTATCTGAATTCGACCTCTTAAACTAGAAACTACAGTGTTTGATATTTCGTAAAGGAACTTGTGGATGATTTCCTTCTTGTTGTTTAAAGGCAAAACACCTCATGGTCTTATTATCTCTTAACTCTCGAATACTCTAATAGCGTCAAGGTTGGAAGGGAACAAGAGTTAGTTAAGTGAGAGATGATAGGAAAAATGAAAGGCAGTGGTGTCACCCAATTCTACATGAAAAAAGTTATAGATCCAGTTAGAGTCCTTCAGGATTTCCACGACAGTACTTTCTATATAGTAAACCACTGTGGACGAAGTGACCTCCAGTGAGGTACTGAACGACAGCCACCTCTATCCTACTCACATTAACTTGTAATTTTAAACGCTATTTTGTTATTTTAAGTTAATGGAAAACTCTTCTGACACTCATTTTACTGACTGAGATATATTGTATAAAGAGAAACGACAGGTTCGTTGCATATTTGTAGGAATGAAGTCCAACTCAATAAGTTTATCCTGCCAACTACTATTTTTTTATTTTAGGTTAAAGGAAAACTCTTCTGACATTCGTTTTACTGACTGAGATATATTGTATAAAGAGAAACGACAGGTTCGTTGCATATTTGTAGGAATGAAGTCCAACTCAATAAGTTTATCCTGCCAACTACTATTTTATTATTTTAGGTTAAAGGAAAACTCTTCTGACATTCGTTTTACTGACTGAGATACGTTGTATAAAGAGAAACGACAGGTTCTGTGGATATTTCTCTTTGTAGGAATGAAGTCCAACTTAATAAGTTTATCCTGCCAACTTCTATTTTGTTATTTTAGGTAAAGGAAAACTCTTCTGACATTCGTTTTACTGACTGAGATACGTTGTATAAAGAGAAACGACAGGTTCTGTGGATATTTCCCTTTGTAGGAATGAAGTCCAACTTAATAAGTTTATCCTGCCAACTTCTATTTTGTTATTTTAGGTAAAGGAAAACTCTTCTGACATTCGTTTTACTGACTGAGATACGTTGTATAAAGAGAAACGACAGGTTCTGTGGATATTTCTCTTTGTAGGAATGAAGTCCAACTTAATAAGTTTATCCTGCCAACTACTATTTTATTATTTTAGGTTAAAGGAAAACTCTTCTGTCTTTCGTTTTACTGACTGAGATACGTTGTATAAAGAGAAACGACAGGTTCTGTGGATATTTCCCTTTGTAGGAATGAAGTCCAACTTAATAAGTTTATCCTGCCAACTTCTATTTTGTTATTTTAGGTAAAGGAAAACTCTTCTGACATTCGTTTTACTGACTGAGATACGTTGTATAAAGAGAAACGACAGGTTCTGTGGATATTTCTCTTTGTAGGAATGAAGTCCAACTTAATAAGTTTATCCTGCCAACTTCTATTTTGTTATTTTAGGTAAAGGAAAACTCTTCTGACATTCGTTTTACTGACTGAGATAGTCTACGTTGTATAAAGAGAAACGACAGGTTCTGTGGATATTTCTCTTTGTAGGAATGAAGTCCAACTTAATAAGTTTATCCTGCCAACTACTATTTTAAGTTAAAGGAAAAATCCTCTGTCTTTCGTTTTACTGACTGAGATATATTGTGTAAAGAGAAACGACAGGTTCGTTGCATATTTGTAGGAATGAAGTCCAACTTAATAAGTTTATCCTGCCAACTAATATTTTGTTATTTTAGGTTAATGGAAAACCCGTCTGTCTTTCGTTTTACTGACTGAAATACGTCGTATACAGGGAAACGACAGGTTCTTTGAGGAATGAAGTACCACTCCACCATGTTTATCGTTTGAAATATATATTTCAAATAAAAAGAGGTCATTAAATTCAAATATATTAAAATTCAAATATAATTGCTCGAAAATTGAAGTAAAAAGCAAAGTCAAGTGAGAAGTGTACACTGTAATGGGAAGCGACTAGGTTAGCTCAGTTGGTAGATCATTGGCGCGTAAAGTCAAAGGTCCTGAGTTCGATTCCCAGTCTAGGCCGTATATTTTTCACTTGAAATATTATTTAAGTTTTAATTATTAATATAGTTTTAATATATTTAATATACCTAGCTGGTATAAAAAACGTAAAGATTAATATAGGTATATATATATATATATATATATATATATATATATATATATATATATAATATGATTTAGTAAACGTTCTAGACGTAGCAATTTTAGTTTAAGTTCTCTCAAATGTAGTAGTTTGGTTATTACAAACTATTAGACAACTTTGTTACCAAGAAACATTAAATAAATCAAATCTTTATTTGGCCCAAGTTGGTTAAATATTTTCTTAATACTGTATTGAAAAACCCAAGAGAATGGCAGAGGACTTTCAAGTACTTTAAATAAATCAATACAGAGGATATATTGGATTGGTTAACAGGAATTTTGTCATAGTCTTGAAAGAAGACCCCTCATGGGTTGAATGTTACAGATTTTAATTAACACTGGCAGCATCTGTTGCTAATATTGTGGGAATGGCAACAGTCCCTTTCATCCCTTCAACACAAAGTGTTCACCCCAACCCTATCTCACAAAATTAGACTTGTTGCAAGAGTCGATTTTATTAATATTGTCTTTTTTAGCTTTCTGAACTAAAGAAGGGGCCTTCTTTATAGTTTTTTAAACAAGAAGGAAATATTTTTATATCTGAATAGGTTTGATCATTTCTTTAGATATGTTGTATTTCATGAGTTGAAAGAAACTCCATCCAAACAAGTGATATTTATTTCTAATTTTTAGTCAGTCTAGAAACTTCCACCACACAGAGCTGTAAGGGTAGGAATATGGATGACATTTTAAAGATAAAATATTTCTGAAAAGTAAGTCGTACCATTATTTACACACGTTACGGTTAAGAACTGTTTAAATACACAAACCACACGATAAGTAAAGCTTAAAATGTTTCGTATAACTCAAAATTTAGGAGAACTTGCCATAAGAACGAAACAAAATGGTTTATTTTTAAAAAATATATTCCAACGATTTTGATTGATTTAGAGTTAGTTTGATCTGAATTGAATGTTATTTTGGTGATTTATAGTGAATAACGTTTATGAAATTGTGTTTTATATATAAATAAATAAGTGTAGTGTTTGTTTAGTGAAATTAGTTTTAGAAAACCTTTATTATTTAGTAACAGTGTAGGCTATGATTGTATGTGAGTTCATAACATACATAACGAAATTTCGTTTCGTAATTTCTGATTACAAAATGGTAAGTTATATAAAATGTTCAAGTTTACAGTTCTATTCTATGATTTATTCTCTACAATTTGGTATATAAAATTTCATTTTTGGGTAAAGGATACATTTTAGATTGATGTTTCAAAATAGGCTAAATTTTAGTGCCGTTGTGTAGTACGGACATAAAAAAATCTATTTCATAAAAACTACTTTGAAATTGGTAAATGTTTTTACATATTTCTATTCACAACTAAATTATGAAACTTTTGTGTATTTTGTATAACCAGGCCTATACATTTTTATAGTATTTATTTAGGCCTGAATTTAGAAAAAAAATTTCCGTTTTTGAAATTTTTTGCTTCCTGAGCTTATAACTTTTACAATTTTGCACCAATCAAATTTTTAGTTACATATGTGATTAATTTGGACCTTTTCCTAAAAAAAAGCTATGGATCACTTTATGATTGGAATAGAATTTCTATTTTTGGCGAATTTTTGAAATTATTGTGAATTACGTGAATCAATTAGCATGTGCACCTTGAGGGCCAACAAAAATGTTGTTCTTAATGATACACACAAATCTTAACAGTATGTTCTCCTAAAAATGCCTGAAAATAAAAATTCAAAGAAGGACGGTTCAGATACGACTCCATTATAAAATATGATTTTTATCAAAACTCCGCATATTTTCTCACGTTGTTAATAGGAAACTATGTGATTTATCGAATAATCTATGTCCATTTGTTTGCGGATATATCTGTTTTGAGATTCACTGTGGTTTATGCTCTCTATCATATTTGCAACGCTCTACAATCCAAACGTGTGGACAAATTTTAGACATATCTTAGACTTTTTAATATCACCCAAATAAATAGTATTGGTCACCATTTCACCGAAAATATCGGTTTGTGAGTTGTAGTTAAAAACAATTGTTCAATTTCGTTAAAAGTTTTTTGAAATGTGAATAATAATGGTCAAAACCTGCGCAAATATAATGGTTCAGGAATAATTGATAATAAAAACAAGAAAGAAGACAGCTTTCTTTAGAAGCTCTATTTTAATTTATTTACGATTACGTTTAAAACATAAGCGAAGGAAGTTTAAATATTTTTTTCTATAGAAGTCGCCCTTGTTTTATTATCACTTTTTGATTGACAACTTATGGAATGCAATTTTTCACAATTAGTTTTAGTTCCTTTATATTTGGATTTGGGGATGAGTGAGTGAAAAAGTTTTTTACAACAATTATTGTGAAACGTGACGTTATGTAATCAAAATCCATTTACAAAAATATTAATAGAAGTGATTTGGCGAGTAATTTGAAAAACATACCAACATGAACTCTGACGGCCGTAAGGTTGATTTAAGTGTTTCCCAAATTAGATGTAAATTAAAATAATCTTTTAAGTGCAATCTAATGGATTGGTTTAACTCATACTCGTAACGCTTCATTACAATTTGAAACATTTCGGTTCTTGTTTTATTTTACTACCTTACAAAGAGTATGTAGATTATATGATTGGTCTGGTAATTAATTATACTTTAGGTACTTCTTTTATCTGTGCAACGCTCTAGGATTGGACAGATTTTGATCAAATTTGCAAGCAAACATATTTTGGTAATATTTTCAAGTTTTTTCTTTTGTTTCATGTTTTTGATATTTGAAAGTTGGAAACATTTCTTGCCATTAAAGTAAAACTAAAAATTTCGATTTTATCAAAACTGGCCATAACGATTTTGATCAAATTAGGTTGAAATGTATTTTTAGAAACGTAAACGAATAGTGTTGGTAGTCTTCTATCTAAAATACTGGTTATAGAAAATTCGGTTGAAAAAGTGGAAATCAACTATAAGATGCAGTCGTAATAGTTGTACACCTAAAAATCTGCTAAAGTGATTTCAATAAAATTTCCGTGAAATGTCAACTGAAACTTAAACTGATATGCCAAACTTCAAATAAAATAGAATTATGGTTAGTTTTTTTTTCTGAACTACTAAAAATCCGTAATTTAGTTGTACTTGCTTTTTAGCACATTGGTTGAGTTAAAAATCTTAACTGTTTTTTTTTAAATTAAAAAAGTGAAGATCCAATTTTGAGAAAACTTGAATTTTGAGTGTAGATCTTTGCGCTTAAAATTTAATCTTGTTCGTTATTTAGTTTTGTTTTTACCTATGTGAGAATGCTAGTGCAATATTTGTGCAGCATTTACTTACTGTGTGACAGATAACACAATTGATTGACTTTTTTCAGCTCGAAAAACCAATAGTTTTTTTGTTTTTGTTGTCGTTTAAAGGTGAAAAACATCTCAATCGTCATTTATAAAAATGGAAGAAAAGAACATCAAATAAAAATCCATTAATCATCGAATACGTCGCAGTCGGGAGAGGCATCTAACCCCAAGACTCCCCAAGCCTCTCGGGAATATCATGCCCGTATTCACTACAGAAGGTTTACTTATGTCTATGTATGTAAGTTGAACAAATTATTTGTTAAACTATTCGAGATGTGCAACAGATATCATAAGAAGCGGAATTATCGAAGGGAAAAACACACTTTAACCACTGCTTTGTGTTTTCACAGATTCTTTCCCTATTTCTCTTTGTAGCGATAAAGTTTCACTCAAGTGAAGTTTCTCCTTGACAACTACTATTCTGTTATTTTAGTTGAAAGGATAATTACGTCATTCTTTATTTTATTTTTGATATTTGACGACAATAAATAAATATAAACTATACCTTTTATCTGTCCTACTAAACTGTAGAAGAATGGTTACACAAATCTACTTATATTGATTATATTAAATAAGTTTTAAGACTTCTCATGTAACCTTCAGTGTTTTACAGTTCAGCGACTCTTCTGGTCTTTTTGTTTCTGATGACTGCGTTAGGAGACAAACACTGTACCATGTTTGTCGTATTGCATGTTGCCTAGTTGGTAGCTTCCACCCTTACCATCTGGAAATATAATATCATTTTTTTATGAGTATGAAATGGAGTCTAACAGGTTACTTGTATGGAAGAATGGGGGTGAGTGATTCTAATGACGTCTTGGTATCTGAAATTAAAATATTATGTTTGAATATGTTTGCAAATTATTTTAGATTAGACTTCTCTTATAAAGATATTAATAATTCTATGCAATTTTGGAACAAATAACTACTAATAATAAGTGTTTTCAATATTTAAATGTTATATTTAATATTATATTGTATAAATACATTGAACCCATTTAGTAATTATTAATGATCCATAAAGTATTATTTTATATTTCACTGTTATTATTTAAATTTCTTCATTGGAAATTAAGTAGTTAAAAATAATGAAGTAGTCAAATTCTTATTTATTGCTATTTGGAATCTACATTAACAATTTATCTATATACACACACATTTTTAAATTTCTGCCTTTTTTGGTGGCTCGGCACTATCCTCTTCCTTATTGTTTTCATTGTAACGTTTTAAATAGTTTTTAAACAATATTGTTTTAAAATCGTTACCCTAGACTTCATCCTTACTCGATATCACTAACACTGTTCTGTTATTATCCATGTCTGACCCCTCGTCATCTATGTCTACCTCTCCCTTCGTGTATTCATCACTACCATCCTCCATTCCTCCTTCATCTCTTCCTACCACTCGTCCATTCCCGTCAGTTCCTTTAAAAACTCCTCATCCTCCTTCCACCTTTCTTTAAACATGCCATTTTGAAACTTACTATCACTTTATATCACAACAAGAGGTTTACCCCTTCTCTTTGTTACAATAAACAGTTAAGTTACTTTTGAACATATTTAAAAGTAAATTTAAATCTGAACTTTAAACTTTTACTGTCATCGGAATATAAATACAAGATTATTGTTTTTGTTAAGTTTTTTCAAGAGTTTGGACTAGTAGTGAGTTAAGAATGCAACAACATGTCTTAACTTTACCAGTAAGACAAGATGATATTTTATTTAAAAGACATATTGAAGTACAGTTTAAACGTCAACTTTATAGATAGAAGTAATTCCCAAACCTCACAATTAACGTTAGAAAGTTAAATAATCCCTTTTGTACATTTCGGTAACACCACAGCTCTGTCTTCCGTTATTAATCACAACAATCCCTTTGTTCTTACTACAAAAATCAGTAAAACATTCGATGGTGTAATCGATTCTCCCACTTCCTCCTCCTTTTGACATTTTAGCATATGAAACTTTGTAACCCTCTATAAAATCGGTTCATTATATTGAACTATAATTTCTAATGTTTGTAAAATTACTCTCAGAATTATTTTAATCGGATCTTCTGAAATTAACCCCAGACGGTTTTTGTTTAGGCTTTTCAATATTGTTGATCTGTGCATCTGTAGCCATATTTTGAGATTTTATAAAATCCATTAACGAATTGTATACACTTTTAACCCATAGGACCAACTTTTCTCCAACAGCGGGTTCCTTAAACTTTAATGTTAATTCTCTTGCTACTGTTTTGAACCTGTTATACGTTTTGGGAGTGTAGTATATAATTTCAAATTGATCATCCTTGACTACAGTGGGGGCGAGGGAGGACAAGATCGGAAATAGGAAAGCAGTAATGAAGGCGCTAATACTATGTCAGATACCTTCAGGCAAATTGAGAGATGACGGAAAATTAGGGAATTCAATAAGTCAAGAAAATTCATCATTGTTAACAGTATCAGGTAAAATAGGCAATTCAATAAGTCAAGAAAATTCATCCTTGTTAACAGTATCAGGTAAAATAGGCAATTCAATAAGTCAAGAAAATTCATCCTTGTTAACAGTATCAGGTAAAATAGGCAATTCAATAAGTCAAGAAAATTCATCATTGTTAACAGTATCAGGTAAATTGGGCAATTCATTAAATTAAGAAAATTCATCCTTGTTAACAGTATCAGGTAAATTAGGCAATTCAATAAGTGAAGAAAAATCATCTTCGTTAACAGGTAAATTAGACAATTCATTAAATTAAGAAAATTCATCCTTGTTAACAGTATCAGGTAAATTAGGCAATTCAATAAGTCAAGAAAATTCATCATTGTTAACAGTATCTGGTAAATTAGGCAATTCATTAAATTAAGAAAATTCATCCCTGTTAATAGTATCTGGTAAATTAGGCAATTCAATAAGTCAAGAAAATTCATCATTGTTAATAGTATCTGGTAAATTAGGCAATTCATTAAATTAAGAAAATTCATCCCTGTTAATAGTATCTGGTAAATTAGGCAATTCAATAAGTCAAGAAAATTCATCATTGTTAACAGTATCTGGTAAATTAGGCAATTCATTAAATTAAGAAAATTCATCCCTGTTAATAGTATCTGGTAAATTAGGCAATTCAATAAGTCAAGAAAATTCATCATTGTTAATAGTATCTGGTAAATTAGGCAATTCATTAAATTAAGAAAATTCATCCCTGTTAATAGTATCTGGTAAATTAGGCAATTCAATAAGTCAAGAAAATTCATCATTGTTAACAGTATCTGGTAAATTAGGCAATTCATTAAATTAAGAAAATTCATCCCTGTTAATAGTATCTGGTAAATTAGGCAATTCAATAAGTCAAGAAAATTCATCATTGTTAATAGTATCTGGTAAATTAGGCAATTCATTAAATTAAGAAAATTCATCCCTGTTAATAGTATCTGGTAAATTAGGCAATTCAATAAGTCAAGAAAATTCATCATTGTTAACAGTATCTGGTAAATTAGGCAATTCATTAAATTAAGAAAATTCATCCCTGTTAATAGTATCTGGTAAATTAGGCAATTCAATAAGTCAAGAAAATTCATCATTGTTAATAGTATCTGGTAAATTAGGCAATTCATTAAATTAAGAAAATTCATCCCTGTTAATAGTATCTGGTAAATTAGGCAATTCAATAAGTCAAGAAAATTCATCATTGTTAACAGTATCTGGTAAATTAGGCAATTCATTAAATTAAGAAAATTCATCCCTGTTAATAGTATCTGGTAAATTAGGCAATTCAATAAGTCAAGAAAATTCATCATTGTTAATAGTATCTGGTAAATTAGGCAATTCATTAAATTAAGAAAATTCATCCCTGTTAATAGTATCTGGTAAATTAGGCAATTCATTAAATTAAGAAAATTCATCCCTGGTAACAGTATCAGGTAAATTAGGAATTCAACAAGTTCAGAAAATTCATTCCTCTTAAGAGTAAAATTTATATAACTTTAGAATTTTCTTTAGTTGTTTTAAAATATACTTACTTACAAAAATAACCTTTAAAATTAATTAAAAAACACTTTTATAACAGTTTTGATATATAACTAACTATAAGTAGAATTAAGAAGGTTTAAAAATCCACCAACTATACTTGAAACACTTGGAAATTTACTTTAAACAAGCGCACTGACATATCAACCAGTTCAAACTAATAACAACTTTACACATATTGGGGTTTATATGTGGAATTGAACTTTCTAATACACCGAACATTGACAAAAGGAAACATTACAGCAATAGAAAAATAATATTACAGTAGTGGTTGTCCTCTTGTCCTTACAATATATTAATGATATAAACAAATGTGTCAGAAGGGATACAATCTTCAAGTGGACATTTATTTTGATCTTATTTAGTCAAGTATTGCATATTACAATTCTGTTTGGGTAGACAACACGTAATGAATTAGTAAATATCTTGGTGACGTAATGTTGCATGTGCGTCAAACAATGAAATTTGACTGGTCTATAGTAGAAAGTAATACGTACCCTGAAATGCTAAACCTATTTATCTTCAACATTGATCCTTGCGGAAACTCCGGGATATGTACTCAAGTAAAACACATTTCTTTATGAAACTACTTGTATTTAATAGTGTTTTCTAATTCTGCATAAAATTAAAAGACTTTTCAATTTATAATTTTTTGATAAACACACTCGTAGAGTTACAAGTGCTTAAACTTTAGAAAAATGTTTGTTCGGTGCATTTTGGGTAGAGGGTGTTTTGTATTTCTCATTGTAGAATCAAGTTAAAAATTTAATTTATAGGAAGTGCAAACACCATCGCAGGACTACAAGGAATAAAAACTCTCATAATTTCGTGAAGAATTAGAAAACACCATAAAATACAGGGCGTTTCATAAAACAATTTATAGTTAGGAGCCGTATTGTTTAATGACAACCATTTTTTAAATTTCCACAAGGGATTTTTTTTATTATTATAATGGAAAAATAATAAAGGTTAGACATTACAGTTTTTCGATAGATCAATAGTTTACGAGATGCATATATATATATATATATATATATATATATATATATATATATATAAAGTTAAAACAATTTAAAAAAAAAATACATTAGGATTAAATGTACGTTTGTCAGTACATATGATTTATAGATCAAAGAGAAATAAAATCACGTTTCTTAAACAAATATTAAAAATACTAACAATAGTAATGGTTCTGTGGGTTTAAATATGAGAAAATTCGATTGTTTTGTTTTGTCTCTCTCTCTCTCTCTCTCTCTCTCTCTCTCTCTCTCTCTCTCTCTCTCTCTCTCTCTCTCTCTCTCTCTCTCTCTCTCTCTCTCTCTCTCTCTCTCTCTCTCTCTCTCTCTCTCTCTCTCTCTCTCTCAAATAGAATTGATTCATATGCCATTAAAAATGTTCGTAATTAGAGACGTTAGGAAATTGGTATTAGTTTAAAGTAGGTTAAATATTTACTTAATTAAAGAAAAGGAAAAACAAACTTTAAAGTGTTTTCCAATACTTTGAAGTATTTATTTAACAAATAAATTCAGAAGTTATACAGTGGTTAAGAGACCTTTTGTCATAGTTGTGTAAAGGGTTGAATCGACGTTAGCAGCATCTGTTGCTAATATCGTGGCAATGGCGACTCTTCAACCCTTCAACACAGTTTTCACCCCAATAGCCTTGTTGCACCGTCCCACTCTGTTGTTTCTAGTTTTGGAGGTAGTATTAGCAAATTTACAAAGTAGAAATTTTACTATTATGGTATCTCTCATATTAACGCCGATATCAGAGGTCATGGAATGTCTACCGATCCTACCATTTTAGTTTTCTATGTAGCGAGATATTAAATATATGCTGTAACATAAATCTGTTTTTTACACTTGTATTTAGCGAAATTAAATATAAAACATAAAGAAGTACTGGAAACTAGTCGAGTTTCTAAAGTGTTATGTGATACTTGTGAATATAAATACACACAACATGCTGTAAGATGAAAAACTAGAATTAAGAAACATCTAAATAGCTGGAAGTATGGTAATTTTTCTAATCATTTGTTGGAAACAGTTCATAATTTGAATCTTAGTGTAAAGTAGTGTACTGTATATATATGGGGCAAAAATATAGAAAAATTAATAACAGAATATTAAAAAAAAATAAGAGATTATTTTTAAAAACCACAATCTACATTATATGAACAAATATTTGAATCAACCATCTTTAATTAAGCCTATTGTTTAGGGTTACACCCTCCTCCATATGTCATTGTCTTTTCCGTTTTGGAATACCTTGCTTTTATCTTTCACACTCCCAGTGTTCTTTGTTATCATTCATGTACAGGGTGTATACAAAATATGGAAACGTCTTCATATATCAAGAACTGCTTTAGATAGGAAAGTATTCGACCACTCTTAACCTGAGCTATCTATAGGGTGGACCAAAAAAACTTGAATTTTCTCAACTTTTTGAATGTAACGTTATTATTATTTTTACATATTATAATAGGTCAATGTAAGACACTTAAAATACAATTTTAATTTTTCATTTATCTTTAATAAGAACCGAGATATGGTATTTTAAAATTCTCATTTTTTTAAAAAACAATATTAAACGTTCTCTGCAGTGCTGAGCTATTTTTATTTGGTTATTCTGGTGTAAAGTAAGTCAAGATGTATTGAAAATTACTTATCCGGTACAGGTTATTCTAAAAAGAAAAAAAAAGAATTCCTACATATTTCTCATTTACAGTATAAATTAATTATTAGAATAACAATTATACTAACATATCAATAGAAAGTTTAGAACATAAATTAATAAAGTGTAATTTCAAATATATGTTGATTTTTTAAGGAATATTCAAATATAATTGTTTTTACTTATTCTGCTTACAAAGTCACTCGAAGTAAATGGTGTCTAAAATACATTGAATATCATTTTCGAACGACGTCCCTTCTAGATCTTGATACAATCTGTGATACAAATCTTACAACACATTTTCTAGTATGTCTGGAGAGATCTACTATTCAGAGTACTAAAACGTTTACATCTTCTGGTTTAATATTTTGCTTCAACTATCCCCATAGAAAGTAATCTAGAGAGTTTAAATTGAGTGACTTGGACAGCAACTCTATTTACCCCCTCCGACAATGAGGGGCGCTTCATCCACAAGTTGCGGTCAGGTGCTCTGTCTTACTGAAATCACATACTGTCAAAACGAGGTCCTAACAGATTGTGAACTTGTGGCAAAACAGTGCGTACTAACATTTCAAAATAGGAAACTTCGATGATTAAATTCCAACTATTGTGACTGGACGGATATTATTGTTGCCAATTATTATCCCAGCCCAACCAATGTGGTTTTTTAATACTAAAATATCTGGAAATAGGCCTATGCTTATTTACCTTTCCATTGAACAGGAAAGTAGCTTCTTCCGAAAACAGAAGAGCAGAGTTAACAAAATTACGGTCTTCATCAAGTTTAAACATTATTCAATCACGAAATCTATCTAACCCTACGATAATAATTATCCTCATACAGTTCAAAACTAGAAGAAATTTATAAGGGTTGTAGCTATGTTTCTTGAGATTATTGTGAACCTTCTTATACAATGTTGTAGTGAAGGTTTATTAGCCGATGTCTGGGATTCCTCCACATCGTAAAAGATTTAGGTGTTTCGCCGTCTTGTACTCAAACATTTTACAGTCTTTGGTAAGGTTGGGAAATGTTTCGTTTAAGAAATCAGCTACTTGTTAATATGGGGGCACACAGTCTCCATATACCCACATCATAAGCAATGTAATTCTCTCTCATTCAACTAGAAACATTGTTAAAAACGTAGTTTGTATCAAGTAATACAAATAATGCAGTTATAACAACTCACTTCTAAATGAGAACGGTGTTTTAAGATACACTAATACTGGAAGCTGGCTACTTCGGAAATTAGAAAAAAATAAGGTTAGATAAATCTGTTCAAACAGGTGACTTTCATAACTTTTTAAAGCATAAATCAATCTAATATCAAAATTATGGAAATATGAGCCGCTGTAACTTAGTTAATTTTAAAGCTATAAACTTAATATTCAGAAGATGCGGCTATAAAAGACCTACCAGTTTACGTAAAAACTATTAATACAGTCCTGTTTGAAAATTCTGTACCTAATCACAGTTTGTTAATTTTTGGGACAGCCTATGTATGAAATTACACTTTATTAATTTATGTACTAGACTGTCTATTGATATATTAGTGTAATTTTATTGATATTCTAATAACTAATTTGTACTGTAATTAATATGTAGGAATACTTTTTTGTTTTTTAGAACAACCTGTACAGGATAAGTAATTTTTAATACATCTTGACTTACTTTAGACCAGAATAATCAAATAAAAATCATTAATAGCTCAGCACTGCAGAGAACGTTTAATATTGTTTTTACGAAATTGAGAATTTTAAAACGCCATAGCTCGGTTGTTATTAAAGATAAATGAAAAATTCCTTTTAAGTAACTCAAATAGACATATTAGAATATATAAAAATAATAACAGCGTTAAATTAAAAAAGTTTTAGATATAGAACAGATATACAAAGTTATAGAAAGAGATATAGCTCAATAAAGTTAATGTCTTATAAACTACTATATGGATTTTTTTCTTCTTAATTTAGGGTTTCACCAATTATTATTATTTTTTCTTTAAATTATATATACACACAAATATGTGTGTGTTTGTCTGTTAGTAACTCTTGGCTCTAGAGTTCGAAATTTAACTCCGATTTTGTCCAACGTGGCATGTAACGTCAATTTGACAAACTATTCCGTTAACCAGAAAAATCGGTTGGATAATTTCAAAATATCAAAAAGAAATACTTTTTTTGAAACTTTTCTCTCAATCGTCATACAACGTCTGGCAATATATAATTTGCTCAGCTTTAAAAATCTACATTTATTGATGTTCAAGCTTTTTTTAATAATATGCTAAAAAATACTTATTATTAAAAAAATAAATTGTAAAAAAAAATTGAAAACGGTTGCACCAACAAAAGAAATCTGTACTAAAAATATACTCAAGTTAAAATAATAGTTGTTCAATAACTAAATGTTTCAATAAATCTAAAATTTGTTGTACATACCATTAATAAGTCTCAATGTGTCTTTTATTAGTCGCTTTTCAGACTTTAAATCGATAGTCTATTTTTTCCTATCAGGTGTGACAGTGATGATAACGGCAATAATCCGCTTCAGTAATTGACTTAAGTTGAAATTTGTAAACTACCTTTTTTTATGAACTCCCTACAAGAAGAAGGTTCCAATCCAGGGCGTCTACGAGGCTATTTTATAGAACCTTCCCTGCCAATCAATCAATTAAGGAACCTTACTTGAAGAGTACGCCGAACTTCCAGGCTGTAATGAAGACCAGGTCTTGTTGATAAATTAAACTTTGTTATCATCGAATTCAATTTATTCCACTTTGTATTCTACATGTCTAAAAAATACACGTTCAAGTTTACCAGTTCGTTATACAATTAAAAACGTTCCTATCACTCATTAAATAATACCAAACATTCAGTTTCTGTGAGTCTGTCACATACTCAAACACTTACTTCATTCGGTTGTTCAGAACTAAAAATTGAACCAATTTGCACAACCATTTATTGAAATGTGGCTTCATTCGAGAATATTAAACGTTTCAAATAATTTACTTTCCTTTCGATTTTATTAAAAATTTCAATTTAGAAAGTAATACGTTTAAGGCAATCTTCCTGTAATATTTAAGTTTTAATCGAATCTTATGAACGGTAAAAGTTTATGAAGGACGTTATGTATACTTGTCTTTTGGGATTCCGAGCTCCAAACTGCACCTAGCTATAGATTGTTTGGACAAATGTACGCAAGACTGACGTATGCATTCAATGTTTTCTTCAGATGTTTTAAGTCGCACAGGTCTACACTGCCTTTTCGATTAAATAGTTTATACCATCTTGTATTGAAATGCTGTTTTTATAAAGATGTTCAGTACCATAAAATATGACGAAAAATCCATTGCACAATAACCGCAAATTTAAACTCGTTTAAGCATAACATGCATTATGCTTTCTGTTGAACGGTCGCCATTGTACTGTTTTGTTTCGACAGAATTTGTGGGTATCATTTACACTTGACAGAATATTTATTTAGCACTTGTACTTTTCGATTAATGATTCTTTGAAATTGTTATAATAATCTTAAATTCTCTCCTTGTATAACCTCAAATTGGAGAGAAAACAGACCTTCGTGTTCAACTTGCGCCGATGAGGTATTTTCAAATAGTCTCGTTTTTTGATGATCTGTTAAAACCATGGGAGGAAGACAACTTGATAGTTTTGTGGTGAAAAAAACATCTTTAAATACTGATTTTACTTAAATATTTCCATATCTGAAGGATGACTTTGTAATGAAAGAATATCTGTATTCGCCGAGGTGTGAAATGAAGAGCCTGCATGATCATAAGTGTTCAACAAGAAATAATACCTAAAGAAACATTAACCATCCATCAGCAGAGAAAGTTAAGTCAAGGAGATGGAATTTCCCTAACAAGGACTAACGTACAGTATATACGGGTGCGACATGCCCGAGAAACACATGCTAGATCTACACCTTTCTTTATGTAGTCTTGAGTTATATCATTCTCTTTCATCTTTCATATTAGATATCTCTTGATTAACTCTTGTTCTCTTCTGAATCCGAGGCTATTAGAGTAATCGAAGGCTTCTTTATACACTTTCTTCTTCTTTTAAAAGGTGATGATTACTTAGAAGTCACCTGTAAACGACTAGGAAGAAAAATCTTTCATCTTCAAGTTCAGATATATTTCAATTAAACCTGACACCGGTCACCCACAAAATAAGGCGAGCAAACAATATTCTGACCGAATGTTGTTCAGTGATTTAAGAAAATGTCATTGGTAGAAAGTGACGTTTAAGGATTCTGTTCCTGAGGATCCGAGACAGCAGATGACGGAAATCCAACGTGTTTGGAAGTGCTTGAAGTCTTGATGACCACAAGGTTCTGAAGTCAGTGACAACTTCATTTGGGTAAGATGGGGCGCCGCCACACTGGTTAAGCTATGTGAGAGTATACCTGGATAAAAATCTTCTGCTACATTGGATTGGCAAAACATGTCACTTTTGCTTTGGTCTCTTTGAAGCCCCAAATTAACACCTTGTGATTTATTTTTGTGGGGATATGTTATGAATAAAGTATTGGTTTCTCCTCTACTGTCAAACCTCTTGGAGTTACGATAACGGGTAACGGCAGAAGTACGAAGAGTTGATGTAGACACTCTTCAAAGAGTTGGACAAAACTCGATTATCGTATTGATATCTGCCGAGTGACACTTGGGGCGCACTTGAACTTCTGTAATATGTGAACCAAAACTTTAAAATGTGTTCTTTCCTGTTATCCTGTTTATTATATCTTGGATGTCCCAACCAACTAAAAGTGTATACTTTATTTGAATAAGTCTCTATTATTCTTGTATATCTGATTAATATAGGCTATTCCACATATTATATTTTGCTTTTAAACTGTATAGTATTAACTACATTGTGATAGCATTGGCCTTACCAGGTGTAGTTGATTATCAAGACAGTTTGTGAACATGTAACTACATGAATACAGTGCCTTAGTAATTGAAAAGTCGTGTTGCACAAATGAAGTGGAAAATTCATTTTTCTTTCATTCGGTGGTGTATACTTTAGTGTTTTAAATAACATACCACTGCACGGACTTAAAAAATATGAATGTTAAATAATTATAATTCTGTAGAGGATATATGAACGTGAAAGTTAGAGTCAAGAAAGAGCACTGAAACGCAATGCGTGTCGCCCTGCCGCTTTGCTTGTAATCAATACATTCTCATTCAACTTCTGGTCCAGCTCTCTACATGATATTAATTCTGTATTTAGCAATGTGACAAATCCGCTATTGCAAGTTTTCCACCATGTCAGCTATTTTATAATCTCCTTCATGATAGAAAATAAGGTAAATATTATGTATATTTATTTATTTCATACTTTTGAATTCAGGATTCCGAAAATAACATTTGTTAAACTGTATAAAATATATTATACAGTGTGTCCGGAAATTTTCAAATTATTTATATTAAAACGAAAATGTCAAATAATATATATTCGAATTCCGATTTATTATCAGTTCAACCGCCATTTCGTTAAAAAAAGCATTATAACTCCAGATATAGATAAGATATTAAGTTCCGATTTGGTATAAGGATTTTTTATGTTAAGTTTTACAAGTTTAGCAAACACGAAGGATTTATTTTTAAAGTTTTTTATAGTGTGGCCGTTTATAATGTAGGTCAGTGGATAACTGAGTTATCGACAACAATAAATATATATATATATATATTTATATATATATATAATAACATATATTCTTGGTAATTTTCTTCAACATCCAAAATGAGCCTAATAGCAAATAAGTTTTGAATTATTATAATTTTTATTCAAAGAAATAAAAAAGTACTACTATTATTTATGAAACAAATAAATTAACAAGCTTCCTTTTTATTTTAGCGTTAATAATGGAGACACAATAATGTTAGTACACTGTGACACAATTCAGAGTCTAAAACTGGGCCTACTCAACAACAACATCAGATACAATAAACTGGACTTAACAAATTCAGCAAAACATCATTATTACAACATTTAATTCGATCAGAATAAGAACGAATAATTATAAAATGAGTTTCCTCTTAACATGCAGAAATTTTTTTTTTCCCGTTCTTACAAAAGAAAAATATTTTGTCACTTTTGTCTATTTTACTTGCAGCTACCCTCCAAACTTTGAGTTGTCGAAAAGTAAAAGAAGTCAAGAGTAATGGCAAAAATATAAAATTCTATTAAGATCTGTCCATGAATTGGGTTGTAGAGGACGCGCATAAAACAGCCTCCACACACACAACAGACAGACATAATTAAAAAACCACTTTGTTACCCAAAACGTATATACATATTATACTAAGTATATGTGCGAAAGTAAGAAAGAGGTTATAGGACCAAAAATGTAGCTGTACCTCAACATAACTGCTAAAATTATATACAAATTCCATATACTATACAATAGTTACCCTCTTTCCGTTTTGTCCTTTATCTCTCTACTCTTGTCGGTACGCAACAATGACCTCGAAAGAGCAAACAAATTTAAGTGTCTTCCAAATTACATATGGAACTGTTTATATCCACCTTCTTGCAGTATCGGTGCTTAAAAAATGGGATATGTTTAAATAATAAATAAATGCAAGACTAACCGTCCACAATATTCTGCTCGGTCGTTTTTATACGACGGCCGTTTCGGCTATTCAGCCATTATCAAGTTTATTATTGGAGAAGCTTCTCCGGTGTCATGGAACACTCAAAAAACAACATAGTTCCACATTAAAACAAACACAAACACTGATTTGGAAGAATATTTATTAAATATAATAATTTTTGTGTTAATGTGTAACTATGCTGTTTTTTGAGTGTTCCATGACAACGGAGAAGCTTCTCCAATAATAAACTTGATAATGGCTAAATAGCCGAAACGGCCGTCGTATAAAAACGACCAAACAGAATATTGTGGACGGTTAGTCTTGCATTTATTTATTATTTAATATATCTATATTCGGAATGGCGAATAACAAATCTTATAATTTGATATGTTTGTTTTCAGTCGTAAAAAAAAAAAAAATTCGCTGATCGGGGTGTATGAGCGATCGGATATTTATATTTAAATGAATATACCAGCAGGTCTGGCCACTTAACAGGCTTGAACTCCAATGGATCATTATCGTTTAAAAAAAACCAATGACAAGTAACAGTTTTTTATATAGTTAAGCATATTTATGAAAATCAAACAATATTAAAAAAAATGGGGTACACTATATAATGGTAATTAAACTGGGGTAGATTAGTGAATTTCGATAATATGGAAAATGAATTACCGTAGTTAACTTCAACAATAACTGGCCCACATATTATAAATTATCTTTTGCGTATTTACAAATAGCTTTATAATTATTGTAGGTTTGTAAAGGGTGCGTGTGCGCGGGCGCGCGTGTGTGTGTAGGTGGGTGAGTGGCTGTTAGCATTCTACAGGTCAGAATATCTATTATATTTTATATAATTTTCTACCAGTATTGTTTTAAAATTAAAAAAAAATCTATTTATCCCAAAGTTTTTAGTAAAATCGCAATTAATCTTTTAAATTGATTTATCTTCTTTTGATCCTACCTACCGCATGCATATTTATCTAATGTTCACTAACATTAACTGGTATAATAGTTTGGACGATATACTTCGTTCCTATTTCTTGATTTCTTACTATGTCTTTCTTGCTCCTCTCAACTTTCTCCCTGATCCTCCTGCATGTATTTTAGGCCTCCCACCCTGTTTTTTGCAGGATTCCACTCCAGTGCTTCTCTAGCAATGTCTCCTTCTCCTTTTTTCAAGATGTGCCTCATCCATCTTCATTTTCTTTCGTAATTTTGAACTCTATAGGTTCTTAATTCGATCTATGTTCCAAATTGTGTCCGGCCATCTTATTTTAAGTATTCATGACCAAGTTATTTAGCCAAATAAACTTTCCCAATAAGCCACTCGATTATAACTTTGAAGTGTCACACAAATCAAATAATACACTCTTTACCAATTGAGTTAAAAATTCTCGTCTTATTTTTTTTTCGAAATATTTGGTTGATAACTTCTCCAGAGTGTTTTACCAATTCTGCATCTCACGTCCTTATCTGTATCTTCCTCTCTATCAACAACACTTCATAAGTATACCAAGTCATCTATTTCCACTATGTCATGATCTTCCACTTTTATGTATACCATCACTGCACATTTTAATTTATTTGGTTCTCTTAATCAACTTCCCAACACTTCTGTTTTCTATTAGAGCTGCTGCCTTGTGGCAGACATAAACATATGTTGTTTGTAAAATGAATATGATGTTACATCAAGACTTTCCGTTATTTCTGTTCTCTTCATTGTAAGGTTCCTCATGTTCTGATCAAGAACGAGACAGAACATCATGTCTGACAAGGGACAGGTCTGTTTTGTATTGGAGCTGATGCCTTGTGGCAGACATAAACATATGTTGTTTGTAAAATGAAGATGATGTTACATCAAGACTCTTCATGTTATTCCCTTTCTCTCCATTCTAATGTTCCTTATGTTCTGTACAAGAACGAGACAAAACATTATTCCTGACAAGGAGCATTTCTGTTTTACCCACATTGCTTATGACAATTCTCCCTCTCCAACACTCATACTTCAAAGTCATTGCTTTACACTTTAATTACATTTATTATGTTATCAGAATGGCATAAATATTCAGAAAGAGATTATTATCTTTCGTCAGAACGTATATTACAATTAAACGATGCAGAGAAGAATATAGCTTGCTTGATGTAACTTACTGATTGAATATGTTCTTGGTAGTCTAGTTTCTATGGCATCTCAGAGAAAACTTCGAAAAATCACTGGTCTCTTACCAGAATACAAGTCTTAGAAATACTTTCACAAAATGTGTACATATCATTAAGATATCTTATATATACTTTGTGGACTAGACAATGAAATCAGTGATCATGTTGATTTGACGGGATCTTATTCCAAGAGGGTAAAAACTTCAATATGACTACATCACGAAGAGGTAGTTAATGGAAGTTGTCGAGGGGAAGAATCTACTAAGTTAAGTTTAAGTTACGGTATTAGAAGTTTTAATCCCTTTAACCCATTTTTCGAATTAAAGCAGAAGGAAAGATGGGTGTATACTTTGTTGAAAGATAGCTGAGATCGAAATGTAACTTATGCTCTATTTTGTTTATTTCTTGACCTATGTAAAATGTATACAAACGAGCAAAACGAGAGTTTATATCAGCAAAATATGATATTACAAATTTGAAATGAATCCAAAATAAGCCTCTATTTCATTACTGAAATGAGTAAACAGCATCTCGTCTCTATGTGTTTTTAGAGACTATGTGTTGGATTTTAACATCATTTCCTTCTAGAGGAGTAATCTTTTAAAAGTATATCCTGTATTCTATGTGGGAGTCGCGGTAACCAGCTGTATATTATATTATATTTATAACATACGTACAATCAGCACATGTACGACATTATTTTAAAATTGAACGTTCATTTGATATGAACTACAGTATCCTTCTTTGATATTTCCGATCAATGTAGATATTGCAGTGCTTTGTTGTTTCATTGTGAGTTTGTCAGAACGTGACAAAGGGCGCGTAAGGATACATATTCCCTAGACTCACCCAGACTAGCGTAAGGATACATATTCCCTAGACCCACCCAAGACTTACAAAATCTAATTACAAGTAATACACCACTTTCGCGACTTAATCTGGGAATTATTTAAGCTACAACAACGCATTGGCCTTCCCTTCATTTAGAATTGACGTTGAAATGCCTCCTGGTGTGGACCATTACTATTTTAGAATATCGCAAAATAAACATCTTCGAAGCGCGTGTGAGACTCTTGAAGTGTTCTGTAAGACTGCGCATCAAGTTTAATTAACAAATACGAGAAGTAGAAGAAAAGCTTAAAATACCGGAAACGAATTTGTTAACCTGCGCACGGTTTTCTTGGGGCAGATATGAGGTGTTTTAATCCTGCTCGAGTATCCGAATATCGTTAATCGTTAAAATATCGTCAACACTAAACTTTACAATAACATAAACATTATTCACAGAAATGAAGTCATAAAATTCCCGTTTTGACGAAATGTTTGCCCACTTTTTCACTTATAGCTTAGAGAAAGTTATGATTGGTCTGTAGTCTTTTGTCTCTGTCTCTAGTCTTTTGTCTGTCTTTAGTCTATTGCCTGCCTGTAGTCTTTTGTCTGCCTGTAGTCTTTTGTATGTCTGTAGTCTTTTGTATGTCTGTAATCTTTTGTCTGTAGTCTTTTGTATGTCTGTAGTAGTCTTTTGTCTGTAGTCTTTTGTATGTCTGTAGTCTTTTGTCTGACTGTAGTCTTTTGTCTGCCTGTAGTCTTTTGTATGTCTATATTCTTTTGTCTGTAGTCTTTTATCTGTCTGTAGTCTTTTGTCTGTCTGTAGTCTTTTGTCTGCATGTAGTCTTTTGTATGTCTGTAGTCTTTTGTATGTCTGTATTCTTTTGTCTGTAGTCTTTTGTCTGTCTGTAGTCTTTTTTATGTCTGTAGTTTTTGTATGTCTGTAGTATTTTGTCTGTATATTATTTTAATCGAATTTGCTATTTGAGAATATTTTGGCCATATCTAGAGACTATTCTATTTTCTTTCATCAACGTTTGTCTTAAACATTTAAATGTATTTTTCTTCCCAAACGTGCATATTTAATTGCGTCTGTGTAATATTGTTTGTTGAAGCCGTAGACTATGCATTACACACCCACCCTCCCCTAGTAAAACGTCCCACCCGCTACAAGTTGAACTGCATACTCTCAGTCAGAGTGCAGCTCAGTGAGCGAACGGCCGCATTCACATTCACGGTATATTAATACGCCCCAAAATTATGTACATTTTGTATTACCCTCGTAGAATGTAACTTTAGTGATACGAGTCTGTTTGTTTTGTGTATACAAGTGTAATTAGTTCATAGATCGTGGAAAAAAACAAAGCGTAAGTTATGTAGGATTTAATATTTTTGTTCGTGTATTTGAAAATATGTATGTGTATGTGTTTAATAGTTAATTATAAAACACATAATTTCGATTTCTAAGGTCTCTGGTTATTATATTTGTAATAATTATTATATATTTGTAGTTAAACGTGTGTGAGAAGTAAGAACTTTCTCACACATATATTTTATAGTATGGTTATATAGAACGAACATTGATTCGCTCACGGAAATATACTTTTAGAGGTTTTCAAAGTCGAAAAAATGGTTTTGGAAATAATGCCCTTCTGGCGTCTGTGTTTTATAGCGCTATGGGTGGACAGGTTTTAATTAAATTTGTTAAATCCATCTTGGGACTTTTCTGTATTTTCCTTTTTTCGATAACTCAAAATTTGAGGAAACCTGCAATAAGGCAAAAACACAACATTCTGATTTTACAAAAATGATTTTAACAATTTTCTAAAATTTTACTAAATTGTAGCCTCTAAGTATAAATAAAAAAGCTATTGATCGCAGTTTTTTTTTTTAAAAAACGGTTCATGAGTTATCAGTAAAAACTAAAAAAATCGATCAGGGCAGAAAAAAAAGTAATTTCTCAAAATTGACTACACATTTCGATTAAATTTAATTCAGTTTAAAAGTTTGGTTCATGAATAATTGAAAAAAAAAAATAAATAATAATAACCGTAACCGCGTAATAAAAAAGGCCGAATTTAATGAAAGACTATATAACACGAGGACGCGTTTATAGCAGAAGTGAAGTAAGTGTACGCCCTATTTAAGTATTGAAATATATTCCATAGCGCCTTTGTGTTCATATATTTGGTGACAAGTATTTTCGGGACCGTTGACAGATATTTGTGTAATATTTTTCCACCGTTATTTACATTTTCTCAATTGCTATGATTTTCTAAAAAAAAAAAAAAGTGAAAAATCTTTCTCGTTAAGATTAATAGCAATCGAATTTCTGTCTACAGTTTCAAAATGGCGGTCATTACAAAATTTTATATTAGGAAGTTTAAATTAATAAAGATGTTACATACCTTTAAAAGAAAGATCTAGAATACTATATTTTATGACGATTGACTTAAATAATTTTGTTTTCGTCTGTAATGTTCTCAGTCCAAACTGGTGCATATGAAATATTGTGCCCATATCTCAAGATGTTGTTAAAAAGTTTGGATAGCTAAAAATGTATGGTAGTGAAGTTAAAAATTGAGTTTTTTCCTAAATCGGTTCTACGTTTCTCATAAATTTCTGGTAAAACGTAGTCTCTTAGTATATATATATATATATATATATATATATATATATATATATATATATATATATATATATATATATATATATATATATATATATATTGATCAATGGTGCTGTTATGAACGAAATAATTGATCAAAATCGGTTTTACCGATTTCGTTCTTTTTATAATTAAGTTGTCTGATTCATTACCTGGACCAGTGTGAAACATTCAAAGTAAATGTAATTTACGATTTAAGAATAACTAAACCTATTTCAGCTGTCATTAAACATTCGATCAAATACTCTGAACGAATTATGGTACACATCGTACCACAGAGAAAGAAATGAGTAATTGCAATCAATGTACTAGAGGTGTATTTTTCCTCAACAACTCTCAGATTGGCTTTCCCTATCATCGAATTACCCAGGCCCAAGTCTTTAATAAGCAGTTTTTATACCAAGATACAAAATCTAGAAGATTCAGTTCAATGTTTTTGTTCGACTACCAATTAATGAGCAGACATTTTTAAAACGTAGGACGTTGTTTTATTTTATAAATTCTGTACCTTTCTGTTTATAGGACAGATGGGAATTATGATGGATCATGTTATTGGATATGTCAGTTCTGAACCTATATATCGTTTTTTATTGATAGACATGTGGTGGGACTAATGATGACATGATTTCAGTAAATTCAACTCCTTTCTTCACGGATCCAGAACTTTACAAATATTAAGCACACAGTACAGTTATTTGATCTTCGATTTAATACAATTACTTTCAACTAACTTCAATAGAGACATTAAATCGTTATCCAGTTAATTTATCTTAAACACACAAACATAAATTTTTATATAATAAAAGAGCAATAATGTCCGTCTATGTGACTTTTTTAATAATAAAGTAGTTACTTACTTTATAATCATATGACGCGTTTCGGAACTCGTTCCATCTTCAGAAAATCGCTCTGCTGAGGTCGTTAAAACATTAAAATAAATTATTACACAGCACATATATCGCAACACATATACACATACACGCGCACATTAACACAGACAATATCAACGCGTGCGCACACCATCGAAGAAGATGGAACGAGTTCCGAAACGCGTCATATGATTATAAAGTAAGTAACTACTTTATTATTAAAAAAGTCACATAGACGGACATTATTGTTCTTTTATTATATAAAAAAGAGTGACTTGGATACAAACACAATGAGTTTTAAATAAAACTTTTGTTTTAAGTTAAAAGATAGTTTGTTAAAATATGTACCAAATAAAATGACTTACCTACACGAAGTACGTGGTAAATTTGGTAATCACAAAATATCGAACTCTGTGTAAACATGATAACATAAAGAACTATTTAGTGTTTCATATATTAAAATTAACAAAAGCGAATTATAAATATAAAAATGGTGGTATAATTTAAACAGTTTCTTTTATTTATATCTTGTGCGTTATTAAACTTAACAAATGAACAGATTTCATTTCTGTATGTAGACTAATTATATTGTTCTCAATACGGGACAAAATTTTAGATTACGTACCCTAACCTCCCAAGGCACCCTGAAAGGAGCAAAACGAGTCTATAGGCTACCCATTTACGAGGCCCTTTAGAGTCTAACCGACGTGAGGAAAGCAGTAACAATTACGAAGTTGAGCAAATGTTTTACACAAACTTGATAAGACAATTACATATCCTTTGAAACCCAAGAAGCCAACTGTTGTGCTTGTATTATCCTCTATACCTAGTTAATTTACCCAGCCCTCTCTACCTATTAAATATTTTACTAGTAAGAAAAATAAAATGAATATGGTATTTGTTGTCATTTGGCGTGTCAATGACTTTATTTAATAATTATTCACTTAACGAAGAACTAAAACAAGCAAACAAGGTTCATTTTAATGTTAGTTACTCAAAAAGAAGTTTGAAGTTTGTGAGTAAATTGGAAAACAAAAATGAAACCAGACCGAAGCCGCAATAAAAACGATTTGGTGTATTGGTTTCGCTCACCAAAATTTGGACAGATTTTGCATGTGTTACCATTTTAAGACGACATTTAAAGTTATTTTTACTTTTTAACGAATTAGTAATCACTTAGCACTTTTTGTACGGAATGAAACAATAAACTTTGTTTGTTTAGATATCATTTTTATTCATGTATACAATTTTTTGCAAATAATTTATTTGTGGAGATAATTTCAGTTTTCTTACGTTTTACAAAAACTAATAAACTTGTTCGAATGAATAAGAATTATCTATTTAAGTTCTGATAAATAGACGGAATGTTGAAATAAAAGTAAAAAGTTTCAAAGCAGATTTATTTTATCAAAAGTAACAACGAATTGAAGTCTTTCAGATTATATTTATCAACTGATTTAATCCTGTAGCTATCAATATCACTCTATCTTTCATGAAACATAAAGATGCGAAGAGAAAACAACTAATAACTTAACTAAGGAAAACTTGAAAGTTTGATGGATGCATAGCAGAGTACCACTTAAACTTTAGTTCCCAACCTTTATTCTTGAAAAGAAAACTTGGTTTGTGGAAGGAAACCCTTGTAACTACAGATTTTGGAAAGTTTCGTACTAAAACTAATCTTCGCTTTGTATAGTATTACAAAATTTTGTAGTGTGAAAAAAATTCTAAAAATTCCAATGAAAGATTTATATCTACTGTAGCTTTTTTCAAAGCATTCCTAAACATTATTTATGTGTTTGATATTTCTCTTAACTAGAAAACTTGTCATTTTGTAAGATTTTAGATTAAGTTTATTAACTTCATTACTGTATCAATGTTTAAAAATTTACATTATCTTAGTGAATTATTTCTTACTTCTTTATATGAGAGTTTAAAAGTCACCTCCAGTCAGCGAACCCAAATCGGAATTACAACCGGCGACCTACTGCTCCTTTAAAACTAATTTCCTACCCCTAGGATATCCTATAATCGTTGCTAGCAAGAGGTCCGAAGAAAAGCCCTTTGGGAGAGTCGGATTTGCCGGGACCAGCAAGACGTCTGCACACCTGTCGCCGCACACACCATTATCGCATCACCCTTTGGACGCATTTGCTCGCTCTAATATATTCACCACCTCGAACTTGTTTTATATCTTTCCTCGATCAACTCCTCCTCGCCAAACTTTAGCTGATCCTGTTTATACTTCTTATCTCCTACATCATACCCCTGTCTACGTCAACCGTCAAGGGTAAAAGACGGTATGGTCCCTCAAATTATTGTTTATTATTAAATAAGATAAATAATATCGAAAACAAAATTATAGGTGGGCGTTTGTGATTTTTAGTTCATTCACTTTATGTAAGACATGAAGGAACATTCTGTATTGCTTCAACCATGAGCCCCCAAAAAAGTATAATTCTAAAGATGTTGGTTTGAATCAGCACCTTTTTCGGAGTCCTAGATGCTGTTATTGAGGAAATTCTGAAACACCACATTTAAAGTCCGAAAGGGTCATAATGAACTCCTAACGAATCAGTCTATAAACTTTAGCGAAATGTTAATACAATATGATTTTTTAAACAACTATTTGTAATAAATTATTATTACAAACTGCTGAAGCTATGCTCAAAACAAATGCGCAGAATGTCTTAGTTAATCACAAAATTATTAATATAAAACATGCTATTAATTTAATTAATATAAGACAACAGGTATTGGGTTTATATTTTTATTTTCTAAATTTCGCGCTAACTATAATTATCTTTGACATTGGTTTTGAACCGTAAAGCTTCAAATTTCAGTAATTTATAAAAATAATTAGTGGTCAATTTGTAATATTCTTCATTCCGTGACATCGTCCATTTTTCATTTTCCTTTTTGGTTAGATAAGTCCGAAACTACCAAGCGAAAAAATACTCAGTCTAATTAGAATTTGTGTAGATCTGTAAGTGTGTGAAAAAATGTATTTAATTTTGTTATAACTGTTTATTTTATAATTTATTAGTTAGAATGGCTAGTTCATTTCCATTTAATATTTCACTATGAAAGTTTGACGAAAATATATTGTAGTTTCCATGACATTTTTTGGTGTTTCATATCTAATAAAAATTGAAGACAGTTTCTCACAATGAGTACGTTAACTTACAATGTATTAATTCAAAAGTGTTTCAACGACACCCTCGTCGTCTTCGGTGATCCAACTTTTATTTAATTCTAAAACAACCAACAAGTAAATTTCAATGTTTATTTATCGATTTTCCGACAAAGTATCTAAGAAGAGTCTTTTTTTAACGGCCAAAGCAAACTTTTAATTAAAATAACGTTTTTCTTTTCTGAAATAAATACAAATATTTTCCCCATAATTTTCTTATCTCCTGTTGGACTACTAATTTTAAAATTCCTAAAGTCCGTTTAGAATTGCTTGAAAAATCCATGTCGTGTAACAATGGTAATTTTTTTTCTATATGTTCATCTCAAATTTGTATTATAAACTAACTGGGGAAAAAAATCTTAATATAATAGGAAACTTACCGTCACCAATAGTCAAGAGTAGCGTTATTCAAACGACGGCCGTTTCGGCTATTCTGCCCTTATCAAGTTTTCAGGAGGAGTCACTCCGTTGTCATGAACACTTAAACACATAGTTTCACATGCAACTAAAATAAATACATACGTGACATACAAAACGTTTTGATTCCAACGTATTGTTTGACACGGTAATATCGGAGACAGATAGACAAGAATCGAAATAGATCCCCCCCTCCAAAACTTTAACCAATATCAAGATTATGCTATCAGTGAACAGACCAGTACAGCGCTAGACAGAAGGCATACCGGATATGCGATCGTTTTAATGTGTGACGTAATGTATGTATTTATTTTAGATGCATGTGAAACTATGTGTTTAAGTGTTAAGTGTTCATGACAACGGAGTGACTCCTCCTGAAAGCTTGATAATGGCAGAATAGCCGAAACGGCCGTCGTTTAAATAACGCTACTCTTGACTATTGGTGACGGTAAGTTTCCTATTATATTAATTTATAACAATAGTCGGCATGGCAAAAAACATAAATTGTGAAAAAATCTTGTTAAATGAAAAAATACAAGAGTAAATAAAGTACAAAATTTGAAGTATCCACTTAAAATATGCTGGAAGTGAGTTTAATTTTAATTTAATAAACGTATAAGAGAGTGAACTAACAAGGATTGTAACCATCCAAGCGTGCTTGATTTTGAGTGGATGAGCGTATCAAAGCCACCCTATTCTTGATACAGAAACTCTATAGACATAACGTTTATGTAGTCCAACACGAAAGTGCAAATAAAATGTGCAAAATAGTTTTTTTCAACATAAATTTCGAACAATTGAAAATATTGCAATATCATGAAAAACATTTTCTATTGGCCAAAATTTATTAAATATTTCGGATGAAAATAGTCCAAACTAGATGAAGGACGTCTAAATAAAATGCGTACAAAATAATTAGGTTTTATAGTATTGGTTTTTTTAAAATATACTGAAGTCTATATATGTGACAGATTAAAAATAATAATGAGACTTTTTGCTAGTACAAGTACATTGGAAGTGTAATAAATTGACCTTTTTTACAACAATAATATATATATATATACATATATATATTATAGTTTATATATATATATAAAGTATAATATATATATATATATATATGTTTTTTATTTCTATAATAGTATTAGTTTGCTCTTTCTTATTTTTCGTATTGTTCGTCTTTATGCTTATTTACTTTGAATTATTCACTTTTAAAATTTATTCATATATATATATATATATATATATATATATATATATATATATATAATTACCTAGTTAAATATTTATTCATAAAATCAAAGAGAGAGACTGAGTGATATAAATAAGACATTAGTACACTTGCATATATGGCTTAGCTATATAAAAATGTTGTAATAGACTAGTTTATTAAAATAATGAATTTTCCCAATCTCAGAACGAAATTATACATTTTTCATGAACTCTTTTTTGAGTTTTCATGAACAGAGTTTTACGTTAATTTTTTTTCCAAATCACAAAACCGATTGTTCGCAAATTTAGTACTGTTTACATATTTTTATTCTTAAATAACTTATACCACTCACATTCAACAAGTAAGTGAATTATATTGTTATTTCTCGATTTACAAATTGAGCAAATTTCTAGTAAACCTGAATCTTGAATTCAAATAATTTAAATTATTTTGAAATATTTTAACTAAATTTTTTTTGACTTCATTACGTCAAAATAATTTTGTGTCATACAAATATTTACTGCTCCAATCCTTTCCAGCGTACATTGTATTCAATAACCTAATTACGTGGAACATCTTGTTTGGAGATGAAGGAAAATTTGAAATAGTACAATCTTGGGAAATTGTTCATATCCATTTGTAGTAGTGCAGACCACCAGGTTAACATTTGTTTAAACACTTTGAGTACTAGATGAACTCTGCCAGTCTCAAGTCTTACAAAAGCATCAGGGGTATTTAAAGGGAATTGTAACAATCTTTGTATGTAAGTCACCTGCCCTCTTTCTAGCATGTCTACAAAATGTAGTGACAAAATGGATATTTTAGGTTAATTACCTTAGTTTTCCCGCCAGAAAATCCAAATTTCATCATTTTGAATAATCGGTTTCGACAGTTAAACAGTCATCGTCAAATCCAAAACATCGAGAGTCGTTCAGTCATATGAAGCGCCGTCCTATTAAAACTGGTAATTATTAGTGAGTGCTCATAATACTTGAAATTTTTTAAAAAAACACGATTCAAATCAGGACGACGCTTTCATATGGATGAACGATTTCTCGATGTTTTGAATCTGACGATGACGGTTTACCTGTCGAAACCGGTTATACACAAGGATGACATTTGGATTGTCTGACTAATTTGGATTAAAGAACGTACGGTAATTCATAATTCGAACTTTAAATGTGCGAAGTTAAAAAGTAATTAGATTTATTACAAGCAATACTTTCTAAGTACTTTCACAAAATGACAAGAGTTCAATAGATTATTTCGCTTCACTGATTGTTAATCTATATTGTATTACTTAATTCTGTGTATGAAAACTACGACTCTTTCAGATATTTATGTATAATTCATTATTTATTTGGAATCAATGTTATCTTATTATTTCTTTATTGACAACCCAATTTATTATTTCATATAAAATTAAAAGATAATTAACAATGTTTAATAATTCCTACTTTTATCGAGTATTAAAATTTATAAGTTTTATTGTTTATTATTTAAAACTGTGAAGCTTATAATGTAAAATGAGCTTCTTATATAAAAAGTATTGTGCATTCACATATAATGAATGATTTACATGTTATCACATTCTTATTTCTATACAAACACTTTTATTTAATTTGCCTTTGGTTTAATACAACACAAAACCCACTCAGATGCATATACTGGTTTCATCCACAGTGCAGAGAAAGGAAGGGTGTCGTTTTATTTTTGTTTACAATTTTGTATTTGGGGTACATTTTATGCTTTGTCAGTATAGAAGCGCTCCTAGCGGCAGAGTGGTTAACCATCGGATCAATGTATATTCTCCCCTCCTATGACGTCATGGACTTTACCATTGATTCAAAAGTAACGTACAATTCACCCCTTTCCTCCTCAATGAGTTTTGATTGTCGATGGCCTAGCTGTTGTCTGTTCATAACATATGGTGTTTGTTAAAAAAAAAATTGTAATGTATATTAAACTACCCCCGGAATACGGAATAAACGAAAATATATTTTCATTAATGTATTTAAAAAATATTATTATTATAGTTACAGCTATCTATGTCTTTCATTTACACAAATTTATTTGTTCTCTCCAACCATTACAGCTTAAACCTCTAGCTTGTCTTAGTTCTCCCTTTGTCGGAAAATACTCTTCCAGTTTTGGTTTCCCACAGCTAGATTCTCCACTCATGCATTAGCCATAAACACCTTCAGGGGTTCACAATAGTGAATAGAGATACGTTGACCCTAGTTGGATCTACACCTCTTTGCATTTGGTCTTGTGTTAGATCCCTCTCCGCCATCTTTCCTTTAAGACTTCTCTAGACCAACTATTGTTTTATTCCAAACCTGGAACTATTCTAGTGCTACAGGTCTTTATTTTATGTGTTTTGTTTTTTAAGACCTAGAGGTTATTCGCCTTTAAATAACAAGAAAAAAATCGATGTCTTAACTTGTGATTCCGTACTGTTTCAAATCTGGAGGACAACTTCATTTGATTTCCTTTAAATTTGATTCTCTCCTATTAGTATTTTCTATAGAATACAAATATATATTTTAATTACTAAAATAGTGTATAATTTTTTTGTATTTGTAAGTTAACGCCTATAATTTATACCTCTTGCTAATCCTTTGAGGGAAAGGGGTGAATCTATAGCCGTTCCGATTCATCAGGCAAATGTCAACGTGGCTGGCTTCGTTACTGTTAAATTGTTTTCAATCAAAATAATTTTATATTATTCACGTTCATAAACTTAATATGAGATATTTAAAGAGAAGACTACGATTTCACGTTATTAAAAAAAGGAATTTTCATTCATTTCCTTACTCATTAAACTTGTCGGAATAAAGTGTTTTCTCTTTACTGAATACGTTGGGTGCGTGTTGATAATTGATAACATCAACGAAAACGTTTTAGTGACAACCTTCAAATTATGGGGTATTACAGTATTTAAAGGTAATCTAATTGGTCCTAAACCAAATGTTTTAATTATATTTTGAATTAAACTAGTATTTTATCACATTTTCATATAGTTTTAGATTTTATTTGAGGTTTTGGAAGCTGCAAATTTTCGATTTAAGCGTAGGTGAAATTAAGTAATCCAAAATATTGAGTTATGATATAGTTTTGATAATGTTATTGTGTGTGTAAATATAAGTAGTGGGATAGCTCTCTGGTTTCCATGAATAATTGAGAATAAAAAGGGGAACGGCATAGCTCAGTCGGTTTAGGAAGTGCGCTTACACACTTCGAATTAGTGAACAGTTAAAACGCAAAACTGTTTCGAGTCCGTTTGACGGCGTTGCGTTTTTCAATTCCCTGACTTTATGAGTTCCAATGGGGAGTGGCGTAGCTCAGTTGGCGGAACGTGCGCCGCTCTCACCGCAGTTTGATCTAGTGAACAGTACAAGCTCAAGCAAGTTTGATTTCGGGTGATATATACTCACCCCGTCTTCATTAGTTTAACCGTCATAAAGTTAAACCGTTAAGAAAAAAAAAGGAAAAAAGTCTCTTAGCCTAACAGTCGTAAAGTAAAAACATTAAGCATAACAATTAAAAAATAACAAAGTCATTTTGTATAAACCTTACGTACAATTTGTGTAGACAACATTTTAAAACTTAAATACAAGAAATATTAGTTTTGTTAAAACTTGGACAATGTATAACTCGATCTATTTAAAAAAAAATTAAAAACATTTAGTTATTGATCATTATATTTTTCTAAACTAGAAGTTGGAAGATTTGGGGTCATTGTGGAAGATTTGAAAAAAACTACCATTGTGGTATAACGTTTTAAACGTCGGTAAATACTGTTCCCTTTATAATATAGTTACTATATAAATAAACATAAAATCTAAAATTTAAGATATTTTGAGACAGTAAGGACAAAACTTTATGGCAAAACATTTAGTTTTCAAAGCCTAAACATAACGTGAAATACATTTGAAAATCTCTGGAAACAAACCTGTACTCCTAATATTTGCAGTATTTTTTCGGCCCAGATTCGAATTAAAAAGATATATTTTCTATAAAACTTTCACATGTAAATCATTAAGGCAAAGCTTTACAACACGTGTCTAGGTCAAATCAGTTTTTCACAATAGATTTGAGACTAGTGTTCTAAATCTTTCTGAATACTTTTTCGTTTCGGTGCAAAATGTATTAGTGTATGTAGGCTTTACAGTATAAATCAATGAGTGGATTTTGTTTTGGGACAGAACTTAAGGTTTTAAAATTACCCGTTCTATCTAGAAATTTGAAAGTCAAACTGTACAAGACCCTTATCAGACTAGTCGTGAATTATGGCTTACGCATGGCCTAGGTCAGCTGTTGAATACTTTACGTACATTGGAGAGAAAAATTATGAGAAAGATAAATGGATCCGTAAAAGAGGAAGAATGATGGAGAATGAGGACAAACAAAGAAATTGAGAATGTAATTCAGGGGAGGAGGGACATAGAGACGTTTGAAAATTCCCGGCGGCTGGCATGTGAAACTTATGGGTGAAGAGCGAATGCCAATAAGATTGTTACATGGAAAAATAGGAGGGAAAAGGAGACGTGTAGGACAAGGAAAAGAAAGGAAAAGTACAGGATTTAGAGGAGGCTATAAGAAATATGAGGATTGGATGAGATGCTGGGTGGAGGTACAGTGTAAACAGGAATGGAGACAAAGTGAGGGAAGGTCAAAGCCCACCTAGAGCTGTAGTTCCAAGGTACAGGATTTGGAGGAAACTATGAGAAATATGAGGACTGGAAGAGATGCTGGAGGGAAATATAGGGTAGAGAGGAATGGAGACGAAGTGAGGGAAGGTGAAAAACCCACCCAGAGCTGTAGTTCCAAGGTACAGGATTTGGAGGAAACTATGAGAAATATGAGGACTGGAAGAGATGCTGGAGGGAAGTACGGTGTAGAGAGGAATGGAGAGACGAAGCGAGGGAAGGGCCCACCTAGAGCTCTAGTTCCAAGAAAATAAGAAGTAGAATATTGGTTTTACAGATAATGAATAAATGTACTTGTACACACCTACTTCATATCCTCAATATAAATTATATTGCAAAATTATATACAGGTTAGGTGAAAAGTATGAGGATGGCTTAATATCTCGTATATAAGGGAAATTCGAAGGTAGATGTGATTGAGAAACCTACTCCATTTAAAAATTCTATTTTATTATGATTTTTAAAAATTTGGTCTTGTAATATAATTGTATTTTTAAATGGAATGGTGTGGTCATGTAATACGTCATTTTAATGTAAAATTTGAAGACGAAATCAATGGTGAAAACCACACATCCATATCTCAAACAGTTTATTTACATTTAAACATTAAATTTAATGTTAAAAATAAAATAAAGTACATTCATTCTCATACATTTCACCCACCCTGTCTAATTGTACATTCAGTATTTAACTATGCATATGAAGGGTCCAGGGAAAGAACATGTTCAGTCACATTTTCAATATTTTACAGGACAGCCATTTAAAAGTTTAACGAGTTTTTAAGCATCTTTCTATAGTAATGAAATGTAAAAAAAAATACTATTTAAATATGTTACTTATATTAAAACACATATATCATTGTAACAAATGTTATTTTTAATAACTAAAAGTGTAACGTAAAAAATAATAAAAAGTCACAGGACTGAACATGTTTTTTCCCTGTAAGGCAAGAAATTATGCTTTAAAATAGTCAAAACTAAAACTTTACTTTACAAACATCTTAACATTTTAATAATTTATTCATCATATTAACTTAAATTTTAAGTTCTTCAAAATATTTGATGGCTTGCGGGTTTGTGCAGAAGTTTTTCAGTGATTGAAGATCTTGATATTTTGCTTGAGATATAGCCAATGGTCCTGTAAGTAAACAAACCCATTAATCTCGCCAATCTGAATGCTGTTTAAGGAGTTTAAAAAATAGTTGCATCTAATTTTTTATGTTGAATTGTTTATACTTTTTAACACCATTATTAATCAAAGTTTACTATTACATGGAGTGGAGTAGTTCCACATTGTTTCTAAACGAAATTAGAACTATTAGAACATTATGCTTTCAATAACTTACCCTCATATGCCAGATTTGGAAGGATGAATTCACCATCTTCAACTCTCTGCAATGGCTCAAGACCTCTTCGTTTAAGCCTTTTTTCATTTGGTGGTCGCATAGGATTTTTTTTCCATGGTCCACCGTACAGTGTTTTGTAGCTCATGAAAACAGGCTCGGCTTGTTGAACTTTAAAAACTTTAATCGGACGAGTTTTGCAGCCCAGTTTTTGATTGTACACTTTTTCTAGGTGGACTCCCCACTCCTTCACCATGTCTTGCTTTACTTCAATTACATCAAATGGCGTTGGTTTCTGTCTGCAATTGAGCAGAGCTTCAGCCCAATCCTGTGGCAGCTGAGCCTCGTGATTTTGCGGAATTAGAGCAGAGTTCTTATCGCATTCATTATAGGAGTGGCCTCTAACAGGAAAGGTGCATGTTACACTTTTCAACTTTTTTTCTTTTACAACAACATGATGAAAGAATTTGAAAACAATGTTGTTTTTATTTTGACCAGAGCAAGAATCGCAAAAAGCCTGTACATCAGTCACTTGAGGGTCAAGAATGTTGTAAATAAAGTGATGGAGAAAGGAGCATACCTCATCACTTCCTTTGTTAGCTGTATTTTCTGGATATATATAAAAAACACTATGTCCAGTCGACAATATGTGGATGTTAAAAATGAAAATAGACAACTGACGTTTATAATAGACGTCGTTCGTTGTAATGTTTGGTACATGATAGTTTTTGGTATAGTCAAAAACTATTGCTTCTTTACTTTTGTCTATTCTTGAGTGTTTCTTTGCATTTCTTTTCAACTTGTACCATTCATTGGCTTTCAACAAATGTATATCTTTGTCAGAAGATATACTGTTAATTTTAGTTTGTAGGTTTCCTTTGATTTCATTGTCATTGGTTGATAGTAGTTCAGATTTCAAACAGCTGATTTTTGAAGAATATAAGTCACACTGAGAACAAGTATCCTTGCGGGGATAACCAAAAGCAAGATTAAACTCGGTACAAAATATAGTTCTATAGGTTTCATAGGATACATTACATTCAGGGTGTAGGTCTTTAAACATTTTGAATAATTTATTAACGTTAAGATCGCCTGGTAGATATTTCTTCTTTGTGTCCGCAAGACAGTAACGAACATCACTGGTTTTAAGACTTTTAATGTGTTCACGCATTTTGTTTTTAGTTTCTTCAGATAAAGCATGTCTGTGTTTATTGTGTTTTCCCCTCTGGTCCTTAGGAGCATCACCCATATTTTTCAATGACTCCAAAATGTAGGCAACTTTGGCCCTGCCAATTCCATGAAAAGCCATAAATGCTTTTTTACACACTGTAATTTCAACAGGCCCACTTTCATTGACATACCTCACATTATAGGAAAAGTTTGCGTCTCTAAATTTAGCTTCAATGTCATCAACTCGTGGTCGACGTCTTTCAACTGGTACCACGGTTATTAGGCCAGAAAGATAAGCATTTACGGCGTCATTCGATCCAAGTGAATTCATTCTTTTTATTAAAGCTGTCTTATTATTACCAACCCTGTCAAAACACTTTAACCTACAATTGCATTTTTTTCCAGTTTCAAATGATTGAAGTTTAAGTTTCATATTAACCTGTGAAAGCCTGCCTGTTTTCTTTCTCTTTTTTGTTATTTGTTGACTCGAACATGGCACATTTTCTTCACTGTCCGTCAAATCCATGGTCAAAACTAAACACACTACTTGCACAATTCTCACACTATATACAAACACAAAATATTTTCAAAATACTGAATAAAAACAGCCTGCACTAACAAAACCAAAAAATTGATATTTCAGTCACGGTATGACAGAAGTAAACAAAGATGCAAGTCATGCATCCAACTACAAGAAAATTAAATGTCAGAACTACCAACTGTTAATACAAAATAAGCATGTTCTTTCCCTGTTTCACATGGACTGAACACGTTCTTTCCCAGTGTATGGTTTCTTTACACATACATATCTCTGGACTGGTCAGGTTGTTTTCCTGTATGAATAAACTATTAAAAACATTCTTAATTGTTCTACCAGATGGCATTAAAAACAGAAAAACACAGATTTTGGACTGAACATGTTCTTTCCCTGGACCCTTCATATGCAATTGTTTTATAAGAAGCAGAGTTATTTTGGTTAAAAGGGTTACTTATTTTAGTGTGTTTTACAAAACCAATAAATGCATGATCCTGTCTCCTCCTCCTCCTCCACCAAACACAGACGGATCGATAAGGCAACACTGTTTTCTTGTATGGAGTGTCCTAAATAGATAAAGCACCAAGTTTTCCTTTTGTCATATTAAAATGTAAAATACACAAATTTCCTTGACATTGGAAATAAATTTCCAGTTACGAAGTAGGAAAGTATCGTGATAGTATTAAATTCCGATTTGGATTGATTTGGTTTTGATCAAAATTTCATAAAGGATAAGGAGTGAAAAATTCCAACGTCACGTTAGTAGTCATCTTTGTTTAACAACAAAACACTGCTTTCGTAGAAAACAGCAACTATATCGTAAAACTACATTTATACATGCACTCTGCATAGTGATAAAAACATACAGAGAGAATCACGAAGAAATGAAAGAATGTTCACAATATGTTTTACTGGTAAAGGGAAAAGATATACAAATATAAAAATAAAATGTGTTTGGAAATAAATAAGATTTTAAGTTCAGATTTACTATACATTTTTCACTCTAAGTTATACAAGTCTACCTTTAACAAAGCCAATATTTTCTATATTTTCAAAATGATAAAGGTTTAAAACTTCGAATATTTATAAAATTATTAATTTCAAACATTTTTGTTACAGAGACATATTAAGAGACAAACATTTCCCCCCCCCCTTTTAAGGATAAACAATACGGTGTTTTAAATAATTTATGTACGTTAAAGTGTAAACTAGTTATCAATAAAAAAATAATCACTGTACAAGGGTCAAATTCTTGGCAAGGGTGAAATTATTTTCTTCAGTATTAAACATTATTTTGGTTTAGTTTGATATTTTCAATTCCTTAAGGTCTAAATTAAAACATCAGGAGGTGTAATTATTATCAGAATTTTGAAATTCTTTGTTTTTAGGCTAATCTTGAGTGTTTTAGACAATATAGACAGGAGGCGAACTGATTTCGGATCCCTGCTTATGCGAACTTTATTCTTTATTCTTACTACTAGGGCCCGTTCTGAAAGTTCTCCATAAATTGTAAATTATACTGTAACTAACCTAACTTGTCCTATATTCGTTGTGTAGGTTGTAAATGTATTCTAGCAGGTCTAGAATACAGTCTAGCAGTATTCTATGGATAGGACAGATCCCATATTAATCTTCTATGGAAAGTGGCAATATCTCCTTCCACACAATATTTCGGTCTGTAAATCTAGTATTAAGGAATCCCTTATAATAACTTCGTAATATATATGAAACAAGTTAATGAGCCACATCATGTTAAACCCAGCCCATCGTACAACGTAGTACAACCACATCCTCTAAATGTAATATCCAAAAGTTGGTTTTAAGGGCCTAGTAAGAAATGTTAAATTGTATTGGTAGATCAAAGAGTTTTAAACTGTAAGGTACGTTTGTTTAAAAAAAATTGTTACACAAGTACTTTTAACATCGTAATTGTGTATATCTCTACTTTATTTACGTAGTTTAGGCCCTAACGAACCTTGTAGATGTGTACACACTTCTTTTGCCAATGGCGGCTCTCGTATCTATAAGAAATTACATTTTTAACAATAACCGCACTATTTCATAAGGAAGTATGATATCTTTCGTTACAGAATTGACATTTATACATTTGTAACTGTGTTATAAGTTGGATGACACACGAGGTATGAAGGAAATGGTTTTAAATCCCGCTATTTTGACGGTTTCATTTCTATTTCTCTTAATATCAATATGACCACACTACAGTTCATGTACCTATTTTATTGTTTTTGGCTACTATCGTGCTTAAGTACAGACAATAACTACAACAACAACGTTGACGGACGGACGGCCTGGGGCCGTGAAACGTGAAGATCAATTTAAAAATGGATGTCGACATTTTTAGTGATCACCAAACTATAGTTCTATTACATAATTATGATAATAACCTATATTTTGTATACTTGGTAAGTAAAATGTCAAAATAATATATTTATATCTCCTCCACCCAAAAACATTGTCGAGATGACTGTCAAACTTTTACTCCAATAGTAAATACGTTCCTCACAAAAATCTTCTTTTTTGAGTAATAAATTGAAACTATTAATATCTTTTGTACACAATTATGAAAGGTTCAATCAACAATAATATTATTGGAAAGGTTAATCTATTAAAAACTGATAAAACATTTATGAATATTTATATATTTTGAAGCTCCATATACATAATTAATAACAATATGTATGCTGACTCCAGTAAATAATATTAATCATATATGGCTCAACAACCCATGGAAGGTGTAGGCAGAGAAAGACAGCTTTACTCGGGAAATACGTGGTCACTACATCGAGTCTTCGTAACCAGATTTTGCTACCTATATTATCTCCACACGTTATCACGATGTTGGGCCAACTCGATAACTTTTTGAGCACACTCAGAGTGAACCAGGGACTAAGCTAGAGTGAAATTGCTAGTCACTATACTTCTGTATAATTCTATGAACTTGTTCATCCTTTCCAAAAATTACAAAATACATCAAAATTTTTTAAATGTTTTGATATTGGACATCATACTTTTGTTACTTTTAAGAAGCTCAGGAAATTGTTATTTTGTGTTTATTTTTATTTCCACACACACACACACACACACACACACACACACACACACACACACACACACACACACACACACACACACACACACACACACACACACACACACACACACACACACACACACACACACACACACACACACACACACACACACACACACACACACACACACACACACACACACACACACACACACACACACACACACACACACACACACACACACACACACACACACACACACACACACACACACACACACACACACATATATATATATATATATATATATATATATATATATATAATTTACTGTGTCGGTTATTTTACGAATGTGTCTGTTTTGACGTCCCTCGAATTCAAAATTTGGAATGAAGTCTATCTGTTTGTCATCTCTGTTTACTCAAAATTTGGGGATAGATGTCATAAAAAGCTCTAACGATTTTGATTAAATTTTATTAAAATGTAGGCTTTAAGATAAGAACCTAAACGAAACCTATTGGTCGGCCCCTTTCCTTAAATATCTGTTCGTGTATTATCGGTATAACGAAACAATCGGCTACGGAGCTGATATAGAATGTAATCCTCGAAAATTTGCGTAACAATTATAATCAAATTTTAATGGAATTTGTAGAATAATGACCCTAAAAGTCTGGAAATAATTGCAAATAATAGACAATTATCGTAAAGGAATAATTAAAAAATGAAGCAGTTTTTTAAACTAGATTTTATATTATAGTATTTAAGTATTTATGATTAAGACTAGTTTATAATACAAGCCAAGTCCTTATTTAAATACATATATTTTTTAAATAATCTTAAAGGTGAAAATAATAAATAAATAAATAATAATAATAATAATAAAGGTGAAAATAATGGTTTATTCTCAACATCCTTTTGTCAAAAGGATCCTAATGTCATCGTTTTAGATGACATGTACCGAACTGGCAACGTATAGTTTTATTAGGTTAGTATTTTGAATGAAATGATATTCACACAGTTTGTTATCAATGTCTTTATATTTAATACAAAATTTAATTAAACGTGTTTTATTTAAATTGGGGTCATGCTCTAGTCATAAAATTTGTTCTTGTTAGAAAATATTCAACAGCCTTCTCGCTTTTTTTTTTTTTTTAATATGAAATTTTAATCAAATTTCCTGGTGAAATATTAGTTCTATTCAATCCCTCTACTCTGTGGTTAGAAAAGAGAAGATGGTTCATTATTTCCAACCCACACACAACTTCCACCCCCGTTCTATCGACTAAAAAGGATGCAATTTACAAAAGAGTGACTCAATTCCTTGCATATATTATTGGACAGCTTAGTTTTTAAAATAAGAAAATTCATCTACAATACAATTTCATTTAATTATTTGATAAAGACTAATAAATTATTCGGTTGAAAAAGAAGCCGTGGAAAAATATTATACAAAATTTCCTGACTCATCATCGTTAAAACAAAAATAGGAAACAACCAAAATTTTATTATTAGTTACTAAAAATATCAGTATCTGTAGTTGTCACTGAAAGTATTCAGTTGATAGCTGTAAGTTTATGATATGCATTAAAAATTAAGAAATTATAGACAAAAAAGTGGTAAGAAATAAAGTCAAAAAAGTTTGTTTTGCTACGAAATCAATTACTGTCTTATGACAGAACAGTGAAAAAAAACTAGTTTCAAATTATTGTGGTTTGTATTTATCTTGTTTTACTTATTGTATAGTGTATTTAATTATAATAAAACTACATAGTAATTGACAACTGAGCTTCTTTCTTTTCTATACTTTGCTAATGTATTCAAATACCTTGAAATTCTTGAACATCCGACTTTGAAATCATTTTTACATTAAACACTTTTTTCTTGTTGTTTTAAGACGAAAAACCTTGAGTCATAATCACCTTGTTTCTTCCTAAACAAGGAAGAAAAGAACATAAAGACACCGATCTCTCGAATACTCTAGTGTCAGAGTCTGAATAAAACAAGAGTTGTTCAAAACTGATACGATAGGAAAAATGTAAGAGAAGAGCCTAACCCAAGATAACATGAAGAAAGGTCCCTTGAGATTGTCTCGCCCGTATTCACTAGAAGTGAGCCCCTAAGGGGTATATTATAAACTGTTTCTTTTAAAAATTCGATTTTTTCAAACAATATTTTAGCGCCCATGTACTTCAATTTAATCGAATCGTATCTTTCAAAGCTTTATGTAAGGATTTATGTGTAGATCGTTTTCCACCGATATTATAATTCATTTACCGTTGTCTTAAAAGTTATGTCTGATATTATCTTTTCTTTCGCATTTTTTTTTGTTTGGTGTTTTAATTTCTTTAGATCTACTACACTCCAAACATTATGTTTTTCTTTCACAATGCGTGTCTGATTACTAACAGATATTTAAGTAGCTTGCGCTACACGATTGTTGACTTTATTAAAATTAATAGCTCCACCATTGTCGGCTTATTGTTTTATACACCTAACACATTGACTATTATTTCTTGACAATGGTTGTAATACTTTACTTCCCGCAATCTATTTCCGAAAATGTCCACTTCCATTGTTTACGTACACTAATTGCAGTAACGGTAGTGGCACATCCAGTAAAGTGAACCTTATCTCCCCTACCAATTTAATTGGTTCTGTTTCTCTGCAGAGCGATTCGCTTGGCTAGAGAACAGCCAACAAACTGAACCATGTATCTCAACTACCAATTTAATTGGCTCTGTTTCTCTGCAGAGCGATCGCTTGGCTATAAGACATCCAGCAAACTAAACCATGTATATCCACTACCAATTTAATTAGCTCTGTTTCTCTGCAGAGCGATTCGTTTGGCTAGAGAACAGCCAACAAACTGAACCATGTATATCCACTACCAATTTAATTAGCTCTGTTTCTCTGCAGAGCGATTCGTTTGGCTAGAGAACAGCCAACAAACTGAACCATGTATATCCACTATCAATTTAATTAGCTCTGTTTCTCTGCAGAGCGATTCGTTTGGCTAGAGAACAGCCAACAAACTGAACCATGTAGGCCTATATCCACTACCAATTTAATTAGCTCTGTTTCTCTGCAGAGCGATTCGTTTGGCTAGAGAACAGCCAACAAACTGAACCATGTATATCCACTACCAATTTAATTAGCTCTGTTTCTCTGCAGAGCGATTCGTTTGGCTAGAGAACAGCCAACAAACTGAACCATGTATCTCAACTACCAATTTAATTGGCTCTGTTTCTCTGCAGAGCGATTACTTGGGTATAGCATATCCAGCAAACTGAACCATGTATCTCCACTACCAATTTAATTGGCTCTGTTTCTCTGCAGAGCGATTACTTGGGTATAGCATATCCAGCAAACTGAACCATGTATCTCCACTACCAATTTAATTGGATCTGTTTCTCTGCAGAGTGATTCGCTTGGCTATAAGACATCCAACAAACTGAACCATGTATCTCCCCTACCAATTTAATTGGCTCTGTTTCTCTGCAGAGTGATTCACTTGGGTATAGCACATCCAGCAAACTAAACATGTATCTCCACTACCAATTTAATTGGCTCTGTTTCTCTGCAGAGCGATTACTTGGGTATAGCATATCCAGCAAACTGAACCATGTATCTCCACTACCAATTTAATTGGATCTGTTTCTCTGCAGAGTGATTCGCTTGGCTATAAGACATCCAACAAACTGAACCATGTATCTCCCCTACCAATTTAATTGGCTCTGTTTCTCTGCAGAGTGATTCGCTTGGGTATAGCTTATCCAGCAAACTGAACCATGTATCTCCACTACCAATTTAATTGGCTCTGTTTCTCTGCAGAGCGATTACTTGGGTATAGCATATCCAGCAAACTGAACCATGTATCTCCACTACCAATTTAATTGGCTCTGTTTCTCTACATCTAACATACATAAACATCGTAAAAATGATTTAAAAAGGAAATTTGTAATTTTGTTTTATGGTAGGTACACTAAATTTCGAGTTATACAAACGCCTTTAGATATGGAAATAATATACCCACATACAAAATTTACATACATCGCAAAGGGGTTTAGGGCACTCTAAAAATAATTCACTACAGGCAGATATTACCAATATATTTTGTTGGTTTTATATTTCAAAATAGTAATTTAGAAGAGTCATCATCGATTCTTTTGACCCATAACATATTTATAGCGTTTTATATGTGTGAGAAAGTAAAATGAGAAACTGTATTTTAAATCAAAAGATAGAGTAAATAGTTTAATAGAATTCCAGCTGTGATAGAACGTTTGTTTTTAATTTAAGATTGCAAGACTGCACGGCAGGTTGTTCAGAACATGATGCAGTGGATTCCAACACGAGAATTTGTTTTACATTACCTTCTGTTGATCGTCTGAGACTTTAAATAGGCTTTGAACTGTCTATATATTTTGCATATATATTTATCTCTTTCACTTCACAACTCTTAAAAATAATTGACAGTTTTATAATCTTTGTAATTGGTAAGAAATGATTGTTTGTAAATTGTACCTTTTGTAAAAAATGGAACAAAAAGTATACATATTCAACTTTGTAAAAACTTTATAATTCATACAAGATTTAGTGTAAGGTATGATCAAACGTAGCTACAGTGTTCTGGAGTCCATGCTACACATGTAATGACCCCTCTATATGAAATACACTGGTTTAAAGATCTTTATTATTAATTTTCCAGAGAAACTGATAAGTCTCGTGGTTAGCTCTTAATTTGGTGTGTAAGAGATTCTGATTTCAATACCGGGGGAATGGGTGGGTTTAAAAGTTATAAAGATGCCCAGGATCGAGAGAGGGAAATTGATAGCGAATTCTAGTGGTGAATGCAAAAATTACTGTGTCAGAAACTCGATGTGCTGACCACATTACTTAACTAAAAAGTTATCTAATAAGCTTACGCCCTTCACAGACTGTTATGCGTAGGAAGATATTTTTACTGCCGTTAAAATAACTATTTCCCAAAATGTGATTCCAGTTAAAATTTAATTCTCACTAACCTATCCTCGAATCTTAATTAAAAATTAATATATACTAAAATATATTTGTCCTTAGCTTTTTAATATAAATTAATTTTTATATGTATCAGAATTACATTGTTAAACATTTGAAGTTAAATAAATACAAAGATTTCCTAATATATAAGGTAAAATTCTAATTCCAAAAATCAAGCACAAAAATATTCCTACACATCTGTTCTGAAACAGTAATTATACTGTTTTATAAAATAAATTTCGTTTTCCATTTCCTTTAATATACCTGTGATTTTCCTCAATTATTTTTTATAGGTAAAAATAAATTACCCTCTCATCCATTGACCTTCATCATTTCGCTCTAATTTCCATAATATATAGAATTCTACGTATATATATATATATATATATATATATATATAAATTGAGATAACATATATATATATGTTATCTCAATTTTATTATTTGGGGTAGGGGGGGGCTAAAAAAAGTTGAAAATGGCGTTAAATTTCGATCCGTTTGGGCTATAGAAGCACTCACGTAGATACGCTTACTCGCTCACACACATTATATCATATACGAGTATGTTATATAACGTATATAAGAAATTTAAATCTCGTCACATGTCATATTCCAGGGTCAATCGAAAATACACTTGATTTAATCTTCCAATAGAGATGTCTACGTATACAACTTGGCAGTTCTCAACAATGCTTTTTGATAAAAGAGGTATTGAATTGTAGTAAGGCAGTGATGTCAATCATAAGGTTCTAACAATACAGGAGGGTTGTGAAATACTTATTGGGAATTGAAAATAAATTGAGTTTTAATTTAGAGTTTTTAACCGTTAACTAGATGATTTTTTTCGCGTACTTGTGTGTTTTACTTCTTTTTTACTTTCTTAAGTATACAAATATCAAGGATTTGTTTTGTTAAATGTTGATGAAAAACTATGAAAATTATCAACGTGTTTCAGCGACATCATTGTGTTCGAATTATTTCATTAATTAGATAGTTAAAAATCAAATATTTAAGTGTTATATAAACGTAATAGGTAACCAAGCACAGATAATAGGAAGAGGGAGGGGGAAAGAAAATTCCTAAAGAAAGTTTTATCTTTTGACAGATAAGCTCCAAATTACTGAATAACCATTAAAATATTCGTATTTTGGGTAGCAATGTAGATATTTATCACATGTGTTATATTTTAGCTAAACATATTTTTTATAGTGTTTTACTTTTTCACATATGCATTGTATAGAGAAAGTTAAGTGATACGTTGAAAGATAAATGTTTAGTTTATTTGCGAATATATCCGCTATGAAGTCTACTGAGTCAAGAATAGTGGTTCTTGAAATGATAGTTTCTGTCATCTGTGCAGCGCACTACAGTCCAAACGTGTGAACCAATTTTAATAAAATTTATTACACGTGTTTACATATTCTGGTCAAAATTTTTCTATATTTAAAAATGTTTGGAGTAACTATCATAAGAAAAAGTTATGTAATTCCTATTTTTTCAAAACGGCTTTATTCAATTTTATTCAAGTGAAGTACGGACCGAATTAATACATATTGCTCGTTACATTAAAAAAAAGAGGATTTGTCAATTATTCAAAACAAAACAAAAACAAACAAAAGTAGGTTATGGGGTTGTTTTAGAAGGCGTAACTTCTTAAAATTGGCTTGGACCCAAACAATACTTATTGGTAATATCTCAAAAATGACTAATAAAAGATGGCGGCTAATAAGTATTGTTTGGTCTAGAGTTACGAGAGTGTGAATGTGACGAAAGATTAGTTTTTCATATACATAACATTTTTTATTAAATTATCTAACTATACAATGATATTAATTACGTTTATTAATTACAATTATTATTTTCTTTGTTTACAATTACAATTGTATTGTTTCTTTGTAATTATCTGGTATTAGATAAGAATAATTTTATTTTTATATACTACTTTTGTTTATATTTTATACGTATTTTTATGTGCGCATTTTTTATGTTGTTATTGTAAATGGGATTAAATAGAAGAGAGGTCCCGATAGAGGTCCAAATATTTCAACCCTCAAATTTTACTTTATCAAAACAATTTTTAAAAAGTAGGTAAATAAGGCCTTAATGTCCATGTACCAAATTTTATCAAAATCAGTTTGGGGTGTAGAATGCTGACAGACAGAACGGGAGAAAGACAGACTCAGAGACGGCAAAGAGACATCATTTCAATAACCCCTTTCTTATACTCAAGAACCTCAAAACGTATCTATCAGCAAAAACTCGACGTCAATGTTTTGACCCATAACATAGCATTCTTTCCCTTCACGGTCTTCATAAAATCTTAACTATATATTATAAAATCGCTATTACCAATCGTAATGGTTTTTGTAACCCATGAAGTAGATAAAATAAATTTGTTAATTCTGTGTGATTTAGCGTCGCCTACATCCAGAAATTATGTTTGTCATGAGTACAGGAAGAATCCCTTTGATATATAAATACTTCTAACTATAAATGTTTTGTTGTATTAAATACATTTATTCATTTTTAAATAAAATAAAAGAAACGTTTTATTTGCTTAATAGGACAAGGTAAACTTTCTTTTAAAGCAAAATATCCACAGTAATTGTCAAGCTTAAAGAGTGGCATAACGTATATTTAATGTCCTTCGCACAATAGATGTTCCTGGGGCAAGAAAAAGATTAAAAACTCCTCCCATATTACACTACCTGTTGTATCATGGGAGGGAAGGGGTTGCGAGACCTACTTTTATTACCAGGGCTGTGCTAATAAAACGACCATTGTCTGCTTGTAATTTTAACATAGAGAAAGACAACTGTGTCACTACAGCTCAATACTATAGTATAAAGTAATAATTATTAACGTTTAATCATTTCTTTATAAATATTAACCTAATGAACACAGCTAGTCTAAGTTTCAGATGACTGTCGGGTAAAGTCCAAGTGAGCTATGGAGTCCCTCAGGGGTCGGTTCTAGGACCATTATTATATCATCTTATTTAGGAACTGATGACTTGATTCAATTTTGTAGATGACACTACACTTCCAATTAAAGCTAATTCTACACACAATTTGGAAAGACAATCTCTTATTGAAACAAACTCTGCATGTCAATATTTTGCTGAAAATATTGGGTAAAAAGTTAACCTTGTCTGGCGCCACAAAAATTCTATTTTTAATCAATAAGATTTACACTAAGGACGTGTTTATGGCAGAAGCAAAGCTATTTTAGGTCCTTATTAATTTTTTCCCTTTAAAAGTCATGATTTGTTTAAAATGTTTAATTAATATTATGCTTAACTGACTTTTTTACTGTTATTTTCGAGTTGTTTGTTTGGGATGGATGAGTAAGAAAGCTTGTGTAATTGATTTGCACCGTTTATTGCAGATATGATATAAAGTACCAAATCTTAACTTGATATGTTAAAAAGATCAGCGTTACAGTGCAGTTATCAGAAAATAGATAGGGAGATACAACCACAAAAAATGTAAGTATATTTTAGATAAAGTTGTATAAAAAAGGAACATCAACGTAATACCTAAATAACCAACACAACTATAAAAATTAGATAACATCTTTTATTCCATTTTTGTACAAAAATTAGCACTCACGATCAGATATTGAAGCAAAAAGCAAAAAAAAAAAAAGAGCAAAACGTGAACTATAAGAAGACAAAGGGAGTAACTGGATATCTGGTTTTGTCTATGGAGTATGTTTGTTCAACGTTCAATAACATGACTGACTACTTGTACTTGACAATAAAGGCACGTCTGCTCAAACAAAATATATATCAAACCACTTGAACTAGAAGGAGTTATAGTTTTCTTTTAAAACAACGGATTTATAAAATCAATGTTGCAGTAGCATTTGTATTCTTGCATTCATTATCACATTCGCTTTATCAATCAATAATCAAAAATGCGTGATTAATATTGTCAGAGGTCTGTATATTACTAGTGTGAACCGCTCAGAAGTTATAAACAATTATGACCTCAAAATTAAGGTACCAGAACAGCTGTTTAAAATATCATTTGGGTTTTAATATTGTGCTAGGTTTTGTTACACTAAGAACTATAGAACCACTTCTTGAACAAAGGGCTGTTAAAAAATCATGTGGAAATTGCGCTAGGTTTTGTTACGCTAAAGATTATGGACCCACTTTGTGAACTCAGGACGGTTCAGTCAATCATGTGCTAATTATTTTTGTGCTAGGTTTTATTACGCTAAGAAATATAGAACCACTTCTTGAAAAGGGTTGTTCAAATAAATCATGTGGAAATTATGCTAGTTTAGTTACACTAAGGACTATGAACCCACTTCTTGAATTGAAAGTTTTTCAAAAAATGATGTGGTAGTTAATATTGTGCTAGATTTTGTTACGCTAAGGACTATGGCTAATATAAAAAGCTAATATATTTTTACGGCCCCTAATCCTTGTAAGTCATATACGCTTAGTTAACGAAGAGAGTTTGTCATTTCTCATCCAAGCTTAAAGATTAGATCTTACTGAAATATTTCTCTGGAATTGCATAAAAAGATAATATATATTTACGCCTCTGAATCCTTGAACAGTCATATACGCCTACTTAACGAAGACAGTTTGTCAAGTCTCAAATAAAAGAAAATAACTTTACTTGATTTATTTAATTTAGAGAATATTTTCTCTAAAGATAAATAATATTACTTAACCAGCATAGAAAGTATATAGTATGTTTGATAATCGTCAAATATGAAAACCTTTGTTTTTGACTGATCTTCACGTGTCAGGGAACCACAGAAGTGATCTTCAACAAGACGTCTCCCCGTCGTCGTTATCGTTGTAAGTACCGTAGCATCCACAGAAATTCAAATAGAAACAGGAAATTTGTCATATAAGGCTTATATAAAACCTTTTTACAATAAAAAAAGTATAATAGAAAATCTCAAAATGGCAGCCTTTTTAAATAGGTTTTAGTGCGTATTAAATTTAGAACTCACTAAATTAGATGAAAATTAGCAAACAGAATTCTAAATGTGCTCCAACGCCACCATTAATTATTATCTACTGTCAAAATTGGGAATTATTAACAAATATAATTTCAAACTCTGACCTCACAAGAAAATGATTTTCGTAAACTTACGAGGTCCAGCAGGGATCTGTAGGACTGAGAAGCTGACACAAGCTTGATGAGTGGAAATCTTTTTAATATCTACGACGTCAAGAATATTGAACCAGGGATCTGTAGGACTGAGACGATGACACAAGCTTGATGAGTGGAAATCTTTTAAATATCAACGACGTCAATAATATTGAACCAGGGATCTGTAGGACTGAGACGCTGACACAAGCTTGATGAGTGGAAACCTTTTAAATATCAACGACGTAAAGAAAGTTACGCCAGGGGGGTCTGTAGGACTGAGAAGCTGACACAAGCTTGATGAGTGGTAACCTTTTTAATATCTACGACGTCAAGAAAGTTGCGCCAGAGATCTGTAGGACTGAGAAGCTGACACAAGCTTGATGAGTGGAAATCTTTTTAATATCTACGACGTCAATAATATTGAACCAGGGATCTGTAGGACTGAGACGCTGACACAAGCTTGATGAGTGGAAACCTTTTAAATATCAACGACGTAAAGAAAGTTACGCCAGGGGGGGTCTGTAGGACTGAGAAGCTGACACAAGCTTGATGAGTGGTAACCTTTTTAATATCTACGACGTCAAGAAAGTTGCGCCAGGGATCTGTAGGACTGAGACGCTGACATAAGCTTGATGAATGGAAACCTTTTTAATATCTACGACGTCAAGAAAGTTGCGCCAGGGATCTGTAGGACTGAGACGCTGACACAAGCTTGATGAATGGAAACCTTTTTAATATCTACGACGTCAAGAAAGTTGCGCCAGGGATCTGTAGGACTGAGACGCTAACACAAGCTTGATGAGTGGAAACCTTTTAATATCTACGACGTCAATAAAGTTGCGCCAGGGATCTGTAGGACTGAGACGCTGACACATGCTTGATGAGTGGAAACCTTTTAATATCTTCGACGTCAAGAAAGTTGCGCCAGGGATCTGTAGGACTGAGACGCTGACATAAGCTTGATGAGTGGAAACCTTTTAAATATCAACGACGTCAAGAAAGTTGCGCCAGGGATCTGTAGGACTGAGACGCTGACATAAGCTTGATGAGTGGAAACCTTTTAATATCTACGACGTCAAGAAAGTTGCGCCAGGGATCTGTAGGACTGAGACGCTGACACATGCTTGATGAGTGGAAACCTTTTAATATCTACGACGTCAAGAAAGTTGCGCCAGGGATCTGTAGGACTGAGAAGCTGACACAAGCTTGATGAGTGGAAACCTTTTAATATCTACGACGTCAAGAATATTGAACCAGGGATCTGTAGGACTGAGACGCTGACACATGCTTGATGAGTGGAAACCTTTTTAATATCTACGACGTCAAGAAAGTTACGCCAGGGGGGGTTAGTAAGACTGAGACGCTGACACAAGCTTGATGAGTGGAAACCTTTTAAATATCTACGACGTCAAGAAAGTTACGCCAGGGGTTAGTAGGACTAAGACGCTGACACAAGCTTGATGAATGGAAACCTTTTAAATATCTACGACGTCAAGAAAGTTGCGCCAGAGATCTGTAGGACTGAGACGCTGACACAAGCTTGATGAGTGGAAACCTTTTTAATATCTACGACGTCAAGAAAGTTGCGCCAGGGATCTGTAGGACTGAGAAGCTGACACAAGCTTGATGAGTGGAAACCTTTTAATATCTACGACGTCAAGAAACTTACGCCAGGGGATCTGTAGGACTGAGACGCTGACACATGCTTGATGAGTGGAAATCTTTTTAATATCTACGACGTCAAGAATATTGAACCAGGGATCTGTAGGACTGAGAAGCTGACACATGCTTGATGAGTGGAAAACTTTTTAATATCAACGACGTCAAGAAACTTACGCCAGGGATCTGTAGGACTGAGACGCTGACACAAGCTTGATGAGTGGAAACCTTTTTAATATCTACGTCGTCAAGAAAGTTGCGAGGTTCAGAAAATCTGTGTTTCACACAAAGTTACTCTATTGGGAAAGTCTACTTGGCTCAAGAAACAAACTTTTTTTAACGTTACATTTAAAGGATCTACTTTTATTATCGGGCTAGGTAAGTACTTTGATGGCAACCATAAACTTGTAACAAGTATTATTATCGACTATTTCCAATTAAAACAAACTGGTTAACAGTTGTTTATTACATTTTAAAGTACAACATAATTGAATTTTTTACCAGATCAGCCAATTATTTAAATTCGTAACTCCCAGTAGTTACAAACCAACAATCAATCATACAACCACAAATGGGAAACATTCCTGGAGCTTTGTTATCACCATCGCTAGTTCATAAATCCTCTGGCTGTGGTCATGCCTATCCTTTTAATAGAAAACATAAAATATCAATTACGCGAAGCTTCTAATAACTGCGTGTATTAGTTCCCTTGCGTCATCACTAATCGTCACTGATCTGTCGCTAACACCTTTTAGCATCATTAACACATTTTGTTAATGGCAGTGGATTATTTGGAGACTTACTACATATCTCGATAATACAGTTGTGCTACAAACGTTTTTATATTTCTAATGAGCTGAAAAGAAATATAAACTCACAAACAATCGTAAAACTACAAATAATCAGGTTTTAATAGAAAATACAATCAAGTTTCATTTCTTACACAGTTAGTAATGCAGTTCGTGGGAGGTAAAAAGTCAAACCTTTTAGATCATAGAATAATTCCAAAACAATGTAGACGTATTGAGATTATTATCAACTTAAGACACTTACCAACATAATTTAGTTATCCCCAATGAATTAGATATCTGGTCATTTCAGAGCCGCTTGTAACGAGTATGTCTAGTAGTTACGATGGATTCTACGCCTTTCTATGGTTAGATATCTCACTTTCAACTTTCCTATCATGTCTGTCTCTTCTAATCTTCAAATCCTGACGCTATTGGAGTATTCGAAAGCTAGCGATCTTTCTTTTACCTTCATTTCTTCTTTTTAATGAGGCAATGATAACCAAGATATTTTCCCCCCTTTAAATGTCGAAAGAAAAAACGAAAAATACTTTTGTCTACAGTTGTTGACAAAGTGGCATTTTCTTCATTTAAATTAGTTTGCAAAACAGCTGATTTCTCAACAGTTTAACTTTGCCCACTATTTTGCACACTACTTTGCTCACTCCGAATGGCAACCGAACAAAACGAAATTTAGGTTAAGTTTATTTGAATTGATTTATAATATACAGGAAATGTCCCGTATGTAGAATAGATTAATTCTTACATGTAAAATAACATAAATAAACAACAAAACAACGTTTTAAAGTTGAAAAAGGAAGTAATTATTCATGAAGATGATTGACAGTGTATGTACACGGAGAGTATTTTTCGTTTGCCGAGTTTTGAAGTTGGCAATCCCGTTTCCTCAACTATACACCTAAGTTATTTGTAAAATTCATAAATAACCTCAGTTTTGACGTGAGAACTTGTACTCAGTGTTGATGTGTTGTTTAGCACTACTGCTATATTTTGTGTAAGTTAGTTAGTTTTAAAATATGGACAGTTTAGAGGATGAAAACCTGTCAAATACCACGCCTAAATTAGCGGAAAAAGCTAACAACGTTGTACTAAATCTCCTTCCTGTCAAATCAAGGAAAAAGTACGACCGCCAGTATGAACTGTTTTTGTCATGGCTAAAGGAAAACAATGGTAACAAGATTTCTGTAAAAATAACAACTGTAGACAAAGTATAATGTGCAATTCGTGAGCAAAGTGTCTTTTTTAAACTCGATAAAATTGACGCACGAGGCAAGCCTCGTGCGTCAACATTTTTCTCTCGTTTAAAAAGTGCCACTTTGCTCACTAGTTACACAAATAACTATTATATGACGACCAATAATTGCTTTAACTGAACAATAATTGACAGAATTTTTCACAAAGTATTTTCATAAAAAAGGCAAGCGGTTTAAGGCATAACAAAATATATATATATATATATATATATATATATATATATATATATATATATATATATATATATATAACTACATTTTGAAAAAGGTTCAGTAGCGTATTAAATGGATGAGGATATTAAATGCTCACCCTAATCTTAATAGAACACATTGTTTTCTTTCATGAACCAATCACACCCCTACACAAACTTCATTTAAAAATCGAGTTCAGGAGATGATGGAATATTTTAAAAACAGGAAACATCTAACTTAACCTAACCTTCATGTCCTTGTGTGTGAGGTTTTCCAACAAGTGAATCCACTTCGTAGTTACAGAAACTAAACTGTCATTTATTTTATGAATAAATAATTACGGTATCTTAGAAAGATAAATAGTATGTAATAAATACAATTTTAATATTTTGTTATTATAATATCTAACAATGTTATTTTATTACACTTATAAACAGAAACTTTACTCTCTCCTACTTTGTGAAGTATTTTTTTCTGGTAATTTGTAAGCTTCAATTTTAAGCTTTTTACATCTTTGATGTTTTCAATTGTTAACATCATATCTTAACTGTTTCTGAAGTATTATTCATAGTACAGTCTGCTAGCTCTATCGTTGATTGATTAAAGCAAGCCACCATTGTATAGCCCAAATGAATAAAACGAAAATTGCTATATTGCGTAGATATTTAACATATATTATAATTATTAAAACAAGCATATAGAAACAAATTTATATTTAAAGTACTTATTATTAAAGAGGAACAATAAATGGGGTTATAATTAAACTTAATTATTTTCATTGTACAGTTGGGACACTTTAGTTAAATTATTCACATGAGAAGGAATATATAATCCATTTTGATGTGTCATAAGTAGGCCTATCTGAAAAATACCGGTAATATCATAAAAGAGTAGTAAAACAGTAGGCCTATACATGACCGCGAATTTTAAGTCATTACCCACATTAAAAAGCTGACAAAAGCTATTTTATATTAATGACAGGGAATTTTTAATGCGTTTTATGTTAAATAAAAAGTTTTGCATTTATTTACTTCAAATTATAGAAGATACTGTATTTCATAGTGAGAAATTTACCATTTTCTCCTATTACTAAACTCCTAATTACTTTATGTTTTAAGCTACATACATATTATTTCAAATTGTTGTAGGAGTAAAAAAAAAAGCAACCATTTGTAAAGTTATAAGTAGTTTTTCACAAGAACTTGCTAAAGAACTTATAGGCCTAAACTATCCAACTGATAGAGCTAGAGAGAGGTTGAAAATATTACACGGCAATTTGCTAGTATAGCTGGCTTCCTGAGATTAATAGGAGCAATGTTGAAAATTTGATCCACGTTTAAATTTTGTTTCTTCTTTAATTTGTTTTTCCATTTTTAAATGCAAAAATAAACCTAATTAGATTAATCTTTTATTGCCCAAAATTAGTTCTTGTAATGAGTCAGCTGTGTTATAATTTACAATGTTGCCAAATTGTTTGAAGCTCCGTCAAATCTCCTATTAGTTGACTGGAGCTTATTGTTCAAAGAGTTTGCTTTATGAAATCCATCAAGCTCACCGTTTATCAGCGTTTATGCAACTGTGTTTCTTATATAACTTGTTTTGATTTTTCATCTTTACAACATGGAAACTTTGTGTGTATATCGTACGAAAAGTGCCATTTTAAAATTTGAGAAATTTTTCTGCACTCAGCTGGGCATAATGCGGTAATAGTATATTTCATAACAAGAGTGGAAAGTGGGGTTTTGCATGTTCGAGACCACATGTCTGAAGTGCGAGATTTATCGAGCACTTCAAATATGGTCGAGAATATGCAAAACAATTTCGCTCGTGTTTTGAACGATACTTTTCGCCACACTACGGAATAAAAACGAGACATCGTTAAAAAAAAAAAATTAAACTAGAGGTTTTTTAAATCATATTTTAGGCCTATATGTTAAAGGATATTTTACAGCTGATTATTTTTCTATGTAAAATTTAATTCAGGTGGACTTATTGTAGAGGACATATTGGTTTGCTATTATGCATTAAATTAATTTTTTTTATTTAATCTTGGTAATTTACTAGAACACACAAGAGCTTTTCAACGCATCTTAGTTCCCCACAGCTATTTTCAACATCATCTGCTAGTGCAGAAAATAACATTTTCCACTCTAGAGTGGAAAATCAGACAGCCGTTGAAAATATGATGTTTCTCAGGTTGTAAACACAACGAAAACAGCTGAACTCATAGTAGTGTTACAGTAGTGAAAACATTTTTTCAGGTTATGAAAATGATCACACAAATACAACTATGAATCGAAAAAATTGTTAAAGAAAAAGAAGAAATCAGTTCTTCAAACCATATGTTTTTACTAATCAACAATTCAGAGTGTTTTAATTAAGCTAGATTGAGCGAACAAAGTTATATAATTTTAACATAGGTTAAAGTTAACCATGGAATCATCGGTATGCTGGAACGAAATAAGTTATAGATTAAAGAAATCATTTTTAAGTCCAATACGTGATTTAATTTTAAATCAAGACTCTTATGGTCAACTATTTTCTCTACTGGTAAGCCAAGAATTTTTTCCAGCGATTCCATGTTTAACCATCTACGCAGCAACGTTGCTGTTTGTTTGGCGAAATCATAATATGTTTGAAATATCTAGTCTTGCACCGAGTGTGAACTCAAACTATTTCATACCTGGTCAAGTAAGTACACAAAACATTTTAAATATGTATTATTGTAGTTCTAACAACTTTTAGGTTATAGATTTATTAGGTAGTTGTTTACAATAGATAAAAAGCCTAAGATTTATCTCAATTTTGTAAATTTGTAATAAAGCAATCTCATGCATCTATGTTAGTAACATTAGGCCGCAGTTTTATCCACTTTTCACATTGTTAAATCTGATTTAAAAACATGATACACGTAGCGTATTTACATTTGCGTTTGTACTATTCTTGTAAAACCATTTATTGAGTTTAAATCGACCAACTTGGCTGAGTTTGGACTTACACTAGATGTGTGCTAAATTTAATATGTAAACAAGATTGTAGAAACCATTGGACAAACTCTTTAAGCAGACAAATCTGTCAGTAAAATTTAAAAAATGGCAGTCTATATCTAAACTCGAATAAAATTTTATTTTTGGGGATAATTTTTCACCCAAAGGTACATGAAGGCATGGGCATACAATATCCCATAGTAAGTAATTTTGTGTAGCTTGAAATTTACATAGAATGAAACGTATTCAATAGGATATCATTTTGGTAAATGTATCTTAAAGGAGGCGCCATATTTTCTCAATTTCTTTTCTTTTATCGTCTACTACATACCTTACTTCTTAAGAATAAATGATGTTTTCCATGCGCAGATCACTATTTTTCACTGAAAAATCACAATTTAAAAACTACTAAATTTGACATATTTACAGTTTAAAACATAATGGCTATCTTAATAGCGTATGTTACGACGCATGCGCATTACACAATGAGACTACGCTAGATCGCTATTTTATATCACAACAGGTTTGTCCAGGTTGACTTTCGTATGTTTATTGAAGTTAATAATTTGCTTACTTTGCGATATAGGCCTAATTATATATCATGAGAGGTTTGGTCAGGTGATATATATTTATATAAACACCTGGCCCAACCTTTCGTAAGATTATTGAAGTAATAATTTGAAATTAGATTATTAATATGGAGGATTTACAGCATATAGCGTGATCTGTGATCACGGATATTATAGAATTATCTTTAGTAAAATATGAAACGTAAATGTGAACATTTGCCATTATGTCTAACCTATAAATTAGTCAGATTTGATAGTTTTTAGATTGTGATTTTTTAGTGAAAAATAGTGATCTGCACATTAAAAACATTATTTATTCTTAAGAAGTAAGGTATGTAGTAGAAAGACGATAAACAAATTTTAAAAATTCGGAAAATAAAGCGCCACCTTTAAGTAAACATTTACCATCTTTAAAAAAAATTATTTACACTCTGGATTGCTAATTTACACTCTCTACACTTGACTCAACATAGGAAGTACGGAAATGCATCAATCGTTAAACGTTCATGACTTTAAACGAGTGGGCTTATAAAAATATGTAAAATATAACAAAGTTTAAAAATAAAGTGTAATCTTCCAAAATACCATAAAACATTTCAAAGTTGGCTACTTTTCTGATTTTAGTAACTCTTGTTTTAAATTTCAAGTACATATCTTTAATAAAATCGCACAAAATGAGGGAAGGTTCCCATTGAAAATAAATAGTTTAAAAGATTCTAATGTTGGTACAGTTAAAAAAAAATACCCTATAGAGGTGTTGTCTTATTATGGAAGTTTGATTTTCGTTTCGTTTCTTACAGGCGCTCTTAATGTGGATGTTCATTAACATTTCTTTGACATTTTGGCTCCTCTTTCAGAAGGTCTTGTACTGTTTTGTTTGGTACTCTTTCACACAGGTATGCTACTTAATATACTTCTTTCCCATTAATAAGGCCTCCTTTAAATTCATTTCAAATGGGGCCTTTATTTAGGATTATATTTATATATTAGTTTTGGAACCGTTTCTTTGCTCATTCTTTTTAAGTGTTTTCCTCGTTTTCTTTAGTAACATAATTTCCTTTATGAATAATAAAGGAAATCTTTATTATTACTAAGGCTGTAATATTTATTATTAAGGCTGTAATCTTTGAATTAATTACTTTCTGAGTTATCTATATATTTCTGTTTACTAGAAAACTAAACCATGGCAAAACGTTGCATCAGAACTTTGGTGGTTCTCAGGTGAAACTGAACAATTAGAAAGTACATTTTCTCTAGGTGTGTATCTATGCCAACCAGAATATATCAGCTGGTTTTTGGCGGAGATAATTGCAGTAACAATTTTTTATGTTGTGAATATGCCATCGATCAAGACGCAGTATAAATTTGAAGTTCAAAAGAAATATAATAATTGTCATGTTCTCAAGTGAGTTATTCAAATTGCTTTATGTTTGACTGTTTAGCTAAAATTTGTTTTTAGATTATGTTTTCTATTCTATAATTTTATTTGAAGGGCATCACGACTCGGGTACTTTTTACCCACTCATCGAAAAAAGAGATTTCTTTACCTTTGCTTTTACCAAACTTACAGATTTTATTAAGAAAAATCGCTGTTTTTTTTTTTTTTTTTTAAACTAAAAAGAAATATTTCAACATACCTCAAAAAATCAGGGAAAACCATCTACAGTAGCATTGTTTCCTCCAGTCCACATTGATCGCAATTCGGTAATTTGCTTCTCCTCATAATCAAAAGATATTATTCACATTATGAACAGGGCTCTGCTAAAAGACGTTTCGGTAGTAATTTCACCACTGTCAATTACTTTTTGGTTCCTTCATAGTATTCTCTCTATTTACCTTGCGATTTTTCCTGGATCAGTTCCAAATCATTGTCCTACCTGTTTGCCTCGTGTATAAACGCAGGTTCACGAGTAGATGAACTCTCTGACACACTAATAAGCTTCCAAATTGCCTGTAATTCTACAATGTCCCAGCTTCCAGATCAGCTTTACCACTTTCAACTTGTGCAAATGTTATCAGCGCATCTCTGCACTCAAATATTAGTATTTATATCACTTTAGGCAACCTCAAAGCCCACATTACTGCTTGATTAATTCACCCCATTCCTGAGGAGTAATTTAAAAGAAAATGTTTTTGTTTACGAGGAAAAAGAATTGCGGAGCACAAGTTCTGAATCTAGGCTGTAGTCTGTACGCTTTGGCAATTCAGGTTTAGAAGCCCGTCCTAGACTCCACTCCTGTTTACATGTACATCCTATATTATTGAATATAATACTTAACCGTTTCTGAGACGAAAAGTTTCAAGATTTTTTAAAATTTTCGTTTGTTGTTTTCTAACTTCGAAAAACGTGAATATATAAAAATGGTAGCTTTTGTTTATGTAAAAACGAAATCAAGATACTTATGAAAATCTCTGAATTAAAAAGAAATTGATCAAACTTAGTCTATCAATTATTATTCAGATCTTGAAATAAAATGTGGAAACAACTTCTTATATTTTAAAAATTTGTAGGATAATGCAAGTTAGTAATTCTTGATTTAAACTTATGATTTTTTATAGTACGTTAGTTGAAATCTTGCTACTATGATCTTTTAAAAAATACCAAATTAAAACCCTATGTTGTAAATGTAGTTTATAATAAATTTCACTCATATAATATTCTAATCTATTTAAAAAAATACCATATTTAATTTGTTTTATTGTCAGTTTTATATAGGTTTATACTTGTATTTGTTTGAATTCCTTAGAGATTTGTTTGAAATGGGTGACTGTGGCAAGAATGAAATTCTACAACCTCCTCCAGAACTTTGTCAATTACGCTGCAGGAAAGGACGTCCCAAAAAGCCTTATCCACCATATCCTGCTGAAGTCTCTATCAATTTCGAAAACAATTACGAAAATTCAGACACTGACAGTCATTAATCATTACTCGCTACTACTGGACAATATAATTGTAAAATAGTCTAATGAAGAATTACATTTTATAAATGTACATTTTTTTACAGAACAATATTATTTTTTGGTTTTAAAAAATATATATGACATGATAAAATAATATTATAAAATATAAAGCGAATTTAAAAAAAAATATTTACATTTTATGAAATTTATACATATTGTATTATATATTTTATTTATGCAAACTTTTGAAATAAACTATATATATAAGTATTTATATTTTATGTGATTAAAAACTACATAACTAATGTCTCTTATTATACATAACTCCCAAATATTAGTCACGTTAGAAATACTACACAATAGTTGAATGATTTCGTTAACAGTCCCCAAATATTCTTTTCATAAATCAATCAATAGATAACTGGTTGGGAAAAACGTTGTTAGTGACTGATTTGCTGTTGCGGTTGTTTAGAAAACTCGACCCAATTGTTACACCAACTCATCTGTGTAATAATTTGAGAAAGTTTTTCAACAATTTATGAGATAATATCTGACGAGGTTTCTGTATATATATATATTTATGTATAGTAAACTGTTAGCTTGATACATAGGGTGATTCACTGAGGTATGCTGAAATTTTGGGAGCTCATTTTACATGAAAAAATCACATAAAGAAAGCACTTTCTTTTTCATTATTTTCAAAATAGCGGCCATTAAAAATATGTATTGTCAAATATCTCGAAAACATTTAACTTTTGGAAAAAATGTATGAGATAAATATTTTAATTTATGAAGAACAAAATGGTGTTTTTTTGTTATTTTTATGTATTGTCGTCAATACTACAGATTTAGGGCGACAAATTTCAGCCTTATTTAAAACCGAGGAATTTTATTTTAATTCTATTTTTATTAAAGCATGGCATCATAGCATTTCTTTTACGGGATAGAATATTCTGATGAATTTTAAGGATTCAATTATTTTTAGTTTATATTAGTTTATTCCTGGTGTTTTATCATGGTCTCTTCCTAATTAAATTTCTGATTATTTGACCACATATTTTAGCTATTTTTGATTTATCTATTAGGCATAATTGCGTATTTTTTATGTTCACTTTTATATTTAGAGTTCTTCTTGTATTGCTTGCACATTGTTTTAACATGCAAACAAATTTTGAAAAATAGTTTTTTATTTCACGTACTTTTATGTTTTAAAATATTTATTTGTACGATGAAACTATTTAGGAGTTTATCATTTACGGAAATGATTAATTATTTGCTTGTAAACCATCATAAATATTTATTTAAACTCTTTAGAATCACAAATCTTTCACTGATGTATTCATTGCTTTCAAAATAAACATAAACCTTGAATTCAATATAACCTAGAAATTTAATAACATTCTAGTCTTCTCTATCCGATTTAATAAACTATGAATAAACTTAACACAAAGTTTCTTATACATACAGCATCGTCAGATTTTGTTAAGATAAATGATTTTTCCAGTTTTTTTTCTGACAGGATATTATAAAATATAGAGCATGGTTTAGCAGGATTATGAAATAATATTTAAATAGTATTTAATGTTATGAAAATCCATCTTTTGGTTAGCTACTAGAATTATTAGAACAGACTTTTTAATAAGTTAGGGTCCTTAACATTTTAAATACAAATAGTACTTTGTATTTTTGTTACAATTACATGATTAAGTAAAATGTTCTTTAACGAATTGATAATGCAACTAAAGAGTAATGAGATTTTTAGTAGACTCATTTTCCATATTTAAAAATCTCATTAGGAAAGTTTCTGAAAGAGAATTTGGGTTTTGGTTTCGAGTTTTGATGTCCTCTTAGCCTCAAAAAGTGATGTTTGGTATAATTTATATGTGTTCTTCGTCTGTTGACAGTCACAAGTAGTTATTAAACTTGATACAAAGTTGGGTTTTGTTTTTTTGTTTTTCAAAAGAAAGTAACAAATTTAATTAAATATCGACTAAATCTATTTAGAATACGTTAATCCTTCCCTTGGTGATACTAAATAATATAGTTTAAATTTCTCCAGCCGGCGCACAACATTTACAGCTTTGTCATCCACATTAGCGTGAAGTGGAATGGCCCTCACAATCAACGGCCATTAGTTTCACAATGCCAGCGGAAACAGCTGCTAACGAATATCACGCTAGCAATGCAACATTGTTGCTTGGATTTTATTTTTTAATATGAAAAAAATATGCACATAGGTTCATATTGGTAATACTGTATGGCAGAATAGACTTAAGAAGTAGGCCTAATATCGGGTATAAAATTAAGTACACAAATCATTAATGGTAGGTCATAGATTTTATAAACCAGGCCTTACAAATTCTGTAATTGAGTTAAGGACATTGAGTCAGCCCCCTCCCCCCTCCACTTTCAGTTTTAACTTGATACAACGTCTACCCAAGACCTACGTACACTCAGTTGCGTGTATTTACGCAGTTATATTAAGACGTCTTGTGTATTGTTATTAAAAATGTTGCTATACAACAAATTTAAAAACAGTTGTTTTCAAAATTATTAAATTGATCAAAAAATATAGATATTGAACAATATTTAAATAATATTCTCTGTTTGAAAAGTTGTTTGAATTGTGTAGACCTACAATATTAGAGCTGTAACTTTGCTGAAACTATACAGCTGTTCATATTCTAGTATTTAGTTCACGTTATGATCTGAAGTACTTCTTGGCATCCTCAATAGAAGGATGAATCTGTCTGCATCAGATCGTATCTAATTCCATATCTTGAGTGGCGTTCTCTCATCTCGGGTCACATTATCGTCTTGATCAAGCTGTACCTGTATCATCCTCTGGTCAACCTGTACCTCTGTTCAACAATTTCTTAGGAATCTTTCCTTATTTCAGCCCATCGTAGATTCCCAGCTATGTAATACAAATGACTATTCACTTATTCGTTTATTTAAGAGACACTTTTGTGGCTCCTGTTCTTCAGCCACATATTTGTCGAAAGTCATCTTATTTTTGATAAGGCTTATGTTTCTGAGAGTAACTGAAAATAAGTCTAATAACATTTTTTTCTTGTTCTTTAAAGGCAAAAAATTCTCTCCCATAATCGACTTATAAAAAAGAACATAAAATTAATACCCCTTTCCCTGGAATATTCCAATACAGTCAGGTTTGGAAAAGAAGAAGAGTTTGGTCAAGAGAGGGCCAAAAGGAACGATGAAACAGAGGGATCTAACCCATGACTATATGAACAAATGTGTAGATCAAGCTACATAGGCCCTCAGGATTGCCAATACCCGTTAAGATCTGAGAGTAGTTGGATAAGAGTTTTGTTAAGCTTTCAATTTATCCCCCGAGAGCACTGATGTCTTACTTTTAACAACGGTTTACCTAGTGCTATTCCGATCATAATTTGTTTCTAGCTTAGCTTTGCCAGAATAGCAATTGTCATGAATCTCTAAAAAAAATATTTATTACATACATGGTATACCAACAATTTTGGAGATAAATCAATATTAGTTATTTAAAGGAATAGGTTTAAGTTTTAAGTACATCTTCTTATTTAAAATTTAAATGAATAAAATTGTTTCCAAGCAATATGAATAATTTTCGACAAATAAGCCCTGTAATAAAGAAATACGCGACTGAAGCATAAATTGCGACTGAAGCATAAATTGCGATTGAAGCATAAATTCCTTATTGAATTAAAAATAAGAAGTTATTATGTAATACAACAGTATTAATTATTCACGAAGACAAATTTTTATTTTCAGTTTGTAAATATCCTACTCGTATGTCAGGACTTTATTCCCTTCCAAACGTTAACCAAAATTACATATTACCTGTCACGTCCATCAAGAAGAAAAGATGCAATACGTTAAAATCGAAAGCTGTGTTTACTCGGAAGTGATGGATTTCAAGGAATTTGTAAGTTGTAGCGATACCTCGATAAAAAAATAAAACAGTTCCAACTGCTTCCACGTTTAACGTTTGATATCTTGGAGCAAACGGATAGACCAATTTCGAAGCAACGCTAGTAAAATAAACCTCCTTCTTTTAATAATAACAAGACGAATTGTTTTGTAGTAAACAGTTGAACAAAATACTATTAATGACTACTTACAAAAGGAAGAGCATTTCTGACTATTTACTTTATGTATTATATATTTATTTATAATCCATACTTAAAAGAATCTTGCTCTTATCAATCTTCTTTATATTTTTTGTACCTTTGTAAAATGTTATTCGGCGTGTAAAACGTTTATCACTTATACACGAATTCAATTATAAAATAAAGCAAAAGCTTAAAAGTTTCGAATATTTTAATAATATAAATGAGCTACAATTGTTTCCCCTTGCTGCATTATTGCCCTATGATGCCGCAAGGCGAAACAATTGTAGCTCATTTATATTATTAAAATATTTGAAACTTTAAGCTTTTGCTTTATTTTATCCTTGAATATGGAGTTTCAACCAGAAATATCTGCTATTACATTAAAGTTATACACTAATTGTTCTAGTTATATAAAAAAAGTGCTAGATTATTAGAAAAATTCATTGGAATTAATTACTTTACCATTTATTTATATAAAAAAAAAATGTGTTACTTTGGTCTTATGACTTTAAAAAGGTTCATTTTTTAGACATGCTGATTGTAAAAAAACTCTGATTCCCCCCCCCCCCCTTCACATTACTTAGTGGGAAACGCCTACAACTAGTTTGTCTTATTACTTGTATGTTACAGGATGAAGTTGAATTTAGAGCACTTAAATCCTGGACTATTCCCCACTGGGGACTACAAGAAAGATGGGCTTAACCTATTTGGCAAGTTTATACGAACTAAAAACATTGAAGGCATGCAAGGCGAGTCCCATACGACGACCACGAGACCTACGAGTAAGGATGGAAAACTTAAGTTAAAGGTAAATACTATTTGTATGAATACATGTTAAATTAAGAAGTACAAAGGTTTTTTATTGTTGTATGTAAAACGTTCATGTGTTTGTTATGCATTGCTTAAATGTATGTCATGGGGTATGATATAAGCTCTGCAGTACAATCTATCATGATACAATTTTGTCTAAAGATATATTTTGGGAACATCTCGAGACATTTGGGAGTAGTATAAAATTAAAAAAAAACAACATAAGTAATTCTTTAAAACGGTTTAAACGATTTTGATTAAATTTCGCTAAACTACAGCCCCTAAGAACTCATACGAAGGTCATAAAATCGCCGGTGTTTGTTGTTATGAAATACCTAACTTAAAATCAGTTCTACTGATTGTGTTCAAATAAAGGTGAAATCTTGAAGTTAGATATCCCGCTCCTTCGCAAATAATAGAAAATTGAAGTTTAGGTATAATTTGTGGGAAAAAAATAAATAAATAAAAAAATAAATATCTCCGTATTTTAAAAACTCAAATTCAGAAAAATATGATTTATCCTTATGAGGAGTGCTAGGCACAAACGAAACAAGCACAGACCATTTTAAAATATTTGTTTAATAATTTTGAAAACAATGGCGCAGTGGTTCTTTTTATACTAACATATTATCTCCCATAGGAAATACTCAAGAGCAAAAAACTCTAATAAAAACAGAAGTATTTCTCACGTATAATGTATTTTCAGGGATATAGCGTTGAATAATATTTGGCTTGTGGGTGGGTGTGTTAGAAAGTTAGTGCAGTATTTAAGTTAATTCATCAAACACCTCACTTTAAATCTTAAAAAATGTAAATGACTCTCAGGTTTATTATATGGAGAGGAACGCTATTTTTAGTTTGATTTTTTATTTTAGCGTAGAAGACAAAGAAGTCCACCTTTAACACCTTTTTACTTCAACATATCATTTTTTTCCGCCTGAATTAATCCGTTATAATTTTAATAATAATAGTACATAGGTCTTAAATTTGGATTTTTAGAGTCACAGGAGTAAAGATCTACAATATGAGCGATTTTATACTTGTCATTTGCGACCTCACTAAATCTGACAACGCCCTCATGTCTTTGGATCTTGAGCTATTTCCCTGCATTCTCAAAATTAATATGAGTAGTTTTTACCCACCCTATTCATCTCATATTTTTCAAATTTCAATTCGAAGTCTACAAAATGGAATGAGGTATTATGTGTTTGCGATATACAGTATTAAGGATGGGTTCTTGGCATTACAATAAATACAAAGGTTCTTGTATATATATGTATAAAACGCTTCGTGTTTTGTCTGTCGTTCTGTTTTTGTTTCTTCCAACAAAATTTAGAAATATTATATCCAAATATTGTACACGAATACTGTGTGTAACCTTTTACCAGTATACAAACAATCAAGACTTTATTTTGAATAACTTCAAAATATTGACGGTTTTAAATTTATAATGTTGACCTTAAAAAATGATCGACAAAAAATTATCAAGTAGCCTTTTTAATGATGAATATACTGACATCAATATTTTTAGTATAGGTAAAAGTTGTTGATATGAAAGAATCTATAAATCTTACTTACTTTATTATCCCCATTATAGGTACACATATGTGCAGCAAGTTGTCATTGGCTTGAGTTTATTATAAAATAATTCACTACAACACCCGTTCCTGATGTCAATCCTTATTATTATTGACTAATTACATTTTACGTTTTATAAATAATGGAACACTTTGAAAGCTACTCTGAGCCTTTGCCAAGGGCTGTTTTTAAATTATGATGTTTTTCTCGGAATATTCCTCTCCTGTATTCATAAGGTGTAAAATTAATTCACCCAATAATAATAAGGAATAATTGTTATTATAAACTTCTCGTTATTCTAGTAAATTAACATGAAATAGTTTTTAATCAATAAATTGGTTATAGTTTTACCTGTAAAAAAATAATGATATATAATTATTTTATACATTAAAAGAACAATACATTTTTTCTTATCTTTGTAATTTTTCTGTACAACTTTTGGTTTTGGAAATATTCAACATTACAAATTTTAATCAACCGTCACTTTCAATATGAACAAATATATTCTTGGTTTTTGGAATCCTGGTGAAAAAATGTGTATACGAAATTTGAATTCCAATATCTCTTCAATTTCAAAAATGATAAATGTGTTTAGATGAAAAAAAAACACACAAACAGAGCAGCAAACTGAAAACTATGCGTTTTCGACATATGTTTACAGAAACTGTTATCTTTATTTTAATGCCTAGAACACATCTCTGAAATATTACACGCTTATATAAACTCATTCACTTAAGTGTATTTTTGTGTTTCTCTACACAGGTACGTGTGAGAACCTGATGCACAATTCCCACTCACAAATCATTATTATTATCATGTATGGGGAAATGTTTCCTGGTCATAAATTTAGTTATTCATTGACCATAGAACTGACTAATAATGAGGGAACAATGCGTATTGTGTGTAGGCCTAGTAGATAGTACAATACCGACAAAGGCATTGGACATAAACCGACGGTTATCTATTATGCAACTTCCAAAACATTCTAATCGATGAATACTAATATTGTTCGTTGATGCTTAAAGGTGTCTTCTTTTTAATTTCGAATACTGTATGTTTTTACATAACCACTTAATTTAGACAAATTCCTTTTTCGAAATGCCTGAATTTAAAAATTTTAAACACGTCTAGAAAGTGTGTTTAAAATGGATATTGTAGACTGGAAGGGACTATTCGCATGTGAGTGCACAGATAAATTGATGTTTGCGCCCTACAGTATCTAATAAATTATTATTTGTGTAGCTTTTAAACATTTTTAGTTTTATTTTTACCTTAACTTGCTTGTTGTTGTTGTAGTAGTGTAATATTTAGTTTAATTTAATATTTGTTGTTTTTATTTTTATCATATTGTTATCAACTGCTAGTGCCAATGCATACAGTTCTTGTATAAAATGTAAGAATTATTGGAATTTTCATATTACAACTCTACTACTGTAAGAGAGCTGTCATTTATAATAGTATGTTCTAATTTATCTAAGAAGGAAAAACAAATTTTCTTGAGACGTAGGTTTTTCAACTTTTTAAAGCTTGCAAAGTTAACTTAATAAACTGATATATCGCAATATTTGATTTATTCCTTGTAAAATTATATTATTAATGAAACTAGCTTTGCACTTGTCTCCATTTGCTTTGTAACGCCCGCATATATTTACTTATTTATGTTCAGACAGCGTATTACGAACATTTTCATTAAACGCCCATGTACTTTAATTAAAATGTATTTTGTCTTTCAACAGTTTAAAGCCCTTTCCGTTTTATGAAATCAATTTATATTCACCTTGTTTCACATAAATGAAATCAATAGATATCTGTCAAGATTTTCTATTTGTTTTGTTTGCAAGCCTGCCAGATTTTAAAAATCATCTATTCTCCTTCCAATATGACTTTTCCCATGAAATATCACAAGATAGAGGTCTACAGGTGATATCAGAACTTATTTTACACTCATTTTATTAGCAATGTTTACTACACCGAGTCAGTCAAACAGTTGGTGTTTTTGTTTTTTGTGTTTCCTGTCTTGAGTCTCGGTAGTATTATCTTATTTGAGAGATAAATCTTCTTGAAGTTTAATTATTGGTTGACAATGAAGTAGATGTTCTACATTCAAGATGATTGTTTACAAATGGTGCACTAAGGTGAAGTGTGTAAGTTGAATCTGTGATGATGTGTGGTTAAACAATCTTGCTCACCAATTAATCTTAACTTTGTTACAACTGTATTAATTTTATGTATTGTTTAACATAAACATGTACAAACTTTTAGATGTTTAAATCAAATAAACGATTGAACATTAGATCATTTTAGCCATTTGGGTCGCAGATGAAAAGGCGTCAAAGATGGAGGACAAGATCAAAACGAAATTGTCATTGTCTTCACTCCTAGTTTAATAAGTAATTTTCAACTTATTTTTATGAAATTAAAAACTTTTATTTTGAAACTGTACTTGACACGTGGACATTATATAATTGATTAAGAAGCATGAAAACTCTTTGATAACTTTGAACTGAAGGAAAAATTAAATGGCCTTGGTTTAATTGCGCTATCTTTTTGTATCTAATTTTTCCCGTCAACCTCTTAAAGAATTGCAAGTGGAAAAAAAATCAAATATTATTTAATAAACCTACATTTTGAATAAAATGATTTTATGTAAAATCACATTTTACAATATTTATATTATTATTATTTTTAAAAAAATATGCATTCCATTTAAGATATAATGGCTTTAAAAATTCGTTGAAATCATACAATATACAAAAATTTGTTTTAACTTTAAAATCTTAAGGAATATTATCACCTTAAAAACTTTAAACCAATTGAATTTAATACAGCTGCAATTTTATAAAATTAAACGTTTTACAAAGATTCAGGATTTCTTACAAACAAAATAAACATTTAAAATAATTCTAAAGAGATTGACTCAATTTTTCTCATTTTTAAGTGAATTTTATTTTTTCAAATTTTTCGATTGGTAGCATAGTTTTTGATTTAGAGCAAACTACTTTTGATAACACTAAAGTCTAAACTGTTGGTTATTTTAAAATTCATTAATATTATTTTATGTAATATCATCTAATCAAAATTTAGGTTTACTTTTGAAAATTAATTTTTGAGTTTGAAAAGTTGAGCTATTTATAAAAAGAAAGATAGTTAAATTAGACCAATATGATTTTATAAAATCGTATATAGGTGTCTTGGTTTTATTGTGACAGGTGTTCATCAGTTTTGAGTTGGCCCAATTCAAATTGTTTTAAAAAACATCTTCAAAAATGTGCCCAAACGTTTGGGCAATACAACTGTTTGGACGATAGACACATTATATAGAATATAGACCACAAAACAGAAATTTCCGCAAAACTCAACAGTTATGTTTGAATCAGCATTAAACTATGTACGTGAGATAAATTAAATAAATAAGGGGGCGGTAAAAAATAATGTTATTTTATAATTAATTATTGGAAATGTCAACACATTTACTGTATAATATTTTGTCGTAGCTATATGATGAATAACAGCAGCGTCACAGGTCCCACACTCTATTATTTATATCCCTCTCTTATTCAGGAATGAAACTCCCCCTTTCCTTATGTCCTTCTTTCGTTTAAATATAGAAATGTATTTTGTATTAGGGTTTCGTAGGAACTATCGTGTCCATTTGCACCACAAGATTTTGTGTCAAGCAGTTCAACGTTGTAACCATTTGTTTATGTGTGATAGCGTTTTTGCTCAATGGAAAAAGCTAATCATTTTCAATTTGTTCAAGTTTCAAAAATAAACGTTAATATATTAAAGATAATAAAACACAATTTATTTATATTGTAATATCCACTTTTTATTAGTCTAGCCGACCAATGGTTTTGCCTGCTAAGGCATTGACGAGGCTGTATTACAGACTGAAGAAAAAAAGAAAAAAACAGAAAACCTTAAAAAAACAGGCCGGGTATTTCCCCAACCTTCCATTCATTGTATTCTAACTCCCACCCTCTAGTTTTAAGGTTTTCTGTTTTTTTTTCTCGTCAATGCCTCGTCAATGCCTTAGCAGGCGAAACCATTGGTCATCTAGACTAATAAAAAGGGGATATTACAAAATAAATAAATTGTGTTTTATTATCTTTAAACATGGAATTCCACCAAGAACCATTGGTCTCAACAATAATGAAAAAAAAGTTAATATATTACATTAAACATGTTTTTTTTAGTAATATTTTAAAACAATTTGATGGAAACGTTTAACCTATGGTTTACCCAACCCCATTTAACGATAGACAACCATTTCAATGTAACACCCGAAATTTGGTTTCTTGGGACTTGTAGGAAATGTGAAATTGTATTGGTAGATCAAGGGGTCCCCAGTGAAAAAAGTTTGTTTTAAACATTTGGACGTAAGTTTTCTGAACCTTGTAATTGTGTATATTACTAATCTTTTGGCGTTGGCTAGGCCCTAACTTTACTGTTAGATTTGTATATATTATAAATATTCACTAGCTCCTCTCGAGTAAGTCACTCTACCCTTCCGGTTATCAGAACTAAAGCAATACGTAATTAAATTTTTGACAATATTTTCACTATTTGTCCTGGTATAGAGGTAAAGATTTAATGGTAATCACTTTGTGTACGGAATATAAATCTTTATAATGTATTAAGGGACGCCTAAAAATCCAATTGAAGCACCAGTTGGTGTGTTAATTAAATTTGTGTTTTATTTGAGTGACTAACAATTTATAAAATAAAATTTGAACAATATAGTGTTGCTCTATATTTCCATAAGGAAGTGTTAGGAATTAAGAGTTATATTATTTGTTCACAATTTATGTAATATTCGGTAATGTAATAAAAAAAAAATTGGGTTTTACATAGGCTCGGAGGACCACTGCTTTTAATGAGAAAGCAAATAACAAGAAATTTTAATATTCATCTAAGCTACAGAATAATTGTATGTTAGAGTACTCACGGTGTCCAATGTCCATGGGAGGCGTTGTATAGCACTTCAACTGTTCTTGGCCGATACTTGTAATCATATATTGTATAATAAAGCACAGTTCACACAAATAATATAGTTCCCATATTACACATACAATACAATTATTACTTTCACAAAGATGAATATTTTATAAAAGGTAACATAACATAGAAAAAGAATTAAGTGATATTTATTTAAATTAAAAGTAAACTGCTGCGTTAATTAGCGTGTAAAAAAACGAAAGGAATTGCGGAGCGTAAAATCCACGTGTTGTCTCTTTAAACTCGCCTTGTGTAACAACTCTAGTCATACTACTTTTTTCTAGTTAGCTCCCGACATCAATCGGACGAGTCGTGGTTTGTCGCTAGAAGCCAACGACCAATCCAAAGGTCCGGAAGTACTATACATAGCGGCGCCCTTGAAACAATGTTTCAACAAGTATTGACATGAGGAAAGGTATGTGAGTGCGAGAAGGACTGGGAGTTATAAGGTACCCGAAGAGTATGCGGTAGGAAGATGGGTGCAACTATGTCCATACTTAATCTAATTTTGAAAAGTGAGAAAAATTAAAATGAAATAGATTTAGACTTCAAGGGGTAACTTGAAGATTTTGGTGACTGGGCGAGAAAGAATTCCAGACTGAGTTTGTAATGTGACTACGCGGACAACACCATCCTTGCCAGGATGAGTGTGAAGAATACGGCCTAGCGGCCAAGTCATGGGTTTCGTGTTAGGTTCTAGTATGAGCACAAGATCTCCTATTAACAGGTTGTCAGAAGGACGTGTCCATTTAGACCTTTGTTGAAGCGTGTGTAGATACTCTACGTTCCATCGTTTCCAGAGCATCTGGGTATAGCGTTGAACTTGTTGCCATTGCTTTAGGCGGTTCGGTGATAAAAGCGTTACATCTTCTTCAGGAGGCAATAGAAGAGGTCGACCTATCAGGAAATGTCCTGGAGTTAGCGTAGCGAGTTCTGTGGGATCAGAAGAAAGCGGAGTTAGAGGTCGCGAGTTCAGAATGGCCTCTACTCTTATGGTAAGCGTGATAAAATCCGTAAGTGTTAGACACTGATTATGGAGAATGCGTTTGAGATGATGTTTAGCACTTTTGACGGCGCTTTCCCAGAGACCTCCTTGGTGAGGTGCAGCTGGCGGTAAAAAATGAAAATTTATGTGATGGTTGGTTGCGAAAGTGCTGACATCAGCTTGAAAGTTATGGAGTTTACAAAATGAAGAGTTAATGTTGTTAAGTTTTGCGGCGGCGCCCGTGAAATTAGTTCCACAATCAGAGTAAATATCGGAACATAACCCTCGGCGAGAGATGAATCTAGTTAAAGCATCGATGTATGCCTCAGTAGATAAGTCCATAGCGACTTCTAAATGGACCGCTTTAGTAGCGAAACAGACAAAAAGACATAAATAAACTTTGACCTTTTGGGCTCTACGTAAAGTATGAATTTTTACCAAGAAAGGCCCTGCATAATCAACACCGGTTTTTAAGAAAGGAGGTGTAGGTGTGATGCGTTCACGTGGGAGATTTCCCATAAGTGGAATTGTTTGAGCTGGTTTAGCTCGAAAGCAGATTATACATTTGAAAATGCAAGTGCGGATAATACTTCTGGCAGACAGAATCCAAAAATGTTGTGAAATGAGCGATTGCAGTAACTGAGGTCCTGCGTGAAGATGCGTGATGTGATAGTACTGGATTATAATTGTTGTAATGTGATGTTTCTTGGGAAGTATCACTGGGTGCATTGCGTGATAGTTAAGAGAAGATTGTGGAAGTCTTCCTCCAACTCGTAAAATCTGATTAGTGTCTAAAAAGGGTGATAGTCGTTGTAATTTCATCGTACATGATTTATGATTTTTGAGTAGTTGAATTTCATCCGAAAAGTTATGGTGTTGAACCAGCTTTATAATTTTGATTTCAGCGGTTTTTAGTTCCTGAACAGTTAATGGTTTTGTATTTTTAATTTTGTCTTTACAGTTGTTTATAAATCTGATAACGTAAGCAAGTATACGTTTCGTAGTCGTCCAATTAGAGTAGTGTGTTAAGAGGTCCCATTCTGTCGTCGTTGAAACAATACCAATGTGGAGGGGGTTACTACGGATTTCTGGCAAAGTGTCCATAACCGGCAACAGTGATTTTGGCCACTCACGGGTAGAAGATGTTAGCCAAGTTGGCCCCGACCACCACAAAGGATGGTTTATGAGTGCAGACGGAGAAATGTTACGCGTGGCACAATCAGCTGGATTGTAGCAAGAGGGGACATGAGACCAATGTTCTGGTGATACCCAATCTTGTATTTGGCTGACTCTATTGGCGACGTAGACTTTTAATTTGTATGATGAAGTTTGAATCCATGCCAAAGTTACCGATGAATCAGTCCAACAGCGAGTCACACTGATATGATGATGCGGTTGTACTAAATTAATACAGTAGTGCATTAATTTTGCGAGCAAATGTGCACCACACAATTCTAAGCGGGGTAGCGAAATTCTCTTCAGAGGAGCCACCTTTGATTTGGCGATCAAAATAATGGTTTTTATTATGTTGTTAGCGTCAGTAGTGCGTAAGTAGACAACAGCGGAGTATCCTTGTTCGGAAGCGTCACTGAAACCGTGAAGTTGAACGTCAAGAGCGTTGCTGAGTTCAAGACAGCGTGGTATTCTTATAGAGCTTAAAGAATGTACGTCAATCGTAAAAGCTTGCCATTCTTGTCCGATGTTGTCGGGCAAAGAATCGTCCCAACTTAGACCCATGGTCCATAAGCGTTGAAGTAAGCACTTTGCGTAAAAAGTGATTGGTGTAAGCCAACCACAAGGATCATAAATGCGGGCTATGATTGATAAGACAGAGCGTTTAGTGAAAGCGTGATTTGGAATATCCATTTCATAGGAGAACTCATCTGAGATGGGTAGCCATTTGATTCCTAAGATAGAGAACAAAGGTTGATCTGGAGATCTAAAGTATAGTGGTGATTCTCTATCAGGTGCGGGAACTGCGTTTAAGAGTTCAGGAGCGTTTGACGACCATTTTCGAAGCTGAAATTGGCCTTTGTCCAACAAAGAAATTAGTTCTTGTTGTAAATTGAGCGCGTTTGGTATGTCACAAGCACCTGTGACGATGTCATCAACATAAATGTTGTGTTTTATGACTTGTGAAGCGAGCGGAAAATTAGGACCTTCGTCCTCTGCTAATTGATTTAGCGTGCGTATTGCAAGATAAGGTGCGGATTTAACCCCGTAAGTAACAGTAGTTAATTTGTATATTGCGAGCGGAAGATCAGATTTTTCTCTCCAAAGAATCAACTGGTAATTTTGATCGGTTGGAGATATTTGTATCTGGCGATACATTTGGCGTATGTCACATGAAAAGGCAATGTTGTAGCGTCGAAACTGAAAGATGACATCGGAAATGTCATTTTGGAGTTTAGGACCACAATGTAGAGTTTCATTTAGAGATATACCGTTACTAGTTTTGGTACTAGCATCGAAAACAACTCTTAATTTGGTTGTAGAACTTTGTTCTTTATGAACAGCGTGATGTGGTAAGAAATAGTTTGGCGAGGTTAAGACAGAGTCGTCAATTAAGGTCATGTGACCCGATTTTATATAGTCGTTCATAAAATCTGTGTAAGCGATTTTTAATTCATGGTTAGAATTTAATGTTTTTTCAAGAGCGAAGAAACGTCTCTTAGCTTGATCAAACGAGTTGCCTAAAAGAAGTGGGTTGGATTTAAATGGTAATGATGCAGTGTAACGCCCATTTTTGTTGCGAGAAATAGTTGAAATGTAATGGTTTTCACATTCCAGATCATCAACAGAAGTTTTAGTTATGACTGGAGGTTCTTCAATAGTCCAAAATTGTTGTAATATGTTACTAAGATCTAGGTCCTGTGTTACTAATAACGACAAAGGAGCTTTGTTTAGTAAAGTGGTTTTTATTGACCCAATTAGTGTGTAACCAAAAATGGTTCCTATTGCGATAGGCAGATTGTGGCCTAAATGAATTTTATGGCCTGTAATTACATTTGCATATAAGTCAGCGCCTAATAAAAAATCAATTTTATCTGGATTATTGAACCTAGGGTCTGCTAATTTTAAATTTTTCAATTTAGAGCGTAGATGTGAAGTGTTTTTCCATTTAGGAAGATTACAAGCGATTTTGTCCAAAACAATAACATTGTGATTGTGTTTAAGTGTATAACCACTTAGTGTAGAAATGTTGAGTTTAGCAAAGCCTCTTATTGTTGTAGAGACATTAGAAATTCCATTTAATTGCATAGAAGATGGTTTAATGTATAGACCTAACCTGTTAGCACAGTCGGTCGTAATTAGTGAAATTTGACTACCTGAGTCGAGTAATGCAGTCACAACGAGAGATTTGTTTGTATTACAGGTTAAATAAATTTTAGCGGTGCTTAATATAGTAAAGAGTCCATCATTGTTGAATGGAACACTTGCCTGATGAGAAATGCTATAATAATTTGGTGTTTTGTTAACAGGTTGAAGGTTATGTTTAGATTGCGGACTGAAATGTGTCTGTTTATTCTTAGATAGTCAGCTTGTGGTAATTTCATGTGCGTTGGGTTTGCGTGTATCAAAATGAAGTAATGTATGATGTTTATGGTTACAGTGGTTACAAGTATTAGTTGATTTGCAGTGAGAAGTTGAATGTAATGCGCTTAAACAGTTGAAACAATGCTGATTAGATTTAATGAATTCAAATCGTTTGTTGACAGTTAGTTCCTTGAACGGAGAACACATATAAATCTTATGGTCAGATTTATTACAATAGGGACATAAAGCGTGAGAAGGTACCGCTGTGTACACTTGTTTTGAAGATGGTAGTACTTTAGGTTGAGTAACGAGCGGTCTAGAATAGGTTAGGTTAGGTTTGACGACAGTGTTTAACTGTGAACCAGAGGCGGTTGTAATTGAATCTTCTAAATGAATACATTCCGCTTCTAAGAATGTGATAAGTTCTTTAATTGTAGGTAATTTATGGTCTATTGAACGTTGATTTTCAAACCGTTTTCTTGAAGATGAATCCAATTTGCGTAGTAAAAGAGTTAAAAGGGTTAACTCTTTACTGATGTCGTATTTAAGAGCGAACAAGGCTTGACTGTTTTCAGAATATGTGTCTAAAAACTGTCTTATGTTTTTAAGCGTAGCGTGCGTTATATTAGGTAGATCAATAATGTTATTGATATGAAAATTAACTAAGCGGCGAGTGTTTTGATAACGACTACAGATTGTGTCCCAAGCTATCCTATAATTTTCTGGACTGATTGGTAGGGACTTGACAAGGTTCAATGGTTCCCCTTGCAAACAAGACAAAAGATATGTAAATTTTTCAACAGGAGTTAAAGAATCATTTTGATGAATAGAGTTTGAAAAAATGTGAAAGAAATTTGACCAATCAGAAAGTAGGCCATTAAAATGAGGTAATGACAATCTAGGTAATTTTATCGCTGTTTTGTGTAATTCAGAAACTTGAGATGAAGTGGTTTGATTTAATTCATTTGCCTGACCAATATTTGGCATTAAAGTTTTAATGTTAGTTTTGGCGTTAATTACGAGTTCAGATATATTTTCCTGCACCGAGCTAATTTGATCGAGTTCCTGGTCTGAAATCTCTTCGTTGTTTGTGACTCGGTCAACCCATGTTTCGAAGTCAAGAAATTTTCTGCATACTTCACCATGATATTCTAAAACTTTCCGTTCAGTCTGTTGCGGTATATTGTCTTTACATTCTTCTGCAATCTCCGTTATCGCAGTATTAATTTTAGCTAATCTTTTAGATAATAGTTCAGCTTGTCGTGTAAAAGCTTTGTAACGCATCATTTTTGTTTAAAAAATTGATAGAAAATAATTTTAGGTTGTAAGCCTAATACCAGAAGCGTACTCAAAAATTAAAAAAACAAAGATAGAAATTCCAAATTTAAGAATTTTGTTTTTCAAATTGTAAATTTTAATAAATTCTAAAAGCAACTAAATTTTTATTTATTTAAAAGAAAAATGTTTAACCACATTGAATTAGTTAAACAGCATTAAATTGATTCATAACTCAATATCATGAGTGTTGATACAAAAATTATGCTTGGTTTTGAAATCAGGTTATGTTTTAACACAGCTGACGTTGTTTACAATTTCAGCCAATCGTAGCGTTTGATGTGGCATGCGCAGAGTTGAATAAGTTCAGACGAAAGTGGATTCGATCGATAAGATCAATATGGAGTATTAAAAATTGATAAACTGAATCCTAGCGTGGTTCAACATATACGACGAATGAAATGAACTAGGTACATTTTTATCGTATATCGGGCCCGGAGGACCAAAATGTTCACAATTTATGTAATATTCGGTAATGTAATAAAAAAAAAATTGGGTTTTACATAGGCTCGGAGGACCACTGCTTTTAATGAGAAAGCAAATAACAAGAAATTTTAATATTCATCTAAGCTACAGAATAATTGTATGTTAGAGTACTCACGGTGTCCAATGTCCATGGGAGGCGTTGTATAGCACTTCAACTGTTCTTGGCCGATACTTGTAATCATATATTGTATAATAAAGCACAGTTCACACAAATAATATAGTTCCCATATTACACATACAATACAATTATTACTTTCACAAAGATGAATATTTTATAAAAGGTAACATAACATAGAAAAAGAATTAAGTGATATTTATTTAAATTAAAAGTAAACTGCTGCGTTAATTAGCGTGTAAAAAAACGAAAGGAATTGCGGAGCGTAAAATCCACGTGTTGTCTCTTTAAACTCGCCTTGTGTAACAACTCTAGTCATACTACTTTTTTCTAGTTAGCTCCCGACATCAATCGGACGAGTCGTGGTTTGTCGCTAGAAGCCAACGACCAATCCAAAGGTCCGGAAGTACTATACATAACCAGAGGCGGAGTTAAAGAATGTTAGCCCACCACGGGCCCGATCAAAATGTTCACAATTTATGTAATATTCGGTAATGTAATAAAAAAAAAATTGGGTTTTACATAGGCTCGGAGGACCACTGCTTTTAATGAGAAAGCAAATAACAAGAAATTTTAATATTCATCTAAGCTACAGAATAATTGTATGTTAGAGTACTCACGGTGTCCAATGTCCATGGGAGGCGTTGTATAGCACTTCAACTGTTCTTGGCCGATACTTGTAATCATATATTGTATAATAAAGCACAGTTCACACAAATAATATAGTTCCCATATTACACATACAATACAATTATTACTTTCACAAAGATGAATATTTTATAAAAGGTAACATAACATAGAAAAAGAATTAAGTGATATTTATTTAAATTAAAAGTAAACTGCTGCGTTAATTAGCGTGTAAAAAAACGAAAGGAATTGCGGAGCGTAAAATCCACGTGTTGTCTCTTTAAACTCGCCTTGTGTAACAACTCTAGTCATACTACTTTTTTCTAGTTAGCTCCCGACATCAATCGGACGAGTCGTGGTTTGTCGCTAGAAGCCAACGACCAATCCAAAGGTCCGGAAGTACTATACATTATTAAAGTATAATAGATGATAGGAATACTTACACAAAATAACCGTTGCTACAGACTTTAAAATAGAAACTGCATGAAAGATAGAGTCCTTTAAGTTTCCAGCAGTGAAGAAACGAGGTCAGAATCGTTTGGACGACGGCGTAGAGCTGTTGTTTTTAATAACATTTAAATGGTTAAAAGAATATGTTACTTTTAGAAAATAACCATATGTTAATTTCATTCAATCCCTTCACTTGTCGACTTATCTGCGTCAAACAATAAGTATTTAAAAAATATTTTAAATGAAAGTAACTCTTGTTCAATTTAAAACATATTATAATATTCTATAAAGAAGAGAATGTTGATGAGATGCATTTTTAAATGGGAACAACTATTCTGTTACTTGAACAGCAACAACATGCTGATATAGATGTTTGAAGTTATTGGAATAGTGTCTTTACTGAAACGATAGAGGTGTTAAAAGTGGCGGTTTTGAGCCAAATTGCTTTTGATTTCAGATTACGTGACAACTTGTACCTGTATCTAGTATTGAGTGAAACAGATATTAATCAAATTTAATCTACAAAATACAACTTTGCACGCCATGTGGAACTTGTGAAATAATAAATGAACAAGGAATTAATAATTAAAATTTTCAGTTTTATATTTGCTTTTTAGGCGTGTGTTATTTTTGTATATAAAATGTTTGTTGTTTTTTCGTGTTTTTGTACCAATGAAAACACTGTACAAGCTTCATTTTTGTATATAATAATAATGTAATTAGTATACATAAATGGTAAAATTAATATTGTAAAATTTATTCTTTGAATTTGTTACCTTATTATTCGATAACAAGAGAAATTCGAGAGTTGTTTGAAATTCTCTCTAAATTAATTGTGTAAATTCTTATTAATAAAATTGTAGTTTGTATTAAAAACAGTTTTTATTGACCTGTCTTTTTTACAGATGGGTTATGAACTCCCTAATACAATTTAAACTCGGACATTTTCATGTTGTTTATAATTCCATTAGGAGTTCGCAAGGTTTGATCTATGAATATTTTTAGTGATTTTATACACTTGCGACCAAAAGTAATATCCTTTTTAGTTTTATTCAGATGTAATAGAATCACACAAACTAGAATGTGATGACAAAACATTTTCCCTGCTCCAAACTGGCTATTTAGAATGTTGTACCCTAAACTGCAGTTAGTAAGTAATCAGAAAGTAATGTATGGTAAAATATATTCCTAGAGTTGTTTATTTCAATAATTATATATGGACTAGGATTAAATGATAATATAATTCTTGGAGGTAAAATATGAAGAAATTAGTGGAAAATCGTCAAAATCGACAAGAGGTGATGACTAAGTGGCTGACCTTGCGTCAACAGATAAAATCAAAAAGGCGAACAATTTAGAATCAACATCTAAGTAATGGGTAAGATGGATATATTTACCTACTTAGGAAATATAGTGATGACTAGAAAGGAGGATGTCATAACGGGAGGGAATGATTCTTATTTTTGTATGTTGAACCAAAGAAATATTAACAGAGTTAATGATATTCAATAGTAACATTAAAATAAGTGTTATTATATGACTGTGAAATATGTAAAGTGATTAAATGTATTACAAATAAGCTGCAGGTGGTCATATATCTTAAACTGGTCATATATATATATATTATAACTGCAAGGAATATCTTAAATATCTATTGGCGAAATTTGTCAAGTAAAATGTTAAGGTAAAAAACATAAGAACAACCCGTTCAAGTGACAAAGAAAATGTGTAAGTGGTTTGGGCACACTTTAGGAAAGATGTCAGGTGTAGTTGAATGAGAAGCATTGTTTTGGAATCACCAAGAGTAAAGAAAAGATGGCAACCCGAAAAAAGTGACATAGGAAAGGACCATAAAGGAGAAAGTAAATTTAATCTATGAAACAAAACCATAGAGAGATGTAAAGGGTATGACTGTACATTGAATCCGTTAGTCGAGTCAACAAGAATGAAATCAAATTAGATAAGTTTCAAAGCAGGCAGAACGTAACTGGACACTGCTTAATGAAATACCAACTAAAAATAATAAGGTTGATTGAAAAGAAATATCCTTAAGAGTCTGCTTTTTATGAAATGGTTATTTCAGGCGAAGGAGATTAGAAAGGAATTTTGTAGGTCTTGAAATCCTTAGAAGTGTTGACCCTAAGATTCTGACCGATATCGTAAGGTCAGAAGACCTTTAGAGAGGGCATTGGGAACCAATTTATATAAATCATAATACATTAATATTATATATCAGTTGAGAAAGGCTACCTCATGATATCGAAGGAAAACTGCGACAAAGTTTAAGGCACAATTTTAATACAAACTAATTTCTTTTATTCAAACACAAATCTGACCTTTCAGCTCTATTGGAAATAAATTCGTTTTCTTCCCGGTTTCCTATAAGCTAGAATCCTCTTATCCACTTTGCTATTTCCGCTTTAATTTCATGGTTGACTGGATCAAATCTCTTACAACCTATACTAGATTATGAAACATTTCATGTGGAGACACGAGCGGCAATAAATAATACACAATCTTCTTACGTGACATATCTTCCAAACACATATATATACTACAGATATGAGAGTCACATATTTATAATATTGACTTAGTTGATAATCTCAAACAAATAAATTTAAGTCATAAATTATTGCATTTAATACTAACTATATATACACACACACAAATACCTTTAATGGTAAAATAACTCACGTTATAAGCGCAACGAAAATAAATTGTTTAACCTGTATAAATGATTTAAAAATTATGGTTTACAAAGTTATTTCAATTTTAATAATCACATTTACCATACAAAATAGGTCTAATATGATGGGAGTCGCTAAAGAAAAACATATTCATAACATTTATTAAAATAAATCATTGTTTTATAGGAAAACATAATATATATAAATATTCGCTAGGAAATTACCAATAATCTTTAAATTCTTTTCTCACTTTCTTTCACTTTAACGTCATTATTTTATACCTGTTAGATTAATGAAAACGGGAGAGTACAACAAACGAATAATTTATATAATTCTATTCAAAGAAAAGATGATGAAAATATAAATAAGTAATGAAGGTAGTAATTATAAATATAGATGGTTTGGTTAGTATATTTTGGAACTTATCTTAGTCAGCAAAAATTAGTAATATATTCTGCCTCCTCCTCCATTTATAACAAAATATTTGTTGTCCAATTTTTAATTAACCTGTCACGTTAGAGTTTTAAAAATGGTGTTGGTTTTTATTTTAAAGATTAGTGTTTTTTGTTATTAAAAAAAAATCAATAGTATCAGATATTGTAATCAATAAATGATATTTTTAAAATAACTAGTAGGGTTGAGTAAGGGGGGAAATTCTTAGCACCTCTGTGAGGTATATGAAGTAATAAATTAGAAAAAGAGACTTCATTTTTTGATGACGCGTTTCCCTCATTTATTCTCCAAAGAATAAACACAACTGTAATAATATTTAAAACAAGATCCCCTTGTTTTTACAAGGAAGCATTTACATTTTGCATTAATTTCCTCTCCAGTCATCTCCCTAACTTTAACCTCTTCTTATAGAGGCGGTTTTTATCTCCAGTTTTACAATTTCTTTTTTTTTTACAACACCAAAATTTTTATTGAGATGTTGTGAAAATTGATCATCTTATCTGTGAATTTTGGCTGATTATCCGTTTGATTGTCGCCCCTGATTTATTATATACTGTTAGACCAACATAGTTTTAAATTGAAAAGTGTTGGCATTTTGTTGGTTATAATTGTTATCCAATTTGGTAAACAGGTTGTTGTAAGATAATTTTGGATATTTTCGTTTAATAAATAAATCTTTAGAGCAATTTAAAATGACAGGTATTTTAAATATTGCAGTTTTGACTAACTTTGTCTGGCTTTGTTTTTTTTGCAATCTTTCAACTGGCAAAATTATGTCACGAATGGTGATAATGCGCCAAATAATACATTTGTGACAAAAATTACGAATTTATGGACGCAAAATGTCATTTTGAACATGAACTGGAAATGTTAAGCTTGAACAGTTAAAAATGTACACTTTACGAAAGAGACGCTCCCTAGCAAATAATACAGGGTGGGAAAAGTATATTTAAAATTGCGGTCACCATAGGCTGATTTTTCTGATTTAGTATTCCTTACAGCTACAACACTACCGCATTTTCCTAACCATTAAGGAAATTCACTCAACTTATAATAGTTTTATACTGGAGCGTGTAGAGATTATGTCATAAAATTATCAAAAACTTATCAAAACAAAAAACCTCAGATAAAAACCTAAATAAACTAACTCTTTTGGTCGCCATTTTGTTTTGGATGGTGGAATTTTTTTAACGATATTTTTCTTGTCTTACACAGACGTTTAAACTAAAGTATCACAAGACTAAATAACATTTATTATTTTTGAGAAACCCTTCAGTCCCTCACAATTAAAACAACCTAAACATCTTACAAGGTTGGCTCTCTCACCTAAAGTGATTACTACAAACGAAATTCACTTATCTCAAATATCGGGTGCTTTGTAAAATATTTGACATCCGAAGTCTTATAAATTGGTGGCTTTATAAAATGATATAAACGACAAACCTTTTTAATAAAATTAAATGGTGATATCATATTTTTAATAAAAGAGAAACGATAATCAAGTTATTGATTCGGAAATGTATATCATGACGACATACACCATTTGATATTATCATTGCATCTATCAGTTATTCCGTATTATTATTGTGTGAATTCAATATTGTATTTTATAAAGAAAGAAAGGCTTTTTTATTCGAACGAATATTCATAGCAAATAATATCAGAACTCAAAATGTTTCGATAATTAATTATATTAAGCAATTATTTGTTCGACTGGCAAAATGTAGCCTTATTAATAAATACAAAATGTGGTGGTAAGGTTTACAAAACTATAATACACATTAACTTTTTTTTTAACTTGTGCTACTCTAGTAACAATAAACATATTTAAAAAAATACTAACTTTGTTATTTTTCAAACTGCAATAAAAATAATGATAAAACTATGTTTTTTCTTTCGTAATTTTCAAATTAAAGCAACTGTATATTTCAAATTGCTGCCAATTAAATTTTACTAAATATGGTCATGGGCTTTTAGAAATGTAGTAAAATGTTACGTACGAAATCGGAAATTAATACATCAATCATTTGCAAAATTATCAGTTTTTAAATAAGTAACTACAGATGGAAAATATTTACAAGAATTGGTTTCTCATTTTAGTGTCCTGAACCAATGTCTCTCTATATAATGGTCTTGTCCTCTATTAGTTACACAAAATTTTTGAAATTTTATTGATTCTGGGTCAATTTTACAATTTTACATTACTAGGTCTATTCGTAAGAATTTCTACAATTTCTCTTGTTTCGAGGGAAGTTCATCTTATAAAAATCATTAGCATAAGATGAAAAGTTAAACGTGATTTTGTCAGAAGAGAAAAACCCCAATAAAATATTTTAAAACATTTTGGAAGTACAGCTTAATATTTATTTATATTTATACATTAAACAATATTTTTTAAACTTTAAAAAAATCACTGAACGAATAAAATTGTACGCCCTTTTGTTCCCTTTTAGTTTTGTTTCTGAAATTTTACTATTTCCTCGAATGGCTCCCACCTTGCACGTATATTTTAAATCAAGAAGTAATTAAAAAAAAATTATATTTTTGGATAGTCACCCAACTTATGAAAAGTTTAAAAGTGAGTTTAGCTAAAATTATAACTTTAAAAAATTAATGGGTCTAATTTTTCCTTTCCGGATCAATTTATAAGAATTTACAAAGTTGAAATGTTTAAAGATTTTTATTTGAAACGTATTTGAGCATCTGAATAAATTCGGCTTCTGTAGGCCTACTTAATTTTGTAGTTTCTGAACATTTGAGTTTAATAAACTTATTTGATCTAAGTAGAAAATAAACATCAATTAAAGATAATATTAAAGGGAAAGGTGTACTTAGGAAAAATAAGGTGCATACGGTAAAATAAATAGAACCCTAACACACGTGTAACTTCGTGCTAATAACTGTAGCCTACTTTCTTGGATAGATTTAGTTATTTCTTACAAGTTATTAAATAAACAAATGTTTGTTGTAGGTAGTTAGAATATTGAGAGTTCAATAAATACAGGGAAAAATTTATTAGTAAGGGTATTATTTACTACTTAGACTGTAAAATTGTAAGGATTTATATTTAATTTCATTACTCTTTACTTAAAATATCTTTTCTTTCATTATTATTGGGGGGGGGGGTGTTCTAATCTTGTATTATTTTAAATCTTAAAATTTTTTGTCATGGAGAAACAGCAACATTTCCAGTAGTTATTTCTCTACTAGAACACTAATTGCTAGTTAGTTTTGATACCTTAACATAGCTTCAAGAATTTGAAACATTATTTTCAAATATTTTAGACATATACAACTCGAGTTAATTTGAAATGTCTTTTTGATCAGTTATGGAGTGGTTTTTAAAAGGAATAAGGTCGAGTCTCTTAACAAACACGCTGCAACGTCATATCATATGTTTACACTGTTTCGCCTCCAGATCCTTGCACCTTGAAAGTTGCCCTAATTACAAGTAGCTTGGACATTTATTTTTGGCTACATCTTTCGGTTTAACTCTATTTTAAATAATTGCGGCATTTTAATTTATACATGTGTGGAATTTAAAACACTCATTACTATTTGACAAAAGCGCCTATGCCATTCAAATCTTAACATGGTAATAGCTGTTTTTGTGTATCCATTCGTGTGATATCTTTAAGATCTAATCGAGTACAAAGTTTTACACATGATTTGTTGATTGAACACAATCCCAATCTAATAGCAAATATGACATTAAACTAAATAAAATCCATTATATTTAAGAAGTAACAGTCGACGCTTTCTGTTTTTTTCAGTTAAAAATTCTACTCCTAAAACTGAAAACATCAACACTTTTAATTTCAAATCACAAGAGATCTTTTCATTTAGTTAATTCTCTAAGTTCAGGTTTTTTATCACACACAATCTATTTATTATGTGGAAAGCTAGTATTAGCAAATACTATTTTCATTCGCTTGTCACACAGTTACAGTAGTTTTAAATAAAATAGACTAATAAATAATATATGCGTAAATTCTGGCATCCTTTGTTCATCAAGGAATGTTATTCACCTTGAATGTTGCATGCAGAGAAAGTCCTTTGCGTATGTGCGTGTATGAAATGGGCGTTCAATCAATCAACGTAGTATTCAGAGACATTATATTGAACGTACAGAAACGTTGGCCAAAGTTCAAGTTTTGTTTCACTTTAAAATAAATGGATCGAAACTTGTTTTTCAATAACAGATAACTCTGGCATTTATATCTCGTCTACCTCATTTTTTATTCGGTGATGTTTTTCAATGCTTGTTGTCTTTTTTAATAAATAACTTTAAAAAGAAAATTTTTTATTTGTTTTTATAAATTTGTAAATTTTTGTAGGTATATGGAGATTAATAAGATTCAGTCAGTTAATAGCATTTGTTAGCAATGTCTTAACCTTATCAAAATCGTGACGTTTATCTGATTGTTCGACTTAAGTAACTACATTTTGCAATCACTTATGTGAAAACACGAAGTTAACTATGTACATAATGACGTAAATAAACATAAATATTATAAATTTAATGAAAATTTGTTTTTATCTTGTAGAAACCATCAGTCCAGAAACCATTAAAAACCTTTAAACTTAGAGCTTAATTAAATCTATACCTTTAATACAATTTTCATAAATTGGTGGTTCCCAGTTGGTAAACCTTAAAGTAATTTTGATTAACTTTTTATTATCTTTTTATTAGAACCTTGCTCCGCACCTAAGTGCAAAATGTTGATTCTTTCTCTAAGCCAGTTAGTTATATTTATAAAATATAAATATAACCATCAGCCTACTTTACATTAAATTTCATAAAATTATAGTCAGAAATATAATAAATCACGGGATATCCACTACCTATATATCAGTTGAAAAATACAAGTCAATTTTCAACATCAACTATTTTAAATAATGAATGAAAAAAAAACTAAATTTTTCGATATCATTAACAAAAATTATCTAAATGTATACATACGAGGTGAAAAAAAAAGGGGGGGAAATAATTCTTTACGGTTTAATGATAAGAAGTTTTGAATTTCCTCCAATCAAACTGAATTATTAGTGGATAAATAAATAATCCAAACAAATTGTAAAATATTACAGTGTAAATGTAATGTTTGTGTAATTTGAAATTCCAATTTTAAGGGAACAAAATTTTATAAACAAAGCCTAACATCAAAATTTGTAATATTGTTTTCGCTATTTAAATTCCGTTTTTAGTACAACATGTTCTATATAAAGTAGATAGTGAAATAGAACGAAGGAAAAAAGAGAAAAGCTATTTTAATACAGGATAGCAATAATGTCCCTAGACAAACATTATTCTTGTAGAATGTCCTGCTCTAAGGGATTTGAATAAAAATAGCGTTGACAAAAGCTGACTGAAACACATTGTACAGTCCCAAGCCAACCCAGCTATTTTGTAAATACAGTAATTGAAATAATAGATTCAAACTTTAGAAATATTAGTTTTAGTAGAGACTCTACTTTGAAGTATACTAAATTGTTCACCCTATCCTGGCGTAAGTATGTGTAAGTGTGAACACAGTATGTGTAAGTGTGGGGAGGGAGTCATGTGTTTGTATGTGTAAGTGTGAGCACAGTATGTGTAAGTGTGTGGAGGGAGTCATGTGTTTGTATGTGTAACATATAGTATGGGAGTCATGTGATACATCATTAAATGTTTTTAAAAGTAGGTAAACAAAATATGAGTTTTTTGAGTTTTATCAAAATTTGTTCATATTTATTTGTAGCAATATTTACACGTTTTTAACTTAAATATCATCAACACTTGTATCAGTACCGTGTTAACTCTTCCAAAAATGTGAAAAATCAGATTTATAAAAATATATTGATATAAATTGTAATTTATAGATTAAAGCAAAATGCACCATTTTTTCACATATGCCGAGGAGTTATAGTTTAAAACACAAAAATTGCAACTGGTAAAAAAATATCAAATTAGCACTGGCAATTTCGATAAAATTCTTGCTAAATATCAAGATTAATATCCCAAATCAAATTTTCGAATAGCAATGAAAAGGAAATTACTGTTAAGGAATAGTGAACAAAACTCGGAAATGAATTCGAACGTCGTCGTTATAAAAATTTTGATCAAACACGATTCATACTTAGTAACATTCCATTAATCTCTATTTCATTGGTTCACCTAAAAATGGATTTAGAATAGTATCGGGAGAGTTAAATAACAACTTTAAATTTTATTCCATAAAAAGTAAGAGGAACAAATTATTTGTATTTGATATGAACCAGTTTAATGTTTAAAGCAAGAGATTTATAAAGTTACATTGAGAGGACTGATTTAAAACGAGATTCTTTAGTTTTACATCTGTAGAACTTTGTGTGGAGACGACACAATGATGACTAATGGAAGAATACGTCTGTGTCTTTGAAATTTGCGTCAACAGTTGACATAATATAGAGGTTGCAAAGATTTGAAGGTTTAAGAGTTAATAGAATTATTTAAATTTTATAGGATTATATAAAAATATGGGAAATAGTAATGTATTCGGAAATGCTTGCTTTCAAAGAAAAAGTTGGTTTCCTGTTATAACGTACAGCTGTAAATCATCATTTGATAGTTTTTTTCAGAGTTTAGATAATGGTAACATCATCTTTGCTTAACTTAGTGGTATAAAAAGTAAAAAGTAATCGAGTAGAATTACAAAAAACAACAATAGCAAAATAATGTCTCATCTTATCTTATGAGCGTATCAACCATGTGCTTATTAACAAACTTTTATTTCTGAAGCTATTTCATAATTTTATTTTAATTGAATCAGCTAATTTTGTTGCAAGTTTAATAATTATAATTTTTTTAATATAAAAAGTTTTTTGCACTTTCTGCCCACATGACTATAAACATAATTTTTACTTGGGAAAAGTTCAGTTCCGCCCACAGTGACCTAATTAAATTTCTTCTGGGGTTTGAATAACGTCGTTTGTTCTACTAATTGCTCTCTAACATACCCACGCAAACGTGCAAGCAATTCTAACAAATTATCCCATTCTGCAAGAGACAATGGATTTCCATTATTTCATTATACTTACTCGGCATTTTGTTTTGACCCCCCTTGTAAAGTTTAGCAGAGTGTGGAATTTATAAATAGGAAATTTCCGTGTGGAAATAAAAACTAACTCTGTCATTGAAATTGTAAAAACTAACGTCTGTGAAATTGTATCAATCCTAAGGTACAATCCGTGAGTAACAGGAATGAAATAAATGCTTCTTAGACACAACATCAAAAACGTTAATGATAAATTCATATTTTTCAGAAACTTCAAAATTTAATAAAATAATTTAAACTGTTAAATCTAATTTTACAAATATATAGTATGTACTACAAAATATCTCCGTAATGTACTTTGTAAAAATAAATGACCTACTTTATTTATAAAAAGGGTTTCAAACTAAAAAAATCTTAAAAATTAGTGGTTATGATTATTAAGACACATTTTTAATTGTGCTACTAATTTAATACCTTTTTACAAAATGTAAAAACTTTTTTTTAATAATATAAATGCGTCCTAAAAATATGACAGTGGTAGGGAATGGATTAATACTGCGTCATTAGCAGTTATATTACAAGTTAAGGAGTATTAATAAAGCAGTAGTTATATTTATTTTATGTTGACGCCTCGATGGTTTTTGGAACCGTACCTATTACTTGCTCCGTGTTACGGTTGGTATTTTATGGTTAAATTATTTGGTTGGATCGACAGAAGCGTTATACAAACAATGAACAAATTGCCAAATAACGACTCAAGTGTTTATTTGACTTGACTGACTACTTTACGTTCCCATGACGACGAGTGTAGTGGTTGCCTAGCCTGTAGATATGTATCTTTCTTCTTAAGTATTTCTCTCCATAAAATAAAATCAATACTTTTAGGCAGGAGTTTTACAGCTTGATAGTAATCAATTAGGTACGAAGTTTAAATACAATTTAACTTTCCAATTATGAGTTGAGAAAAATGATTTTAAGTTTTTGAAACCTCGTTGAAAATATTTAGCATTTAAAGTCCTTTAGGAACAAATTTATACAATTTATTTGGCGACATACACGTTGTTTTTAAATGTAATAACGGAAGGTATTTGTTGTCTAATTTTAAAATAAGTTGACATATAAAAATTAAAACAATATACTGTAGTCAAAAAATAATTAATAACTTTTTTTAGTAGATTTTTAAAAAGATAAGTTAAGACTCTAAGAAAAACTATAACATTTTCTTTTTTAAACTGAGAAATTTATACCTTTTTCAACATAATTGTGTTCTTTTACTGGAAACAAAACGAACTTTCCCTACAACTTTAAGTTTTATCAAAAAGTTATCTCATCGTATTGTGGCAAACCACTGTAAACAGCTTCCTCAGATCTCTAATCTTCATGTTGTTCTGAGGGTCTTGAAGGTTAGTTCTACGTGGCAACAGTTAAAGTGTATCTATTCCATCATCAGCTCTTTTTCACCACAACTCCCCGCTACTATGGCTTCTCTAGCATTTCCTTTTGTTTTCAGTTTAACCTTAAAGTGTAAAGCGACCCGTGCTAATCTGGTGAATGGCGCAGTGGAAAATATATACCATACGGAGCATGTGAAAGCTTGGTTATCTATCACAGGCTTTGAGCTTACCCGACCAAACTTACCTTTGGCCAGGTTGACCATTTTTTGTCTAGCTGTTCGTGGAAAAAACAGGGAAAGAGAATTAAAAATAAGTTTGTACTGAATATCGCTGCAACTCAACGAAATAATCACCCCTCGTACATGGTGACTATCAGATTGGAGAGTCCACAGCTTCGCTGAAACTTTCTCGACAACACAAAAACCTAGTAGAGAAAGATAAAAAGAAAATATTTTAAAACGAAATTTTTATTTATGTAAAAATAATAAAATGTTAATGAAAAGACTATCAATCTAAAACTATAGTTCTACCAAATTAGGTTTGAAATCGACTCCCAAGTATCTGAATATAGTATTTCCTTTTGGAGTTGTGTCTTGATATCAGAGGTGAAAGCACACCTTGTAAAAAAAGTACCTTCCTTGGCACCTTTGTAGAAAGCAGACCTTTGAAATAATTGAAAACAGTAAGGAAAAAAATGTTAGTACCAAGTTTGTCACAAGATTATCATCCTGTCAGAAGTGGCTGAAAATTTCCCGTTTCAACAGTTAAGAGAAAGAATATAGATTTAGTCATAAATAAATTTAATGAAATCATTGTTTGTTCTTAGAGATCATCAATGCGACCAACCGAAGCTTTGGATTATACATTCCATATTAACTGTGATTTATAAAATTGTAAAATATTATGTCCAAAAATTTTCTCTATCTTAATACAATTTATATTTTATTCCCTCATATTGGTGGTTGATGAAATGTTATATATCGTGTAGTGTTACACAGTCTCTGTGTAGATATATCGCGTGTTGACTCTAGTCCCACAGTCGCTGATATTAAAAGGGATTATTTATTACTTGGAAAATATGTTCACTCAGTGACAGCTGTCCAATCAAAACTGTATTAATCGGAAGTATCATATATACCGGTGGGTTTCTCCTCTTTTATTTGGATTTTGTTGAAACTCTTTTTGCATTGCAGCGTTTGTAAGTCTGCAAATTTTACAAATTTAGCAAATGTTTTGTTCATTGACATTTGTGTGGATCTTAAAATCAATGAGAGATGTAACGTTGTTGAAAACAAGACGTTTTAAATTAGAGTAGAAAATCTAATTAATTATAGGTGGTAATTTGTATAATATAGATATTTTCATAGACAAAAACTAGTCGTAAATATTTTATCTTATCTCTCTTTTTGAACAGTATATTTCTCAACAAAAATTGTGGCGATTTAAAAAAAACTACAGTATTTTTGATGAGAATTTTGAATTCTATGTAGTGGAAGGAAAACATTGTTGAAAAGGGTTTTGGGATTTAATAACTAACCAAGTAAATATTCAGCTAGTATTTTATTAAATTTATTTAAATATAATACATAAAATATAGTATCTTAAATATATCTATATTATTTATTATGCATCAGTATATAAATATATAGTTTATGCATTCATTCATTAGTGGATGGTTAGGTGTAGACACAAATAAATTGAGATAAAGAGACTACATAGATGGATGTCACCTATCCGTCCACGTCTGTGAGATGATCTTCGCATCGGACCATCATGTTAACACTTATGTGATTCACATTCTGTTTAACCGTGTTGGAAGGAATCATCTACCGAAGATATTTGACTTACGAAATTCAGTTCGGACGTTGTTAGAAGATGATGATAGCTTATTGGTTTTCCTACATTGTCACCGAATATGAATATCCAGAACTTTTTTACACTCTTGTAACTACATTATTTTATATTATGTAGTTCTATTAAATTATATCGTAATTTAAGTTTGTTAACGAATGCTAGTGTTGCGTTTGTGATGTTAAGATATGTAATTTATCTTTGTTATGTGGGTTGTTTTGTATGCGTTTTAAAAGTTTAGACAATGGTTTTTGTTTTTAAAAACACTAAATTTCAAAATATTGATACTTCAGTCACACATTGATCAAAATGGTGTTTCCAAAGTTTAAAAAAAGAGTTTGACCTTTGAATATAGGATATCGCATCACACATACTTAGATGAGTTTGTATACGCTGTTCCTGTTTTTTGCTCACACTGTCAGCACGACAAACAAATAAATTCTAACGTTTTTAATTCACTTTTATTAGACACACTTCATTATTTCCCACACTATAACTGTCATAATTCACAGCGACAAGCAAACGCAACCACTTACTTTCGAATTTTGTACATTTAGTTAATTTACGTTTTTTTTTTTTTCACTTAAACAGACAATGTACATTGTACTAAAACAGAGCTTCGGTTATTGCTAAGATAACATTTGTATTTGCTTAATTTTTAGTTGACTAATTTAAACTAATGACGACTGAGATAAAGAAAGTATCAAAGTACCAAACACTTGCCTTCAACCTCTCGGATATGTAGGGCCTCGATTTTTTAAAAGAAATCTGGTACAATAGTTTTCCATAAGTGTCAAATTACCTTTCTTAGACACGAAAACTGTAACAAATATTAGTAAATATAGTTGATTGAGTGAAGCTTCTTTTAAATCTACTATTTTGTTTTTGTTTTGAAAGTTTGTTACTCAGTTATGGCTAAACAAGTTAATACCGCTATGAAATTTATGTGCAAGGTTTTTAATTTGATATTCCTATTTGAAATGCCAACCTGAAAAAGATTACTCCATGTTTCGTAGGCATAGACGGGGGGAATTCGACTAAGAAGTCAGTATATACTAGTCTGATATTATATACTGTTTAATATATTAAATATATCAGTGGTAATGAGACATAACCAGTAGTCGTTTAGAAAATACTTTAAATTAAAAGTGGGATTTGAACTGTTTTCTAAAATTTTACCTACAAAGTTTTTACACGTTAATAAAATAAAAAAGTCAACACTTACTACTTTCTTTTATTTGTATGAATTTAAACCTTTCACATTTTATTACAAAAATATGAAATACAATTATTTTGTCATAACAGTAACACAGTCAACTCCTCTAAAACTTTCATCTTGTACACACGTGTTAGAATAGTTAAAAACAGTAGTCATCAATTTAATTTAAGTATAAAACATTAAAACAAACCATTGTTTGGGTTATAGATCGGTTTTTCAGATAAGATAGTTACCAATCCAGATTTTACATACATAGATGGTAAATAAAAACAAATAATAATCACAGCAAGCCATTCATAAATCATTTAACATTTATCTTATTTACTGCTAATCCTTCGTCTATAAATATTGTTTGTGTTACTTCGCACTATCCAGATTGGCTTTATTAAACGTTTTAAAACTTCCAAGGAGTGAGATCTCATTAAACCGTAGTATAGGTTTGTGATTTGTTATATTTATTGAAAAAGAAAGAACGACGTGCAGGAAAGAAACGTTAACTTTGGAAGACTGGAAAGATAAATGTCTCGTTAAGATGTCATAGTCCCCTCTCTAGATCTGTTATTTTCGGCTCTTGACTTTTTAAGGCTGATTCGGTAATTTCTCGTTAATGAAAGTCACAGACTTTGTGATATGATGAGTTTATATTACCTCAGATATCGTAATATATTGTCAAGCTTGTAACTTCATGACTGTTGACTGGAAGTTTTTTTTTTAATCAATACAGTCTATTTTTATATAATATATTTACTTGCTAAATTGATTTATAATAATTGTTTTTAACTTCCTCTTAAATTAAATTATACAAATATATCCATGAATATTATTACAGTAAAAATTTTCTTTTAAATGAAAATATTGTGGGAGTTTTCTTTAAAATACTACCTTTTTAAAAATCCACAAATCTATAGTACTTCTAAGAGTTATTTCATTGACCTTTTCTTTGTGAAATGATACTGGAAACTGCCAAAGTTCAACAGAGTTAACAATGAAAACAAACTAGTGAATTTAAATCCTTTAATTGGCAGTTGATTAACTATTTATTAGAGACGAAATTTGACGTTAGTCAGTTTTAGGATTAATTAATAAAAGTAGTTCCGAAACACATGTTATAAATTTTATCTATCAAAACTTTACATTTTCTTCCCGATACAGAAGCTTCTGTTCAGTACATACTTTGACAGATAAAATGATCGATGTGTACAAAGACAGAAGATAGTTTTTGTTAAGTGTAAAGATAGAATCTCAGTAGATTCCAAAACCGTTTCGAAACGTCGCCTTCAGTAATTGTTGTCAGAGGTTATGGAGTTCACTAAGGGAGACAATTCACCTGTCAAGAGTATTTCCACGATACAGTTAGCTAACTTGCAGTGTCACAAACCCTTTTAGTGTTATAAAGCTTTGTTATAGTGATTATATTTCATTATAGCCCCTTCAAACATTTTGACGCTCTTAGTTTGTCCTACAAACTTGAAGTTTCTTTATTTTGATTTTTTGCAACCACAGAAAACATAATTCATTCCGTTTTTAATAAAAAATATCCTGGCAAATCAAACATTGAAATTTGTCATTCATTCAATCTCAAAACCAAATAAAAAAAAGTTTATTATTCACAAAAAATGTCAGTTCTTGACAGTCAAAAAGTGTTTAACAACTCATAAGTAGAGCACTGCACAGATGAGAAAAGATAGACAGGGATTATTTTAGGATTCTTTAGCAGGCATAGTTAGCATTCTAAATACAATGATAAATTGGATTGCGTTTTATTTTTGATCTTTTCTCAAAATTGGAAGAAGAAAAAAAAAACAGGCCAATGTTATTACGAAGAAAGTACATGTTCTTTGATGTCTTGTAAAGTGAACTAAAAATTTAAATAAACTATTTACAAAACTAGAATCTAACATAAAGAGAGTGATTCTGGAATATAATTTTAGAATACCAAAAAATACTGGGTGTTTAATAATTGAATTTTAATCTTAGTATAAGTATGTTTTTTTTAGTATTTAATTTGTATTATCGTTAAGGCGATAAAATAAACTTGTTAACTTCCGAATATAATTAATAATGTATTTGCTACTAATAGAATGCTCATTTTGTAATGCATAGTTTAAGGGTAATATGCAGGTAGCCTTATTTCGTTTTGGCAGAAATAACACTGATAAAATAAGGGTTGCTTACGATTAAATGTGTTTCGAGGTCAATTAAAGCTGAACAAAAAAATATACAAATTAAATCGTAGAAAACCCATAATAAAACTAATATTCAAATTCAATATTTGAACACTTCTACCTTAATCGGTGGATAGACAATATAAACAGTTTTCATTTATTAAACATAATATTTACACTTCCATAATACAAAAAGTGAAAATAATTTTGTTTTAATTTTTTACCAAAATGTCTGAAATGTAAAGAGAAATGTCTAAATGTTTGAAAATAGGGCAAAGAGAAAGTGGAGAAAAATCAATATGCCTACATTGAAAAAAGCACAGCAAAACAAGTACGGTATTTTAAAATTTAGACACAGTCTGTATATTTTAATTGCAATTTTAGTGCACTGCTTAGATAGCTGGAATAAAGGTGGTTTCAAATGCACTTTCTAACATCTTTCTATGTCAATTAAAAGTCGATAAAAAAGTTATACTACAGACTTGCAATTTTACGTAACTCAAAAGTCAGTACTTTCAAATTACGTCCAAATTTACTCCAAATAATAGTCTTTTAAAACTTCTAATGTGAATATATATATTTCTCATTTCGGAATGAGAATATATCTCATTTCCGAAAGCCACGCTAACTATTTTTTAAATATAATACAATTTTATTAAGAAACGTTTTGCAATTAAGTATTTTTGAATTCGGATATTTATGATTTTTTCCCCTTTCCAGGCATCCTTTAAAATAGCATAACCTGCAATTTTACTAAAACTTGTCTATAATTTGCAAATTAAAATACTCAACATTCTGCTGTGAAGGTCGTCGTTCCATGATACCCTCCCGGAATGTGGACCGAACATTCTTTTTAATGCAGGAATTCCTTCTCCGTCATATTTCCACGTTTGTTGACTAATGAGTAATTTAACTGGGGATAATTTTCATTTTGAACTCATTCCTAAAGGAAAATATCATTTTACTTTAATATTTTACTTTTATTTTAGTGAATACCATTTAAAAATCAGTGAAAGGATTTTATTTTGCGTCTTTACTAAAAATTTCTAAATGTAAAAACTTGGCAGCAGACATAATATGGTATGAATTGCGCGCGTGTTTCATATGGTGTGTGTGTTTTTATTTTTTTCACGTTTCATGTCCTCGTCATGTCTCGTTGTCATTGTCGTGTACGCGTAAACACGACACAATCACATAAATTAAGGTAGGAACATGAAAACTGTTATAGTGTACTCAAATCAAATGTTTCGGTCATTTTAAATAGTTTTTATTCAATCGCGTGTTTTCTTCATGTTATAACACAATAAATACAAACTTACTAATTGTAATTCTGCGTGAAATATCTATTCCAACGCTATACGATAAAAAATAGTGAATTTATTGTCAAAAATGTAATTTTGAACTTTGACATTTCAAGAAACTGATATTTGTGTAGTTACGAGATTCGGCATGGTACTTCACCGACAAGACTGTGGCGAGTGGAAAGGTTGTGACGCTGATACGAGTGTTTTGAATATATACACATACGAGGGCCGTTAGGGCCAACCAATGCCATGAAAATAGTTTTCAAAATACTTGTTTAGCAACTATTTTAAACAAACTTACCCTACTGGAAAAATCTAATTCTCGTACAACAGTTTGTGCGTCTCACTCCTGTACACAATTATTAACCTACTTCCAGATGAGAAGTTTGGCAAACTGTTATTTTTTAGTCTGTAACCGACGAAACTATTCCAAAAAGTAAAAAAAAATAATAATTTCTAACCCCGAAATAATCAAAATGGCTGACGCAACTTTATAGTCGGTGTAGAATGTTTTTGTGGTTTATTGTAGCAGTCACTGATTTGACGAGATCTACAAGTTTGTTTCTAAACTTTTTCTCGTGTCTCCTTAAATAAAGCTTGATTTTAGGTAATTTTTGTAGATTTTTTACAAATTGTTTAATCTTTTGATACACTTATAGAACAGCTAGGAATTATCAAATTTGGAACGCTTATAACTGTTGGACTGTTCTGATCTAAAACATTGATATAATGTCAAAACTCCCCTTAATGAGGACTGCGAGGGGGTTTGTTCCCGATTTATCAAGGCCACTGGGAATTTGTATAGCCTCAACGAGTGAAGTGAGTGAAATTTATGAGTACATACCTTGAGCGTATCACTTATCTGTACTAATGTCAACCTACTTCTGAGTTAGAACTGACTTGAAAATTCCAAAAAGGTAAATTTTTAACACCGGAAAAAATTCAAAATGGCGAACGGAACTTTAAAGTCGATGTAGACGTTTTTTTGGAGGTCTGTTATGGAAACCATCAAGATTGTTTCTATTACTTTTGCATATCTCTATCGATTATACCTTAGATATAGCTAGATTTCTTTAATTTAGGTATATTTTGTACATTCCCATAAACTATTTAATTTTATGACACACTTATAGGGCAGCTAGAACCATCTTATTTGCCACGCTTATGGCAGTTTGGTGTGACAGTATGGCTGCAAATTTGATGATTCTAGATATCCTCTAAGTGCGTCAAAAATTAAATAATATGTGTTAAAATAACTAAATTTTGATTTTCAACTTAGAACCGTTGAAAAACTCTCCACCTCTCTCTAGCCGGTTCGTCAAAACCAAATAGAGGTTAAGGGCGAAGCCCCTTGTAAAGCGAGTCACCTTTATCTATCAACACAATTTTACATTTCCTACAGAGTCCAAGGAACTAACTTTTGAACATTACATTTAAAGGGTCTGAGTGAGTAACATCAACGAGCAACACTGAGATGATTGTATTAGATTGAAACGAGAGGTAGAAGGGGTAAACGGCCTCAGACATTGCGCAACTAAGCCTCTTAATTATTATAGTTCAGTAGATTAGTCCCCTCCGAAAGTTCACCAGGAGTTTGAAACCAAACCACCAGTGCCTCATCATACAGGTAAGAGCCTCACAATCATATGTTATGTGGCCTTCAGTTAATTTTCAGTCAATCACCAAACGAAAGAATACACACAATGGCGGAAATAATAAATGAGTAAAATAACCTAATAATCTGTCTAGCAATTTGGTTTTAGAGACGATATATAATAACGCACATCATTTAATTGGTTTGTTCTCAATTCCATTTAGGTAGTTACAAATGTTAATAATTTTGCTGTTTAAATTGTTTTAAATGTCAAAAAAGAATTTACAAATCAAAAGTCTAAGTAAAAGAACGTATTTTGTAAAGTACAAGCACATGGGAAGGGTTAAAGTAAAACTCTCCCCTTGTTGATATTATCACCAACCCCTCCTGCGACGTCATGTTGAGTTTTGTAGCTTTACAAGTTGTTACATTTATTAAACTAAAATTTTACCCGCCTTTTTTGTCAGCTTCGAGGGTGTGCTAACAATTCCAGTATTTTGTCGTTTAACCAATATGTTCATGTTTTATTTTAACCATCTGGCTTTTATGTTTTCTACAAAAGTTTATAGCTGTATGTGAACTCAATACAAGAACTTAATTTGATAAGTTGTTTAAAAATTAATCTTTATTTGTATGTATAGTCTTCTATGAATATGTTTTAGAGACATTCTCTTTTTGAACCAAATTATGTCAAATTCAATATAAAAAAATGTGAAAGTCAACTTTTGAACACCTTTCACAGCGGGATTATATTATTACCGATTATCCCAAATTTTAAAGCTCACTTTTCTCACCTTTCTTTATTAGTCCAACATGAAGTAAAGATGTCAAGTAATAAAACTAACAGAAACATATTTATCAAGCTGTTGGTATGTCGAGATAACTGAACAGAAACGTGGATGCTCTTTACTTAGATTCATTTTTGCTCTGGGTTAAAACTATTTTTCTCTCACGTATCCTTTTTTAAAATCTGTCTTCCATCAATCTGTAACAAACAGACCTAATATATAAAACTTGCAGCTACCAAAAATAAAACCAACATTATGGAAGAAATTTTAAAATGTGGGATTTTCCGATTTATATAAACATTCTGGATCAATGAAACTCTTGACGTCTTCAGTAGTATGGAATGCGTATGGCCAACGTATTGCACACGTGTCAACACTTTATGTTATTTTCTTCTTGGGGCCGCACTCTTAAAATTAGAAAGAAACTTTTTTCGTTTTTATGTTTCAGACATTACAAACTCGTTAATAAAGAAAATTGTTTGGATGGTAATTTATTCGGTATAAATCTGCAGATTACATTTTATGACTTTCTTAAAATTCCTGACTCATTTTTCTCCACTACGTTTTGTTAGGAATAGGTTTTAATTAATTTGTAAATTATTTTAGGAAGAACTAATATTAACAAAGCTCAGAATGAACCAACTATTGTGAAAAAATTGAAAAAGTGTTGAAATGCTTGACTTGCAACAAAAGTAGAGCATCAGAAGCCACAATAGATATATAACCGGTCAGCACAATATGGAGGGGGTCTTTTGGAGCTTTGGAAGATACACGGCTGTGTCGCTAGCTGTGATGCAGGAACTCTATTCCAGGAAATCTATTAGCCCAGGAAATCTACTCTACAAAAGTAAGCAAGCATTTATATATATATATATATATATATATATATATATATATATATATATATATATATATATAAAGTCACCAATAAAATTTGTAATCTCATTTATTAAAGAATAACAATAGTTGGAATACTTTTGGGCTTTGTGAAATGAATATTTAGTTTGGATGTTGTTTATTTAATTGAGTTCTTATTCTTGTATTGTATGTAAAAGTATTATGTTAAATTCTTATTTTTGTATTGTATTTAAAGTATTGTGTTAAACTATCAAGGAAATAGACAAAAGTCTCATAAACGATAATAAAATTAATTAATATACTGAACCACTGATTTTTGATTAAAACTAAGAACCCAGGCAATTTTGAGGGCCGTTCATAATAGTTTCCTGTCTATCCATTTATATATTCTCTCATTTATTTTTAATTTCATAGAGTTTTTTTGATTGGAGCATTACTACAACTGTTGATTTGAAATTACATAATATTAGAAATTTATGTAATTGCTATCTATATTATTCCCTACATAGATCTCTGACACTTATGAAAGCTTTACTAACTTTGTTAGTTCTTCCACGTCTCCGATCAGTGTCGACTTTACTCTAACCTAACCTAACCTAAACTAACCTAACCTAACCTAACCTAACCTATTTTTAGACACACAAAATGTTTTCTTAACATTATAGCATTCCAGAAGAATTTAAAAAGACATATTCTTTCTATAAAGATATATAATATTTAACTTATAATAATGATTAATATTTTTTATAATATTTTCATCTATAATTATGTGTTTACATATTTATATGTATGGTATGTATTTTGAAAAAACAAATTTGCAACAAATATTTTTAATCAAAGTTAGAATATTCTTGGAAGCGTTTAGTCTTTCAATTCTTAACTTTCATTTGCAAAAAACTTGTACCAATTTTTTTTTTACTAGTACCTTAAATGAAAACCAAAATCTTCTTTTGTTGAGCCTAAAGTTAGCCTAAAGTTGATATACAAGATAAATGTATTTAAACTAAAATAACAATGAACAGTAAATAAAAACAAAATTAAAAATATAACAAACACAGTACATTTAAATATCAAGATTGATTGCAACAATTTAAACAACTAATCGTAACTTCTGAAAATAATTATTTATTCTACAAAATTTGCCATGAATTTCAAAACAAATTAAAATACGAACACAAGTTCTCATAAAAATTCCGTTTATTTATGCGTTTGATTAAATTAACGTAATTTTTGTGAGATCTTGTGTTCGAGTTTTTTGTTCTACATGAATTTTCAGAAATAATATTTTTAACAAATAGCTAAACTATGTATTTCATTACATTTAAGATGTAAATTGAAAAGTTAAACGATTAAAAAAAAATCTATAAAGTTTAAAATGGTTACTATATTGTTCAATGTTTTTCATTTTGTTGAAAATCTGTTTTCTGATACACATATCACGATTTAGTCACTAGTTTTAACTACTGCCCATATTTCATATTTATATCATTATAACTATATTTTTGTGAAACTCGACTACTTCTTGTTGTATGTTTAATGTGATTTAAATTTAAACTTTAAAATGGCCACATTATTCGTTCAATTAACTGTATATAAACGAGTTATATATTTTCATTTCTTTCAAAGCCACATTTCTATTCCTGTACTAATTCCAAAACCATGAAATCAAATCTTATCAAGTTATAAAAAAGTACAGTTTACCTTCAAAAGCTAAGTTTACTATTTTACTACCTAGAAGGTACAAATGCACATATTAGAACAACTCTTAATATTCAACGTTTAGTGCCGCCATATTGACGTCGTTATGAGATAAGTAAAGGATAAAAGTTAGTTGTTACTGTCAAGAAAGAGTCCAGTCACTAAAGTACAACAGGTTGTAAATATGATTCAAAAATTGATTAAATTTTTTATTCTATAAATTAATTATTATTAGTCATTCTAGAGTAAATGAGCTTTCTGTCAACATTTTCTAATCTAGTTAAATAGTCTGGTTTTAATGTTGTACTGTATAACTTATCTAGTAGCATGCCTTGTAGATTGACAATATGAGTAGGTTGGGATCATCAAAGGAGTGGAAACATTAAAAATGTAAAGGAAACGTAACGCATTATTTGAGTTCCGAGAGTTATGTTGAAACACCTGAAAACTGCGTTTCTAAGTACACAATCACAATATGGAATCATTAACACAGTGAGAGATACATACAAATTAACACTGGGCTAGTCATTTAGCTTCAGCTGTTCCAAGGAGTATAAGAGGATTTAATTAGGGGATGAACAGCATATCCAAACATACTTGTAGAGCTTCGTAGAAGAGGGAGGAAATGTCTAATTATGTTTGAAAGGCTTAGATAAATAAGATTTTGTCAGAGTTATGAAAACAAATCAATCTATAAACACAGCATTTAAACTAATCTTTACGGATGGGATTATTATAACTTGCTTTGCATAATATATTATTTAATTTTAAATTATAAGGAACACTTTTTTGATCACGATACAATATTTCACATTGGTTTTAGATAGTTCAGCTTCTGTTTTATCTTTAAGCTAGGTGATTTTATGATTGATAAAATTTTTGTCTTATTTTACAAACTGTGTAAATGTATCGGATAATTTTCGTATACTATTATATTATATCAGTGTAACGTAAACCAACGTCCATCAAGTTTTTAAAGTTCAGTTGTATTGTAGGTATTTAAATAAATACTGTTTTTATAATAATTAAAAAAAAATTAAACTTTTGTAGTTATTGTTTTATTTTATTTATTTTCAGAAGGTTAATCAGTATAACAAACTACTGGAGCAATCAATTTGATTGATCATTTCGTCTTAAAACATGGCATATCTCAAAACTGGTCTAAAATTTGATTGCATGTTTGTGTCCTATACATAAACTGACATATGTGGAAAACTGAACGTAAAATTAAATTAGCTTCATAGCTAATTTTTAAAATAAAAACAGTGTTTAAGGTTAGTGTAGTTTTTTTTATAAATAGTGTTTTTTCTTTTTTTTCAAATTTTATATAAACACATAGTTTACGGTTCATCTGCACTTCACTTTTAACAAATCTAGAACGGATATACCCGGGGAGGTTAGGTTAGGTTAGTTTATGACAAATAACTTTATCCATAGGTACTAAATTTTATTTATATATGATAGAAGTTGGAAATAACTCATTTATAAAAAAAAATCAAATATTTGTGTTTAATTCTTGTACGATATACCAAAAATATAGAATTATTCAAAAACAGAAACGTCATTTGTCGATCTAGTCAAAATATTTTAAAAAAATGCAATTAAGATCAAAATTATCTATTAATTACGTTTTTGATTGAAGAGACATTTTGTCAAGAAACTTAATATCGATTTTGTTTATTTATACTATTTATATTTGAGAAAGCTCATGGCATATGGGGTTTACAAGTCTGAATCAACATTGGCTGCAAATATTCGATACGATTATAAAAGATGATATCCTACTGATCTAAATCAATAAGTCAATATAGGCTATTAAACTGTGTATTCAAAGACTTGTAAACACATTTTTATAAACGGATAAATGCACAACTAAAAACAAAAAGTAATAATAACACATTCTCACTCACCTTTTGCCAAAACCAAATAAAAACACATGAAAACAATTCGTCAATAAATATATCAGTCAAATAATAACAATGAACATTGTTCTCTCCGTGTTTGAAAGATATATTTATGCATTTAATAGGGGCCTAAGTTTGCTTCGTTTGAACAATAAACTGGTCCCTCAGAAACTTAAACACCGAGCTTATAATGATGGCGGTCGATATTTATTTTTATAAATTATTCCTGATCCGTTACATTATTTCACAGTTCTGGGTCATTAATTTTAATTAAATAGTTGTAGATAACTTTGAAAAATAGTGAGTACTGCCTTGACAATTCCTAGGGAACTGTATCTATACCTTTTCACGTAGTCTCGGATTAGATCTGTCTATTCCAACCCTGAGAATTCAAGGACTTTATTTTACATTATTTTTCTTGCTTTAATTGTTTTATATAGCGATGATGACGATATTTTTCTCCTCAAAATAAAAAGAAAAAAATCTAAAATTAACAAGACGACTACTGATGTAGCCAAAATAACAAGAAGAATACCGATATAGTCAAAATAGTAAGCAGATAACCGGTGTAGTCATAATAATAAGAAGACTATTGATACAGTTAAAATAACAATAAGATTACAAATGTAGTCAAAATAATCCACATACCAAATTTAATTAAAATTTGTCTAAACGTTTAGGCTCTAGAGGCACAACCGACCAAGACAGACGACAGATAAATTTCTTTAAAACAAATGTTTTTAGAATGTACACTTCAAACGCAAATGTGTAACACTTTTTGAACAAATAACAAAGCGGATTTTGGATTCTCGACAAAAGAATTCTCCCTAAATATTTCTGAGGTTTTCATCAGAATTCCAAAAATTATAACATTCTTTTCTAATCGCAATAGTATTATTTGGATCGGTTGAAGTTTAGAGAATTTTTGATTCTGTTGCGTAATTGTTAGCTTGTTAGGTTATTGAATAAAAATTCCCATTGTAAGAAATCTAGGACATCCAATGTTGTATTATATAGTTCACTCGGCTGTATTTCCCTTATCACTTATATTTCAATTGCATGTTTGTTTCTGTAACAATGAGTATATAGGGAAGTTTAACAATGTGTATGAGCCTACTAATTCAGACTTTTTATTTTAAAAAAATTAAACAATATTATTGCTAGTTGCTTTAAAACCGACAACATTCAAAACCTTCCTCTTTTCTTTCAGTTTGATTTAATAAAGACTTTACAAAAATAATTTCTGATAATAATACGCCCTATCAAGTTTTCACATCCGCATTTCGATTTTCATTTCCTCTTCCATTTCCTTCTCAAACTTTTCCCTCCAGTTCAACATTTCCGTTGATTACAAATCAATACTAATGTGGAAATGATGTTTTACAATATTAGGAACGAATTTGTTTTAGCAATGTCATGAAACTCAGATTAGGCTACTTTTAACACATTATCGTGTTTGAACACATCGTTGTATTTATTGGAGTAAACAATATTTTAATTACCTTTCATTAGAATTTGTAAACGAAAATACAATTTTAATTAAAATGAAATATATCCAATGAAATTATTCAGTTTTTTTTGACACGAAATGAGAATTATAGAATATACCTCATCATTCTACAACTATACCTGTAAATATTGTTTATTACTTTTTCAACGTGCATGTAAATTTATTTCAAAATACTCGATTTTTCAGAATTAATTTAAAATTTCAAACAATAAATAGTTTCAAATAATACTCCTATAGTAACTGACATGTTTTAGAAAATAAATTCATGAAATGTTAAATCATTAAAAATGTATGAAAATTTTATAAAATTTAAACTTATGTACTTAAATTATTAGTATTAAATGTTTAGCATAAGATTGCTCACTAATTTAGAGGAAATCTACTAACTTTTCAAGTAGATCGAAAAAGTAAAAAATTGGCTTTCATACACAAACACGCGCGCGCTTAGATGGTGTACTTAGCTTGGTACAGTTTGGACTAATGAACTGTCAAAGTTTAAGTAGGTTCAAGCTCGATTGATGGCTATAGGTTATTGTCCCCCCCCCTTCCGTCTTTTCATTAGTCTAAAGAGCATTTATATTTTTCCTGTAAACTTTTAATTATTACAACAATTTTAAAGTACATTATTAACGAATTTCAGTAATAAATTCCAACTTTTGCTACCTTTCTCATGGAAACGCCTACACCAAATAGAGAAAAAATCCAACATAATGTAGTGGCCTAAGACCATGTTGAAAAGTAAAACTAGTTCCTTTCTCAAAATACTAGTGTTTGTTGGTTTCTAACAAGGTCAGTCTACTAAACGTTCGAGACCTAAGCCGTTTGTGGAACCAACTGTGTCAAAAAAGGCAATATGATGAAAGGATTTTTGTAAAAGAAGGACACCGTCACAATTGAAGGACATGCCTCTCACCATTAAACCCAACAATAAATTAATCCGATCTTTCCATTAATAAAGTCTCTTCGAACAGGTCTAACAAACCTCTCCCAAAGTCACCTCAAGACGTAAAACTAAAATTAATCCACCTGATTACAATTTAGCCTCTAAGTCTATTTAAGTTCGTTGGTTTAAAACGCAATATATTTGCTTTTAGTCACCGTAGACTGGACGATCATCCTTTCTTATTTCTTAATGAAACACAACTTCAAACTGCTCTAACTGCTAAATTATTTGGTAAAAGATTTTCACATCTATCTGATCTAATAACTTGCTATAACTATTTTGGCGTGTTGCGTGTTCTCTAGTTTAGGATTGTTAACTATTTTCAATGTCGTTAAAAATTGTATGTTATTGTTCTTAGTTTTAGTTATAGATGATGACCGAAATCGTTTTTCGACTTAAAACCACACAAAAGATTATCGAGTTAGATTAGTAAAATGTTTGTCAAAATGTAAAATGGCGATTCTTTAAAAAGTTTTTTCGATATTATATGACGTAGGTAGATGAACTTTTATTGGCTTTTTTTAAACTGTTGTTCACCAAATATTAATAACTCGAAACTGCCCATCTGCATAACTTCTTGTTACGTTCCCTTAATATTAGCATGCCGAGTGTTATTATATTCAGTTTAAACAAGTGAAAACTGTGTTTCTAAGTACAGAAGCATGATGTGGAACCATTAAATGTACCGAGATAACATAAAAATTAACGCTGGGTTAGTCATTTAGCTTTGGCTATTCCTAGATAATATCTGAAGTATTTATAAACAAAACTTGTAGAGCTTCTGTAGTGGAAGGAGGGGTGGGTCAAATGTCTAATCATGTTTAAAAGGCTTAGTTCAATGAGGCTTTGCCAGAGTTACGAAAACAAATCAATCTATAGATACAGCTATTTAACATAATCCTTGTGCGTGCGACTGTAATACCTTGAACTTACAGTTGTAGAACAATAATTGTAACTTAAAACTTTTAAAATACGATTGTTCCTTTAATTTATTTATCGTTTGTTTTAGATAGTTAAAGGACAATGTTCCAAGTTTGTAAAGGGAGTATGTGTGAACAGAACATGATGGGTAAATATTAACATAAGAGGGTTAATAAAAGGTGAATAACATATCCAAACAAAACATGTTGAGCTTCTGAAGTAGCGGTAGGAGCAAGCAAATGTTTAATCATATTTGAAATGTCTAGGTCAATTTGATTTTGTCAAACTTTTGTAACAAAAAGCCCAAATAATACAGCAATTTAACCTAATCCTTGAGGGTTGGGACTATTATACCATGTTTTATTTATACTGCTTAACATCAGAGTACTGTGATAAGTTTAAAACATTTTGATTATAACTGAACTTAGAAAATTTATTCATTTTTAGTATATTTATCGTTTATGTAGGATAGGTAATAAGCGTTCAAACAAAGATAAGTTATGATAGCCTTATGAAGTTGGGCAACTCGTAACACGCCACATCAACTACGTTCTGCAACTCTAAAATAATTTATTTTCAACATTTACATTTTATATATGTACATGTTGTATGGTGAAAGGCAGTCATATGTTGTATAACATCGTGCAGTTATAGAATCATTCGTGTATTCAGGAATTGTAAACTGATGGTTTGTACAAATTGTAAATGTGTTCTTACTTGATTAGGTCATTTATTTAATCATCTAATTTAGATATCCTGTAGACGAAATCTAGAAAGAACTTTATTTATATTTATTATATTGGGTCTATTGATTTATTTATTATTTATGTTCATATTTTGGAGTAGCTCATTAGGCAAAGTGATCTATAACTCTTCACTGTTCAAATTAGTGAACCGTTATAGTTCAAAATAAAACTTATATTTTTGCATTAGGAAACAATTTTTGTAAAACTCAGCTACTTCTTTATTTTTGAAAAATCGAACACAATATATTTAACACAATATTTAACGTAAGTCAAAATTAAAGTTTTAAAATTGCCACACCAAAAGCCAACTTTCAAATAACTGTATCAAAAGACAGACATAACCTTGTATTCATTTCAAAGCACTTTTCAATTCCTTTACTCATTCTATAACTATAACATCTTTGAAATCTTATCAAGTTATATATTTATCCATTTCATGTTGGAAGCTATACTATTTTATTACTTAAGAAGGTATAAACGCACTGAACATTCCTCGAGGAATTCAATCGAACAACTCAACAATCAACTTTTAGTGCTGCCATCTTGACGTTGTTATGGCATTGGTAAACGATAAAACGTTTCTGTTTGCCAACGAGCGTCCAATCACTTTGCAACAGGTTATAAATGAATCGGACACAACAATTGAATGAATTCTAGTTAAATGACAGTCCGACAACATTTTTGAAATTAAAACATATAATTGTTTTTTAACAAAATAGTATTGTTTCATATTATTATCTTGTATTTATTGATTCATTTTATTCCATTTGGTATGATTTAATCAGTATAGTAAAACTACTGGGTTAATAAATATAATTGATATGCGACGATCTGTACTTCTTAAAACTGGCCTAATTGAAATTGATAACATGCTTGTGACGTGTGGAAAACTGAACATAAAATATAAGCTTCGTTCTAATTTAAAAAATTAAAACAAGTTTTTTGTTTTTGCCCCCCCCCCTTCATTTTTTCTTCTTTTCCTATATGTAACCAAGTTCCTTTCCACTCTAGTTTAATGATTTTAGAATCGATATACCAGCGAAGGTGGGGACAAATTAGTTTTATTTAATACGATTTATGGCTACGATTTATCCAAATATAATTAAAATTGGATAACTAATCTTAAAAAAGATAATTTACGTTTTTTTTTCTTTCCCTATATACAGGGAAATTTTTAGTTCCTCAAAAACAGAAAAAGGATTGGGATATTTCGAAATATCAAAGTTTTGCAAATGTGATCAAAATAATCTTGTCTATTTTATTGAAAACAGACCTAAACCACGATCTAGACAGAGGAGTACAAAAACATAAATATTATCATATTATCTATAAACATACCTCCCGCAGAATTTTGTTTATTCTATTTATTTATAACTAATAAAGTTTATGGCTCTTTTGGCCTAACAAACGTAAAAATCAGCTGTAACCTTTTCGATAAGGATTTTAAAATATGCGAATGATCCTAAATCAACAATTCAGTATAAGCTACAAAACAATATATTGAACAATTTACGGGACTGTAAAAATATAAAACACCTTGCCATTAAAAATTTTTAAAACTAAATTTACAAAACTGTTAAACTTCAAACCGGAAAATCTATATGAAAAACAAAAACAATCTAATGCTTCCTTATACCAACTACGAATTGGATGAAATAAGTAGAAAACATTTATTAATTTATGCCATTTAACTTTATTTCCCTCGCTAGAAATCTATGACACTATAACACAGTATTCTATCATACACATAAAATGCATAGTTATTTTCCCCAATGTTATTTTATTTTACGTGTTTTTTTTTATATGATTAAGTTTATGTGAAAGTTTTTACGAGGTGTGAACTTCTTTTCTTTCTGACTTTTCATTTAAACAAATAAACACTACTATATCCAGTTATAAAACAGACAACATTTCCAAACGCTTTTTATTTTCCATCAGTTTGGTTTAAGGAAAACCGTTCAAAAACAATTTAATACGCCACAACAAGTATCAGCATTTCTATTTTAATTTCCTCTTCCATTTCCTCCCCAAACTTCTATATCCTATTCAACATTTCCATTTTTTAGAAATTGGAAGTGGTGATTTTATTCATTACAAACAAATCTGTTTCGGGAATGGTATCAAACTCAAATTATGCTACTTTGAACACATTTAGTGCGTGAGGGGACATGCTCGTATTTATTACAATAGACTGATTTTAACTTTGATTTATTACTAATATAAAAAATATATTTTATCAATAATTAATTGATGAAAATGGAAAACATCCTCTGTGGTAATTTAATTTTCTATTTACTCCAAATGTGAAATAAAAACTAAAACAGTAAAATTTCATAAAATGATAAAGAAACAAAATCGCATAGGATAACATAATTTTATATAAAAACTTTTTTATTTATTTTAAGTCTACATTTTTTAAATATCAAATATAATCTAAGTACTAAAATAATTTTTAATTTGGAGGAAGCCTATATTTTATAGCGTAAGTTTCGTCACCAACTTTAGGAAAAAAATTAATAATGTTTCGAGAATATAAAAGATCGAAAAATTCCTTGTATAAAATATATATTGCGGAAAAAACTTTAACTTGACAGTCCTTAGGAAATACAATCAATTGATAATTGGTGTCCTTATTTCGCTACAGTTCCAACTAATGAACCGTTACAGATTACGCAGGTTCAAGCTCGATTGATCCATTGAGTTATGTCCGTGTCTTCATTAGAGTAACGAGCATTTATTTAAATATTCGCTGTGAATTTTACATTAACAGTTATTGAAAATATTACCCCATTATTAGATAAATTCCAACTCTTGCTATCTCTCTTACATTCGAGACCATGCGATGTCTTTGATATCACTCATTGGAGTAATTAAGCATCAATATTTTTTCACTGTTCCAGTAAAAGTTAGGTTCCAGAAAAAACTATCGCTAATTTTCAAAATGGCGACTGATTTTAAAATAACTGCTATATTTTGTGTATGTAAAACTAACCCACGCCGATTAGAGAGTATGAACGTTAGTTGTGTACAGTAATGGAGGAACCTAAAACATGGGAAAAGTGAAAAATAATAGCATAACCTATGACCATGCTGGAAAGAAATTAAAATGTAAAGAAGTAATATAAAATTAGTCCCTTTGTTAGATAACAAGTCTCCGTTAGTTTCTAGTAAACACACTAGTTTGCCAGACTATGTACAACAATATGTTTGCGTTTTTCACTTTTCTCATATTTTAAATCTACCACTTGATGATAGGAGTTGATTTATCATCTCGAAACATTGTGTATTAGTTTTTATATACACAATTGATTGTAAATGTAGAGCTAAACTAAACTAATAATAAATAAATAAACATAGTTATCAAATAGCTTTAAAACCAGAAAAAAGACACTTCCAAAAAATAGTATTTTGTGTCAATAATTATGTACTCCAAAGTCATACAACGTTCCACACCTGCTCATTAGTACATCTCTAAAATCTGCAACTATTGATTCCCAAACGTATTTTCTAAGATATATATGAAGAGAATTATTAATAAAAAGGTAAATTGTTAAATACATAATGTAAATATAAAATTAAAAATATAATCAATAATAAATAGCTCTAATAGTCGGAGTTTTAGTTTGAACAGCATTCAAACTTAGCATGAAACGTATTTTATAATATTCAGCAAAAAATATTGACAAAAATGGTTGTCAAATTTCAAAACGTCGACTGTTTGCAACGGTTGCTCTGTATTTTGTTCATTTCTAGGACGAAGATGAATGAGCCTTTAGTGTTTAATTTTGTACAACTGCTGATCTGCTTATGGTAATGATTTACAATTTTTCATCTGCATGATGAAAGAAATTACTTATTATTATATCAGTGTTATTTGCGTGCCCAATATATTAAAAATTTAAACAAGTGAAAATTGTATTTCTAAGTACAGAAGCATTATGTGTAATAATTAGAAATCTGTTAAATAAAGCTAGAAGTTAGCATTGGGTTAGTCATTTAGCTTCATCTGTTCCAAAATAATATCTGAGTATAGGAAGTTTAATTAGGAAAGAAATAGTATATAGAAACAAATCTTGTAGAGGAGCATATCTAAACAAAACTTCACTGTAGGGGTGAAGCAAAATCAAATAATCTAAAATACAGCAATTTAACCTAATCCTTGTGTATTGGACTTTCTGATAACTGCTATACACTGTATTAACTTAAAACTTTAAAAAGAACATTTTTTGATCGTGATAAACTTTCAAAATTGGTTGTGTTCTGAATTTATTTAAAGAGTTAATAAGAAATGTAATGTTTAAATTCAGTATCTCAATAATGAATATGAATGAAATGAATTGAAAGTTGATTCTATTAAAATTCAACAAAATAGATCCTTTGGTTATTATAATAACTTAAAAAAGCCTCCTTAACGATAGGAAACTTCAGGTGTTAAAAGTGCCCTATCCCCCTACTTTTCCTACAATTTTCGTCGTGTACTTTGTTAACTAAATTAGGTTGTGTTAGGTTTTATCGTGTTTTGTTTGTCAACTTGGATCGGCCAGGTGGACTTGAGTTTATTGTTTTTAAACCTGGCCATATGGCACAACCAATATAGTCGTTTTTTCCCAAACAATATTCAAGATAAGATCAATATTGTTTATATCTTTCCTATCTCCAGGTAAAGAATTAAAATTTGAATTTATGAAATACTGCAAAAGGTATTGTTAACTCTTTGGTATGAAATTTTTATAATCATCTTAATTGTGTTTTTAATTTTGTACCTATATTTATTTACGCCACTCTTATTATAACATTTTTTAAACTTTCATATTAAATGGTGTAAAAATACTTTCAAACATTAAATGTACTTTTGACAGTACTTTGAACGTATTCAAATTTCACAGATTCTAGATAGTTTTCATAAATAGTCGGTGATAGGAAGTAGATACAATAAAAAAAAAAAATGTGCTAATGAAACTCAGCATTGAAATACAATGTGCAATCATGAGCATGTTATTATTTAATAAATTTACTCAAATCTAAGTTGGTCGTTAAAAAATGTAAATATAATGGAAGGTAATGTGAGGGATTAGTAAAACTTTATTTCATCCTTAATCGAAATTTTCAACAATCTTATATGAATACCAGACGTAATCTTTTTATTTATTCTTCTCCTACAGTAATGATATACTTTCTACTCACTACTATAATACTATATTCGTGTAATAGATAAAAGCAAAATTAAATAGACTTGCAGAAGTTTATACACCACAATACATATTTCAACGAAAAATTCCACATAATCTACTAGGTTTTTGTGACTAAAAATAAGTTTTCTTCTGAGATATATGTTTTATCAAACATCAAATAATAGTCAAAGTGCAAATGTTTTGACAATAAACATTTCAGAGTTGGAATAGAAGGTGTTACGCCACATATTTTTATTTTCATTTTTCCATGGGAGAGATATTCTCGTAAACAAGGCGTCGAATGATAAGGAAATAACGGATATTGCGTGAAAATTTATTTAGAAAGGTTTCATAGAAAACATTTCTATAAGATAAGAACATGTCTTGAAACATTATTATTTTATATTGGATCCAAACAATAAAATTCGCACAAACATTATTTATCAATTAAACTTTTCTATATCAAAACAAAGTCAAAATCTTTTTCTTTTTTTTTATACAGAAAATAAAAATGCTTATAACTTATGAGTATGTTCAATACTTTTGATTCAAGAATCTATTTTTAATGTTCGTGTTTTGTTTTAAATCTATCACCACTGACTTTCTAAAATTATATTTAAAAAGTTCTTATAATTGTGCATGTTAGTAAAAAGCTCCAATAACAATTATAACTTTTTTTTAAGAACTATTAAATAGTGCAAAGTGATTACTTACTTATCAAAGTAAAAAAATGAATACTTTTTATTTTTAATATATTAAAAAATGGAATGATCATTTTTTGTTGTTGGGAGACTAATGTCATTAAGTTGGTAACATTTTAAATTAAGAACACAATTTTTTTTAAAGTCATACATTAAGAAAAAGAAAGTTTAATAGTTTTAATAAGAATAAAAAAAGAAAACTACAATGTTTTCAGAAAAAAAATTAGTTGATTTAAAATTTTTTTTTTATATGTACTGAGTTTACAATATATTTTAAAAAATTAATGGAGTATGTTTTGTTTTGAATACAGTTTCATTTTTTATGAATTAAAAATTTTTGCTTAATGTTCTAAATTTTTTATATAAATTATTTTAGTACAAGAAGATTTTAGAATTCTTATATGCTCAATAGAAGCTTCATAATAGCTGTATTCAAAACCGTGTCTTGAAACATACTTGCTGAAAGCTAAAATATGGTTAGAGACTTCTAGGATGTTTCTTTCATCTCTAATTTATAAAGTGCTTCCCATATTGTCTATCTTCTACTTTATGTCCTTACTATCTTTTTCTTAAACTGAAAAAAACATCTTCTTGTGTATTTTATTTATCTTTTTTCATTTTCTAACTATTTGTTTAAAAGCAATCGAATCGTTAATACATTAAAAATCATCACCCAATGATCGTATCCATACTTGGGTTTCTTTCTTAGATTTAATTTTAGTTTCCAACAACAATCTTAACTATGTTAGCTCTTTTAGCATTTATCAAGTAATAGAAATATTACTTCACAACGACAGTTGATTCTTACTCTCGAAACGTCGTGTATTAGTTTCAGCATATACAAATAATAACAATTGTTCGTATAAAGTATATAAATAAAATAAAATATTGTAATCAAAGGTGACTTTTAGATACATATAATTTTTTGGAATGCTATGTTTCAAAATTTGAGGTTTTGTTTTTATAATGTTTATGTGGAACGAAAATCTGGACAAATCTTTGAGACAAATTAAGGGAGAAATTCGCTGCACATTTAATTCTATCTGGTGTCAACATATTCATAAGAGACTTGGAATTTATTGATTAATAAACTTAACTTTATTTTTGTAAAAGTCTTAACTTTATACTATTTCTTGTTTTCTTCTAGAATCTGCTAATATCTGTCATTATTGGCGAACATCTATTACAAGGTTCCGCTGTTTGCAATTCACCGTCAGATTTTCCTCAAAATTTAATTATAACATTCTTTAAACATTTATTTCTACTAACTGATCTAAATGTGGTGTCAAACAAATTACTGGTTATTTTTTTGCAAATAAATATTAAAGAGAAAGTTAAGTGACTGTTTAAAAACTCGATATTGTTTGCTGATATACGAGACTCCCGAGTAAAAAAAAAAAGTGGTTTTGGAATTATGTCTGTTGTCATCTATTTGTCTGTTGTCATCTATTTGTCGTCATCTATTTGTCTGTTGTCGTCTGTACAGTGCTTTACAGCCTAAACCTGTGAACCGATTTTAACGAAATTTGGCAAGTGAATAATTTTATCTATATTGCTGGTCATTCTTTTAAATTTATTCAATAACTCAATATTTGAGGGTGGGCGTGATAATAAGAAAACACCTAATTACTCAATTTACAAAATTTCTCTCAAATGTAATCTATAAGGCGCAAAAAACTCTTGTTTCTCGCCATATCTGCAAAACGTTTGGTTCGATAGTTATCAATCAAAATAATAAACATCGGCCATTGACGAAAATGAAAAACATCGGATAAGACGAAATTTCTGAAAATCGGCTCCACCAATTTCGTTAACAGTTTTAATAAATTACAAATATTAATGATCCAAACACGTGTCAAAAATCGAAAGTAAAAAATAATACGGTTTAGGAGTAGCCGTGAAAAACCGAACTTTAACTGCCATAAATTATTAAAAGTGAGATTTTAATAAAATATAATTTAAGCCGAGGATAGCGACACAATCGAAGCAAGTTTAGGGCCTTTTTAAATATTTTTCAATAAACGTTTTAATTTTTTAGGACAACTACAGCATTTTTGTGTCTGTAGTTTAATTCGGTTTTTATTTGGTTTTGTTGATATATGAGGAAGAAAGTTAACATTATTTAGCACAGTTTATTTTTTTAGTTATAGGAAGTGGAAACTTTTACGTAATATTATTGTCTTTCAATCAATGATTAGTTATTTGACTACGTAAAGTTAATGTATGTCTGTGTCAGAAGACTTTTTGGTAAATATATCTCCAATTATTTCTGTAACAACGTTTACAGATTTTATATAATATTGTATTGTAGCAGCTAGGACACTAAGAAAATATTGTATTGAACAACTTCAAGCATTGTCACTAAAATTTGATTTTATCAACATATCAACTTCAATCTGCATTGTGATAATCTATGATGTTGTGTCACACTATTAGTTTTAATTAAGTATTCAAAACAATGCACCACATTGGTATGAAGCAAACAATAATAGAATTTGCATTATTGAAGTTCTGGCCTTTATGAACTCCGACCTTAAAATAACTGAGGCAACAATCGATCCTAATTATATGAAGCTATTATACAATAATAACCTCACTGTATTTATTTTTGTTTTAATTTGTCATATTCATTTGTGTTTTGAAGAAAGGAGGTTGATGTAATAATGTTGATTTTTTTTAATTTGAAAATAGTGAAGTCACTGTGAAATATATTGTAGGTTTAGAGTTTTAGATTTTAAGCAACTACGGTTTGTTGCGGATTTGTTGAAATTGATGAGTTATATTGATGTGTCTTTAAGAATATGTCTTTAAATAACCAGAAAAAATAAAGTTGGGGGACTGTTTTGTGAACCAGTTTTGCTACAGGCGGCCTAGTTTGGACGTTAGGGCGTTTTTGCTAGCCTGACGTGTGTGATAACACTGAAAATCTCTTAATCATCCCTAGGGAAACTATTTTTATAGTTTGAAAATACAGAAAAAATTTCGACCTGAGGTTAAAAGACTTTTAAAAATATTAAATTTGTTCACTCTAATTATTAGTTTTTAGACAAGTTAACCTGATAAATAATTTTTAATGTTTTGTTCCTAAATCACAGTTCGACAAATTGCCACGATTTATTTCCACGATTCGAAATAAAAGAGTTTTAAATACGTAATGTATAACATATATTAATATGTTGTTTTAGAAATTAATTAAAAAATTATATCTTGGTGTCTTTGCCTCATTTATAACAATTTGCCAATTTATAACAAATATAATAATATGTTTGGAAGAGAATTAAGAAAATTGCATTTATCATTCTGTTTCAATTTTCAGATTATTAATTAACTTTATTTACAATAGTCAATAAATTGCTCAACACCAACATTTTAACATTAATCATGATTTGGTTTTATTCATAGATGATAAAATTAACATTTGAATGGTCATATATATTTATATAGTCTTTTTTTAAATATTATGCCTCGACTTAACTCATTCTTGGAGCATTAGAAATTCAATATTATATATCACAATAGTTAAACACAAATTTATACAGTTCTGCAATTCAAAATAACATTTTGCATAGTCTATATTTTATCTCGGGTGGGGAACTCGTGCTGGCTGATTTAAATTAACCACTAAACACATAACTATTTAAATTTGAAGAAGTTATATATGAAAAGAGGACTAAATAAAAAAAATGGTGATCTCAAAACAATAATTTGAATTTAGGCTAGTTATTTGCCTCTTGTAATTGTTTTAAAATTGGATTTTTTATATTCTGTGAATTGTTTTCTTATTTAATGAAGTTTATACTACCATTTGTACATTTTTTAAATCACTTTCACTTTATTTGATAAACGAAACTATATATAAAAAATTCACACACGCCAAATGTACATCTTCATCCTTTGGCTGTCTGGATGCGTCTCTTTCCAAAACTGACGCTTACGTTTTTCGCGGTTTCTTCATACCTCCCGGGACTTGCATATTCAATTTTGTTCCACGCCATCTTCCTCTTGTGATTGGTCGATTGTTGTCACGTGGTCTCGTTGTTTTTGTAAACCTTCTGGACTCGTACGTTCATTGGTTGAAGGATCTATTTCTTACGCTTTCCATCAACATTTACGATATTTAATCACATTTATGTAGACAGTTAAGTGCACTTTAGTATCTTATAGTTTTGTTTCAATTTTGAGATCATGGTTCAATTAAAATTTACTTTAACTTACAAATATTTGAAAATTGATATTTGAAAGTAATAGATTGTTTATGTACTATTCCGCGAATTTGCAAGATGGCTTTTTCTAAATATAATCTAACAGCTGTTCAAGTCTACAACTATTTATTTACAAATTATCATATTTCTATTTAAAAGTTTAGTGAACTCTTATTCTATTGTGATTTTACAAGTTTATATAATACTAACTGTGACAGATAATATCGTGTTACATATCTATTAGTGAATATAATTCTGAGACAGTTTGTTTTTGGAATCGGTGTTTTGTAAATAATGACGTGACCTGGATTTGGATTTAGTGTTTCCAATACATAGTGATTGTTTACAAGTGCTTTGCTGATATTCTGAACTTTACTTCTCTTATTATGTTAACTAAACATATATTTCTACATGTATTCAATTAGAATGGTTTTTAATAAAAGTGTTTTGTTTCTATTAATCTTGGCATACGATTTTCATTTATCCTATTTGTAGGTTAGGCCTACTTTGCACATTCATTGCTAACAGTTTATAAATATTTTTTAAATATGGTGTTTACTACATTTGTTGGTTTCTACTTTTTGGTAAATTTATATTTTCTAAAGTTTTGGTAACAATTTTTATAATTATTTGGCTAAATTCATCTGAACATTTGTTTACAATAGGTTAGGTATGATTTACTAATGGTAGGCTATGATTGTTTTTGTATGATAATCTTAAGATGGGATTTGGTACATTATTAATGTCTAGCTACATAACAGCTAAATATTAAACTTTTATAAGAATTTTAGTTGGATTTCAATTGAATATAACACGTTTCACTATTCCTTGGACTATTTTAGTAATTAATTAAAATAGAGGTAAATATATTTTAAAACAATAGCCGTGTTGAAATTTTTCGGATATCAATTCTTCAAAATTCCAGTGTGAATAATAAATTCCAATAATAAGGTAGGGTTTATACAAATGTAGCAATTAGAGCGACAAATAGGTACTACATCCAATTTGTAAAAGTAAAACAACGTTGTCAGTTTATAGGAATATTTTAAGAAAAGTTGTGAGATATGGAAGTAAAAAATGGTAGTAGACGTGAATATTTTCAATGTGAAAGATACAGGCACAGATATACTCTTGTCTGTGGTAAAGGTAAAGTTAAGTATATAAAGGAAGAAGATATGTGTAAGTTACAGAAACAGAAACTTTACTCATTCCGTTATTCTCAAAACCAAATTAAAACTATTCTTCATCAAAAATGTCAGTTCATTGTTGTCAGTTAAAAGATGAAAATGAACCATAACGGCGTCTTTGAAAAAAATATTTATATATTTAAATACGCTCTAAACTTGTAAACTTGTTGCTCTATTCGCGTCCTATGTATAATAGCATTATCTTTGTTCTTGAAAGTTAATACTGAAATATATTTTTTAATTGCGATTTTGTACATAAGTTTTGGTTATAAATCTTCATATTTTCCCAAAATTTGAACGAAATTGATGTAACCGATTTTAAGAAATCACATATTTTAAAAGTAACCTTACAGCAGATTTTTAAAGTTTTTAATCTATTTGGAGATACGACGACAATACTACCTTGGAGTCCTTAGCCACACTTGAGTAAAATTTGACCGAATAGTTAGAGAAGATTTTACGAAAAATCGTATTTTATATTTTTTTTACTGAGAATCCTGAGATATGCCCAAAATAAGCCCCCATAACAAATTTAATAATATCTCTCCACGCGTTATTAATGTTAAGCATTGTGCATACGACAAACAATAAACGACAGAGAGACTTAATTTACCACAATTTTTTAAATTTTATTCGACAGAAATATCCGTAAAATTTTAAATACATTTTTAAGCTATAACAAAACTTGCTCTATACTACGTATGTGTGAGATAGTAATAATGTGCCTGTTGCAACAGTTTGACATGTACAACAGATAGAATAGGGGGTTCTGGGGGGAAGGGTGCCTGAGAGAACAATGAACTAAAATCGTGGTTGAGATGTGTTGACATACGACCTTACGGAAAACAGGAGTGCTTAAGAGGAAAAAAGTGAAGGAAGTCAGATTAGAGTGGAAGACTGTAACGAAAGGGGTCAAGATCCTACAGAGGATGAAGGTTAGCTTAGGTTAGTTTAGGTAGGTAAATTTCAAAATGGTGGTTTTTTGTAAAATAAATTCTGTCCTATAGGTTTTTAATTAACCAACCAAGTCGGATTATTGTTATAATATACAATTTGTATGTCTAAACCATGGTAGTTTAATTGATCGCCCTTGTCTGAAATCAAGGTCATTATCGAGCGAACAACGTAAATTAAGGCCAAAGCGAGTAGAGTCAGTTGCGTCTTATCATGACGATGTTTGAACTCTATGGAAAAGTTTTGTATTTTTAATGTGTTCAGTATATAGGTGTTTTTTTGTAAATGTCTTTTGCGAGTCATAATTAATTCTCAATATAGAACCAATTAAATACTTATGAGAAACTAATCTATCAATTTTCCAAGATTAAAATTAGTTTTGATTAAATACCTGTTGAAACACTTCGCAGTGTTCTACTTCCACTTTATATTAACTAACTCTCTTCATGTCAGAACGTAATATTCACTGGTGCGTGAGTTTAATCGATAAAAGCAGTATATGCAGGGAATTCCCTCTCCTATCAGTCAGCTGATTAAAATATACAGACTAGAGAAATCAATTTTTAAAAACTGTTTCGTAAAAAAGATCATTACAACGAGTTCTCCAGAAATGTATACAAATTATCTCTTTATGTAACCAATACAAAATAATGTCTTTTATTTTTTAAGGTTGAGTACATACAGAGGTTTGCGTCAATGTGATTGTTGTAATATGGGTTTGTTGTTTAACATTATACTATGTTCTAATGTTTCTTTTTATTGGTTTAATACTTATTTAGAGATTTTTCTGAAATAAAACTTTAAAACTGCGTGAATAATTGTAAATGTGTAAATGAATGTAACAAAAGATAGTTTAAAATTTGGTAAATTCATCGTTATAGATTTTTGGTCTCTTACAAATATTTTGCAAACATGTATACTTTCGACTTACCATATGTTTCTCTGAAAACAAAAATGGTATTTATCATGCTGAAATTGTCATAAAGTTGTAAAAAAAATTGAAGATACAAAAAATTACATTATTACACATTCAAAGACAAAAATGTATTTTTCCATATTAAAAAAAAAAAAAACTTTTCACATTCTTATCCACCCATAAAGCTTAGTCAGTTTTAAGGATTTTCTGTAATATCCATGAAAATATTAAATATTTTTATAATTATTTATTTTTATTTTACACCTTCCCCACTTTTTGACAACTCTTTTGAAAAGCCCATTTTTGTACTTTTCAAAACAATTGTATCTCTGAAATACGTGTTGTTTATTTATTTATTTTTTTGAAAGTATGGGAGTGATAAACATTTCTGTTTTGTCAAATTATTGTAAAAAAATCTAAAACCTTTACTTTCACTTCCCTGCCAACCACAACTCCAGGTCCACCTTACGCCTATCGTAGGTTTTCATCCTTCTCTCTCCCTAATGAGTTCATTAGTATTCTTAAAATTTCCAGCTCATACTTCCTCATTGTGTACCTTACATATTTTCACTTTTCGTAATTTATTTTTAATTTCAATATTGCGTGCTTTAATTGTTGCGTTCTCGCAGCTGCTTACAATCTTATCATTAATAAATCTCAATACATTACATTTTATTATTAATATATCTCAGACACCTATTTAAGAAGGCTTGAATGCTTTGCTGTTTCTGTTTAACTCTTTCCATCCATCTCACAACTGTACATGAGGACAGACCTAGCGTATGTATCAAATAGTATCAGTTTTACCTTTAGACTCAGTTGAGTTACCTCCACATTTAGATCACTTGAAAATAAATGTTATTCATTTCTTCATCCGTTGCTCAAAGATTGACTATACTCCTATGCTCCTCGAGTAGCAAACATTTTCCTACATGTTCCTCAGACCCAGACCATCTCACTGAAACTGATTACGGGCGTGTCAAACCCGTGGAACCGTATCTGGATCTCTTTTCTATAGTTTTGTGTTTTTTCATCTGTATTATTAAATATCTTTAGACCAATTCTTATCTTCCAACCCTGCTCCTATTACAGTTTTCGAGGAACTTTATTTTACGGTCTTTTCCCCTTATTTTATAAAGCGACGATGACCGAGAGATATAAAACCTATAAACAACAAATAAAGTGTCTTTTATTCGGATATTTTTTGTTTATATATTATCTACGGGCATTCTCCTTCATATCCTGCACCTTCTCTGTTATTTCCTGATATCTTTGAAACTAAAAGCAAATATCATCTGCAAAGTCCAGATCCTTTAGAGGTTCATAAAGACCCCCAGTGTAATAACATTGTTTCTTCCACCATAAGCGTGAAAACAATGTGATAATAGCATACACCCCTACCCCACTATTTTTAACGAGAAATAGAGTATTAATACACCCATATGTTCAACCTATGTCTTCATTCATAAAACCCATTTGTAATATTTACTCGCTCTTTTGCATACTCCAAATAATATCCCTGTTTTAAATGTCTAAAATTCCCTCAAAATCAACAAATCTCGCTTGATTAAAGCTTAACAAATCTTTTGCCTCTAAAAGAACCTTAGATCAACATTTATTTGTTGGTAAGACGAAATTCTAAACAGTAGTCTTTATTAGACGTGAAATAATTTGAATGTGAAGATTTCATGTCACATGTTTTTTTCAATTACACTACGTTGCTTTATACAGAAAGATAGGGCTTTATAGTAACCGTGGTTTACCAATAAAAGAAGCACTGAGTTCACGATACGACTTGAATTATTTATATAGACACGACCTAAGTAGTGGCGCTATTGGGATTTCTAGTTGTCTGTTTCGATTAACCTGCAATGCGTTGTACGCATTACGCATTATTGATACTGGTTGAGGTGTGTGTTCGAATTCAAGATTAAAATTAAAATTTGTTTAATTGACAAAACGTTTGAACAAATTAACCTTAACCAGAGTTATTAAAATAGCGAGTAGAGTATATTTTAGTATTTCAAATTATGAATTCTGTCATTGTTTTAAATTATTGTATAGTTTATAGTATTTTTCATTAATCCGTTAATCGAAATATAATGGAAGTCAACTTTTCTGCCGGCCTTGTGTGCGTTTCTCTTTTCTGTCCATATTACTTTTCTTAGATTTTTCGGATAAATATGGACTAATTTGTTTTTTAAATTCAGTTTCAGGTTTCAATTTCAATGCTAAATTTGTAAATTGCGAAATGTTTGTGTTATTTTATGCCCGATAAACTCGTAATATAATTTTTTTAACAATTCATAGGATTAAAAGTTCAGTATAATTTTATCAGTTGGAATTTGAGAAAATATGATTTATATATATTCCATCCATACAGAATGTGCCCTCAATTGTAAATAAAGTTTATTATATAAAGCAAAAGTTTTAGAACAAAGGCAATTCAATTTAAATTTGATGAAAACCTGTTAAAAAAAACGCAGACAAACTTTTAGACTGTTATTTTCTTTCTCTTTTTCTTGCACTCTTGGACTCCTGATACAAATCTTTCTAGTATCGACTTTTAAGGTCCCTTTTCTGTAGAATAATGTAAACTCACTTTCACATGATTTTCTAATGTTTCAGAAATGTTTAACTACATTAGACCTAACCTCATTGGGTGTGGGATCGTGCGTAGGCACAGGGATGTATCTTGTATCCGGGATGGTGGCAAGGAATGTTGCTGGTCCTGGAGTCATTGTGTCCTTCATTATTGCTGCCATTGCTTCAATATTTTCTGGTAAGTGACTCAGTTAAACCAAATACAACTTTCTTTATCTCAGAATCATTTAAAAATTTTAAAAGGTTAGTGCCACATTACTCAAATAGCTGGGATCCATGTAGATTGTATGTTGTTGATAGGCTTTTCCATAAAATATACAACAATTTTAGAATTTCTGTATAAGAAAGCTTGACACATATTGTACACCTTGTAAATATCAAATAGTATATGTATATTTTAAGGCTTCATAACTGTAATATGTACAGAAAACATATATCATTACAACAGTATAAACGAATAACAATTATATCGCATTTTAACAGGTGTAAACTGGAATATACATGTTTAAATAATGAAAATAGGTACCTTGACAATCGATAGAATTTATTATTATTTCTTGTTAATTTTTTAAAAATAAATATTATTAAAGGAAATGGTACTGGATAGCAAATAAACAGTTCTCTTTGCAAAATATTAACAATCATGTTTTATCCCATTAGCGAATTTGTAAAAGCGAAATTATATATTGTAATCTACAATAGCTGATCTCATGATATGTTCACTGATCCTACCCATTTAAAAAATTTGCTATCTTATTTTTGCGATCGAATATATTAAATGTGCGTGATAGTAATGTTCTAGAGTCTAGAGAAACAAAATATTTAGCTGTTATTGAAGTGCTAGTGGACTATTTGGATTAATTTTTCATTTTATTTTAATGTGATAGTAACTGAGTGGTTTTTGCCTTTAAATAAAACAAAAATTGTATTCTAATGATAGTGCTAAATGATCTTAAGAAATTACATGATTCAAAAATTATAGTAATACAATTATTTTTATTAATTTTGTACATTTTTGTAGATTCCTCTCCTAATGTAGCCTATTCATGCCATTTTATACAGTGCGAGCTGTTGCTATCAATGCAGTTGATATGATTTTCTTCAAAAACTGTTACCCTATTAGAAATTCCAACACCTGAGGATTCGATATGTTCACTAATCCTACCCATTGAAATAATTTGGCACCTTTTGTTTTACCATTGAATGAGCTATAGTAGCGTTCTAGTATCTACGGGAACAATTGGTTTCTCACGGCGTTACATATACTTCCCGCATGACGTATTTATATTGCCTATACCACGCCTTTACTTGAAGTTGTGTAGTTGCGTCGAATGCTTGTTGAGTTATCAGCAATTTTCTTAAACCCTAGAAAGTGGCTATCAAATTTAAAATTTAAAATTTAAAAATCATTTAATACTATTAGCCAAGTGAAATCAATTAGAACATTTACATTCATTATTTTTATATATTTATTTAATTTACCAATCTTGAATTTGTAAATATTTTTATTTTAGATTTTTCTTATAAGTAATGCCGATTTTATTAATCTTAGTTTTGACACTAAGCTAAGTGTTAAAATTAGAGAAGCTATTAGAGAATTAAATTAGTAGTGGTCCGTGTTGTAGCATTAATTTTTTATTTAGATTTAAAGGCTAATGACTGAGTGGTTTTTCGCCTTTAAGAGTTGTAATTTTCACTCATATAATATTACGTCACAATATTAGGTAATATTATTATAAACATTGTGTATTAATTTTATATACACAAATGATGGCAAACTTCGATTAAACAATGTTAATAATTTCACAAAGATTACCTTAATAAATAAAATAAAAATAAATATCCCTTCGTCCTAATTATGTACAAAATAAAGTAATAATTCGTCAAATGGTTTTTGAGGTACAACGTTTACAATTCAATTTCAACCCTCCACCCAAGGAGCTCCTCACGAATTTTATATATTCTTAGATAGTCTGGGTTAAGGGCTTATTTACTTTATACTGTGAGCGTGTTATAAATGTAATATATTATACAGTTGGTTTCTGTGACTCCCACATAGAACACAGGACATGCTTTTAAAAGATTACATCTCTAAAAGGAAATGAGGTTAAGATCCTACAGACGAGATGCTGTTTTACTCATTTCATTAATAAAACAAGGGGCTAAATTTGTAATGTTATATTATGGTGACACAACTTCAGATTAGCAAAATAAAAGTATGGTCTCGTTTTGTTCATTTGTGTACGTGAAATTCTAAATTTTTTATTGATTTAGAACAACTAAACAACCAATGAAATTGATAGCAAATTTAATTAAAATCATTGAAATCGGTTTTTGAAAAAAAAAAATTGTACATAATTTTGAGGTAGTATTGAGAACTTGTATCTGGTAAATGAATTTTAGTTCAATGTTTTGAAAACATACAGAGTGATTATTGACTAAGATGCCAAAGTTTGATAAGTGAATTCTGGAATATACGTAAAGACAAAATTGCTAATAATTATGTCAAAAAAGCTTAGTTTTTCTTATATATCTTATTTTATTTTATTTTATTCATTTTTTAACAAAATACAACTCCAGAACGGATTGAAACATCGATATTAAAATTTTCCAAAAAGAAAATGAGGATGTTTCTTTGTTTTGATGACAAAAATCATTTCCTAAAGTTTACTTCACTACATAAACTACGTTTTTTGTTAAAATCTGTCAATAATTACGCACTTATTCAATTTTTAGTTCATTTGGGCTTTTAGGTCAGGACTGAAACTAAAATTTACCCCAGAGATTTGGGGAACACCTCAATTGATGAAGATGATTCCCATTACATGATATATCTTACAGATGTATTTAAGTTGGTAAAATTAAATATTTAAAAAACTATAAAGTTAGTATTTTTTTTAATAGAATAACAATTTACTACCACTTTAATAATTTTTATTTTCTAATGAACATGTCTAAGACGTAATAAAACAAAAAACCACATTTGGGTAAAATTTGACAAAAAATGTTCCTGTAAATATTGGCTGCCATTTAAAAACGTGTTAAATATATTACAAAAAGAAACAGTTCCTTTTTTATTTCATTTTGTGTACCAAATAGGATGCTAGTTTTGAAATTATTAAGCGGATGGAATTAGAGAAAATAATCGAATTTTGTTGGTAGAGTCTGGATTTGCGTTTATTTCATGATCCCATTTGTCATTATGTAAGTCAGATCACTTTACTTGCTTATTTCTAAACAGGGAAATATTTTAATTTTAAAATTTGAATTTCCCTTCTTCATTTCCTGTAAACGGCCTTCTCATAGCAGAAAGATATATGCCAATCTTAATAAACATTGGTTATATGCCTCTATGTATTTCCATTTGCACATCAGATAACACTCTGGATAAATATATTGCTCATAATACAGTATAACCCCGAGAAAATATTACAATTTTATTATAAAATTGCACATTTATCAGTACACAAATTACATAAAACTGAATCAAATCTATAGAAAAACTCTGGGAATTTCAAAACAACTGGAAATAGATGTCATTGTTGAAGTTTCACTTTTCTGGATATTCTGTACTTCAGTGGCACTTCATAACCAGTTTCTTTGTATACCGCATTATTTCAAAGGATCTGTGGCCACTCAGATCGCCGACCTCAGTTCTGGTGATTTTTATCTTTAGAGTTTTTCAAAAGTTAGAGTGTTTGCAAAGGGTGTAACACTTCTTCGAGACAACATCACTAAAGAAATGAATAATATTGATGGTCACATCTCAGAAGACCTGAAAACATGAAGCGACAGATATGTTTGAAATCTGGAAGTGGACATTTTCCAATGTTTCTACAAGTAAACGTTTTTTACAAGTACAAAATTAATTAAACAAATAAAGAATACTTATCACCATAGCAACCGCAACAATGACATTTTGAGCTATGTTGAATTTCCCTGAGTGTGTCTATGGTTTCGTTGTAGTTGTATGTTATTTGTGGCCTAATAAAATTAATATTAAATTAAAATAGTAAAATGTTTCCTGGATTATCCTGTATACTTAAAAAATATTATTTTATAACAACAATAAACCAATGTTCTATTACTGATTCCTCAACCTACCAATCCTTATTTTACACATTCAAAAACCAAGTGATTTAATCTCTAAGTAGAAAAGTATTTTTATTTCGTTTGATAAATTTCACACCTTGCAAGATGGATACTTTACTCCATAGGATTAGTGAGGGGTTATAAAACTCACCTATCCGTTGACCGAGTTCTAAATCAGATGACATGTAGTCCTTTATTTCCCCAGAGCCTTATATACGACACTCACAGGGTAGTTTCACTGACATCTACTTTATCACTATTTGTCATTCACAGTGACTTTAACATGGGAAGTAGAAAGAAGCACTACAACATTTTATAATCTCCACACTCCAACATGCACATGTATTACATAAAAACTATACAAAAGATTTGCAATAACATTCTTACACTCATCCACAAAACCAAAAATAATATTCGTCTCCATTTTAATACGTTTATTTCTGATTGTTTCCCCCTGTATTTATTATTAAATTTACATTCAGAAGGGCAAACCATAATAATTTTACGAATTATTTTAAAAGATATTTATTATGTAAACAGACCCTGTATTTGCTTCATTTAGTCGTACCTCTTCCTTTCAATATCAGATTATATCCTATTAAAGTTTTAATTAATGCGGTCGAAGTTCACTTTTTCCAATTATTTTATTAATCCTGAACCATAATGTTATTTTATTTTTGTTTCGATTCATTGGATTTTTGTACTAATAACAGATATTTTAGCACGGGTATCTTCATAGATGCGTGTTTTTTTTTTTTTTTTTTTTTTTTTTTTTTTTTTTTTTTTTTTTTTTTTTTACTAATCTAACCGGCATTATTAAAAACTTGATATCCACGACTTAAAAGATAAATAACACCACCATAACTTGCGTTCAATACTTACAGTCTGATATAAAGTGGGATCTCATCAGCTGATTAAATTTTATTGAAATGAATTTATTCATGTGTCAATTATTGCGAAATTTATATATACCTACTTATAAAAAAGTAAAAAAAGTGATGAATAGCAATCAGAAATATGAACCACTCATTTGATAGCAGGAAGACTAAATGTATGAGTAGGTGAATATTTACTTCACCGACATATAATAAAAACACTAATGTTTTAAGTAACGCCTTGCAGATTAAAATCTCATATTCTTCCGCATGGAAATATAATAACTTTTAAATAAATATAAATCTCTGAAATATTGACAACGCGTTATTTGCCTTTTCATGAGAGTAGTTGGCTGTGTGTGGCAGACGGCAAAGTCTGAAGATAAATGTGTTATAATCGTCCTTCCTCCTTCAGATATTAAGGAAGAAGGAAAGAACGGGAGGTATACATTGAAGGAGATATTAGATATCTTATATTTACGAATCACTAAGTTAAACCTTTATCTTATCCTGTGATTCTATGGACGTACAGCTACTTTTACTTCTTGTAGCGGGCTTCTAGCGTCAGCTGATTTTGACAGCAATATACCGCTGCTGCAAGCACCCAATAATTCTTGTTGGTAACTTATATTCTGTCCAATCACAGCCTTAGGGTCTCTTGCTGTGTTGGGAGTGTTTTATCTTAAACAGTATGACTTCCTCTGCCTGACAAGTCTAAGAATCTCGTAAGTATTGACAATGTATTCGACATGGCGGTTGCTCAAGGCACTATTTTATATATTGTTCGGTCCGCAATACAGTACTATCTGAATATTATTTAGGCGTCTATCATTGTCCATCCCATAGTATTGAGTTGCAGCAAGTCATCTCATCTTGTCTTTCTATCCCAGCCACTCTGAGTGAGCTGGAGTTCAAACAAACTAAGTTAAGAGCGTTTTCGTCCTAAGAAAAAACAATAAAAAACTGCCGATGACTAAAATGTCAGGAACTTTTGGAATTATTTCAATTTTAATGTCGTATTTTATTTATATATAACTTAAACAATTAGAGTGTTTAAGAGCAACATTAAATTAAGTTAAACACAAATATAAATAATATAACAAAGCATACATCTAAACAAAATTGTACTGCACTTTGCAGTAATATAAGATTTGTCTGTAACCATAGCAATGGTGTGACGTCAACATAGGAACTAAGTAAACAAGGAGGCTAGGGAGGGGGTGGATAGTATCCTTTACATAATTAAGGGAGTTTGTGTTTTGTAAAAGCGAGCTAAAGTAAATTAAATTACAACTTAATTTTAAATCTTTAAACGAAGAAAACAAAAACTGAGTTTGTACCGACAAATTATCTTATTAGTTAATCAAGAGGAAGATTTAATTATTATTTCACTTAGAGGCAGACAGCAGCAAGAATTCACTGCGTATATTGAAACATTTAAATAGTAAAGTAGCTACAACTTTCTTTCAAAAAGGAAATATATATATAATGACTAAGAACTAAGGGAAGTCACTTTACAATATTACCTATTTAATAAATTGATTAGTCCCAAATTCTCAGAAAATCGCTTTTTAATGAGGGGGGAGGGGGAGAACTACTAAGAACTCTATTTTTTGAGACTATAAGAACGAATTTTACGAAAACAATAACCAACAACGTTTGAAGACCATACAAATTCTCTTAAATTTTAGTTGTTAATAATTATAGTGTGAATAAAAATAAATCGCATTTTAAAAGTGACTCTGAAATTTTACTAATATCTACATTGTCGTAATGTGCGTTCTCCGGAAATAATTAAACCCTTTACAAAATACTTAACTCTTTCCAATTTTATCAAGTATTATTCTTTATGTAAAACACTATTTCCTAAAGTTTCATTAAAATTCATTAATAATTCTATACTTTTAGCGAATTGTTTAAAATTGTTGGCATGTGTAATCATTGAAGTTTTATATTTGAAGGAAAGCCTGAGTTCAATTACGTAGGAAGCGTATCGAAGAATGAAAACAAAATTAGTAAAACTACTGAACAACGGAACCAAAGTAAAGTAAATCCATCCTATAGTCACTTACGGTGGAAAGACATGGAATCGCAAGAAGAGCTATGTAAAGCCTTAGCATATTTCTAAGAATTGAGGACAATATTTGTTTCTGTCTGTTCGTGTTGGAAAAGGATTGCGTATTTGGATATACAGCATCTCAATGTCCATGAAGTAATTACAGTCCTAGAAGGCAAAATGCAGACAGTTAATAGAAGAGGTCGATCAAGAAAACTGTGGCTGCAGGATTTGAAGAACCTGAGTCGGTCGAATGTCAGGATTTGCAGAGGATCGGAAGGAGTAGGGACGAATTGTCTAGAAGAAGGGTGGCTGTAGCGTCGAAAGGTAAAGTAAAATATGAAGTTTTGTAACAACTCACTGAAGTCGACCAACAAATTCTGTTTTCATCTTATTTTCTTTGTAATATAAAGATGAAAAAGTGTGATAATACCAAATTACGTTCACCAATAACCAATTTAGTGAATAGGGGTAATTTATTAAAGTAACTTTAAAAAGTCCCTAAACGCCGATTTAAGCAATAAAATTTATCTCGACTACGTAGTTTTCTCAAGACTGTCATGGATTCCTCACTTGTAGAATTCCAGGTAGCGCTGTAATTAAGTTCTTGATGTTCTACAGCTTCTTAGTGGCTCCCTATGGAGTTGAGGTGGCATCCTATTACCATCTCTTCATAGTTGCTCACCATATGATGATATAGTTCGTTTGCAGTTGATTACGTCTTGTTTGTTCTATTCATCTGAAAGATGATATAAAAAAAACTTCTCTGTTTTACATTTGGAGCATTTCTTTCCAAACTTGTCCTAAATTGACAATACTAAGGCTTGTGTGTCTCCACCATTACAAGCGATTACACAATCGACAGACAGACAATCATTCCAAAACAATCTTTCTTGGACTTAGTCGATCTCCAATTTTATATCCGTGAAAAACTCGGCATCAATTTTTGACTTAATACTAAACTATACGTGAGAAATTTAAAACAAACAAATATATTTAGATTTCTTTAAATCTATTGTAATTGTAAGAATGCAAAAAATAAAATATATCAATTAATATTTTGTGTTTAGAGTTTTACAAAATTGTGTTAATGACTTACTGTAGGAAAAGGAATATCTTACAATTATTGTAAGTAGCTTACAGAACCTTCCTGTTTTAGAATTAAGCTAAAACTGTTTTTTAGAAAGCAAGTAATTACATCGATATTAGATAAAAGGTTTTTCTTGTTAGTCCAGAACATGGGTTAAGATCTAAAGAGTAAACTATTTGATAAAATAAAGTTTGTGTAACAGTTGCTGTTCTAAACTTTCTTAATAACGCTTCTTGTAGAAACTTGTCACGGCCGATAAAATAAGGACAGTGGTTATGTGCACAGATCAGATTTATTGACAAGTCTGGCGTTGTAGTATTTCTATCCATGATTTCTCTGTAATACTTTCAACTTGTTTATTTAATTTATACTATTTTATTGCCTTTTTAAATATTAAAAAATTTATTTTTATTTGTGTATTTGTACTTATAAATACTGTGAGGTAAAAGTACTGAACACAATTTTTAATCCTAAATGACGGTAGTTGGTAGTTCTCTATAATGACTGTCCACTTAAAGGTATAACCCCGATTCTCATACTTACACTGGTAATTATACTTTTAGCTGTATGTGGCCGGAAGGTTTTGGAGGGGGCTGACAGCCCGGGTTCAGCCCTGAAGGACATGACCACATTTTCCACTTTTATTTCAATTCAATCAACAATAACAATTATGTCTTACATGTACTCTGTATAAGAGCCCAAAGGGTGTTGTAATGAATTGTATGTTGTCTTCTGATGTCTAAATATGTTGACACCCGATATAACCGGTCAGATCTTCTCCCTACCTCCAATCGAGAGGGCAGCTCTTCCTCTAAACATCGCGACATGTTAAATTATTTGCCCAAGATTAGATGAGAGGCACCGCCAGATTTATTCCTCAAACCATCCCGGAAAATGGCGCCTTTCACTTTCTTGAGACGATAATGTGGTATTATTTCTAAAGATTTTTTTTCCATTACTCAGTATCCCTCCTACATAGGCTAGGCTATGATAGAAAAAGACTTTTGTGCTTCTTTTTATTAGATAATGACAGCTGTTGGGTTGTATCGACATGATTCTGTCTAGATAATCCAGGTGATGAGGTACAAGGAAATAAAAATGTTGGGTGACTGTCTATAGTTAATATGTTAACCATCTAAGGATAATCTTTAACATGAAGACGACGTATTCTCAGTTGTATAAGATCCAGTTAAAATAGCCAACTACACGAGAGAATGTCATAGTCGTTAAACTTAGTGGAGTTAGGAGATTATCATATAGCTGTAATAGGAACTTGATTAACAACAGATGGAAGCGTAGAATTTAATCGTATAATCTTGATTTTTTTGGGGATCGCGCAATAAAAAGTTGGGGCATGGTGCTGAAGATAAGATTAGAGAGAACAGATTATTCGCCATTAAGTCACTATTTTCACAAGTTCACATTCTCAGGAAATTATATCTGTTGTGTCACTGAGTCAACATAGCATTATCTTTTGTTTACATTGTACATTGCTTTTAAAATAAACTTTAGACCTAAGCCAAGCAGTATTGAAACACCCCTTCTCCTGCTTGACTTGCACCTATTTTTTAACTAATTACATTTCTAAATATCCTTTAACCCCGTTTTGGTCTATTAGTTGTCTCCTATCTCATCAGAACTTATTTTATAGATATATCGTACAAGTATTTGTCAGCAGTAAAAGCGTTTCCGTGCCAAGATGTAATCTACTTCAGAAATAGATTAAATTTATCTATCGGATAGATTAAATTTGACAGCATTGGAAAAGTTCGTAGTGCCATGAATCCAATCAACTGCTCTAACTGTAATAAGAAATAACTGTGTCACACTACATTTATTTTGATATCTATAAAATTAAAACAAACTTATTTTTCAGTTGCACTTTAATAATCTATTTCACTCTTTTTTTCATAAAGTTATCTCATTAAGCCAGTTTCATTACGGGATATAGTTTACATGTTGGAGGTCCTCCAGAAGAAAAGTAGTCGTAATATAATAGACAAACTTTATTTATGAAGAAATATTACCAGATCAGATCCAAAATTGACCCTTCATGTGCCTCATCTAAGGAATGAATTTACAAATAAACCAATTTATTGCCCTAAATTTACATGAAAAGACTATCAATATTTTAAAATAAAAATTAAGTTATCTCAAACTCTTTTATATTAAGTATTACGTTTTATATACATATTAAACGTCTCCCTGCATGCTCCAACATAATGTTTAGCCGCCATCTTGGATTTTGTATTTTACATTTGAGCAAATGTCAATATGTTATTTTGGCATATGTGTAAAACATTTTTCCAACACTGAATTAATCGGCACATTCGGTTATTGAAATGTTTTCTACTTCCAGTTATACACGAAAATGTTTTCAGACGTTTACTAAATTTACCTTTGTTTTAATATTGCCAAAGGCATGTTAAATGTTTTAAGCAATTTATATTATAATACATTATACTTCATATGAGATCAATGTTTATCTTTAATAGTAGAACCTGTAATTATTATAACAGCTACAAGCTATTTTTGAAAATATTAGCTTTCATGTAATTCGTTTGAAATTTATCAACTAACTTTTAAATAAATAGCTTTAATAAATAGAATGGATAATAAAAAAAGGTACATCAATAATATGAACATAGAAGTCTTTCAATATCATGTGTTACAAAAAGTTTAACACTTTAATGTGTCCAAGGCAGTGTTTAAAAAAAGTCTAGTTTCAGATCATTTTTCGCGAATGGCTAGAGAAAACACTATTTTTAATAAAATTCAGCTTTAAAAACAATGTTTAATCATTTTTCAAAAGATCGTGTTAACCTTGAACAAAATTATACTTTAAATCAATGATGGTGGTGGAAAATTATACACATTATAAAACATAGTACGGAGAATCAAATGTAAACTTTATTTGGTTCGAAATCCATATAAAAAAAAATTGGACACAAATATAAAGTAGAGATAGTTTCAACTACATGATTAATTATTCCAATCGAGGTGAGAAGCCCAGATTGGCAGCGGAGCGATACCACCACCTCTCCACACACAAACTAAATATTAAATAAGTAAAGTTGTTTCCATAAAAAAAAATTGAACCAAAATTGTTGTCATTTAGTTTGATTCACATACACTAACAAAATATTAAGCCACATATACATAGAACAACAAATATTTAAGCCATCGCACTGAAATTCACAATACATAAATATGTATTACATCTCAAATAAACAACATGTTATGTTCCTATACAGGCTTTTCAGGATACGGATACACCTGACAAGTAGAGCAAAGGAGAGGCAAAATGTCTCACACCAATTGTTATTAAATCTGTAATAATCCCTCCTATATCCCATTTCTTCTTAATAATATTAAGTTGATTGCATATTGTGTATTGCAAAAGTTAGAGATAAAGGCTATAACAGCACAAATCACATCAATAACTTATGCAACAGGTTAGGATAGTTAGCCTAAATTAAACAATAACAACATAACCTAAGTCAAATGAAAAATATACGATTTGGATAATTAAGCATAGAATACAACGATCTACATTCATAAGTATTAATAGCAGATATTTATATACAACCTATTATTAATAAACCACCCATATTCATTCAATTGCAAAACACAATCATTCCTAAAGCAGACGTAAGATAGGCCTATCTCTAAATTGTAAACATTCGAAATTTAGACGTTGACACACAAATTAACCACACCACTACACAACCATAACATCACATATCTTTATTTAAAATCATTTCATAAGATCCCAAACTTTATTTACAAACAAATCACTACTTATAAGGAACAGTGAGTTTGCAATGTTAAACACGAAAACGGCCTACGGCCATTTTCCAAAATATATGTAACCATATTTCGAAGTACTAAATAGAACGATCAGACTGTAAATTACTCTAAGATACCACTACTTATAAATTATTTGTATGCAAAAACATCTGTTAGTTTTAATTGCAAACATTGTAAAATATTGAGGAAGAAGAAATAAGTTACTGATGTAGTCATTTAGTCAACCTTGTATTAAGATAGATCAGCTGATATGTATGTACGCGGTCTAAATCACCCTTAAATTAGTTAAATAATGTGTAATTAATAAACAAATTGATACAAAACAACAAATACGAATACAAGAAATGATTATTACAACCCCAAATTGCCAATGGCCAAGAAAAGAAGAAAAAAAACGGTACTATATGGTGCCGCGGAAGAACCCCAACAGTTTCAACAAACGATCTCACTTAAAATAGAAAAATATCGCTCCGCAACACAACGAGGCGCCATGTTTTAAAAGAAATGAGATAGAAGAGTAACATTGTGGAGACCAGAGTACAGAAGCCAAATTAACATCCAAAGTTTTCTTTTATAATATTTGTGTCTAAATTAGTGATTAGAGTCAGTGTGAACTGTACAGAGCATGGTATGCTCTGTCAATTAACTATTCTAAACATTTACCAAATTCAAAGGCCTGTATCTACTTCAAAATTATCAATTCAACATTTCTTGTGAACTTTAATTAAATTTTTTTTTTAGAATTTTAATCATTTCAATTTATTTATGCGTTATAGTTGTATAACACAACCATGCCAGCCGAGTGCCTACCCCGAGATCTAGCCTAATTAATATTGTATTCTTTGAGTCAATGTGTTCTGTTAAATTGAGCTAAGCCTAGAGGCCTATAATATTACAAACTTTATTACAAATTTCATGAACTCTAAAAGAGAGTCAAATCTTAACAAATTATGAATTAATATTGTATGTTAAAGTCTAATAAAATTAATGTTATTACTGTATGTTAATATAACATCATATCCTATTATTTATTAATGTTTGAACCTAGAAAGTAAGAAACTGAATTTAGTCTTTATTTATTTATTTTTTAATAACCATCCATATTCCAAATTAACCAATTAGCTTGAATTGAGTAGAGCCAAGAGGTAATTCTGTTTCATTTAGAAAGTTATTCCAAATTTAAGAAGTTTTTCAAAAAAAAAAATAACTTGAAAGAATATATTATTTTATAATATATTATATTACATTATAGTAAAGAATTATTTATTTTTATTCATTTATTATAAGGCCTTAAGGCTCAAGAGCAGACATAAGGTGCTGGATTGGCGGACAACGTGTGTCTAAATAGCAAAAGGCGGTCGTGACATGAAGGCTTAATTAAATAATCTGATAATGTAAGCTAAGCAATGGCTTAAAACATAAATTGGATATAACAGATTCACATTAACTGCAGCAACAAATCTAGATTGACATTAGATGGTAACGATATGGATTTAATCTACATATCTATCAGTTTTTCTATTTGGGATCTATAGTTAACCAGGATGGAAGTACGTACGTTAAGAGGCGCACAGGATCGCGCAGCTGCATGAGATAAAAAGAGGTGTGCCTAAATTAGCTGAAAAAAATCGTTTATTCTAATGATATAACTCTGGACGTGGAAAGTGACTAAAGGCATAACCACTAGCCTACAAATCTTCTTTAGGTATCTAAGATACAACTTGACAATATAAGAGCCTAATGTTTTATCTCCAATAATGATCTTTGAGGTGTCCCCGACCAGTATCCGAACAATATTGGAGGTATTAATACCATATATTAATGGAGGTAATAAGGAAAATTAGGTGAATAAGTTAGATTCTGTGGAAGCCGCTAGAAAATATTACAAGGTAAGCACCGCATTAGAATCCGCAAACTCATTCATGTAAACTACCTTGACAATGCTGTAAGTAGCGAAACCATGGTTGGTAAATTTTAAATAAAGTTGTAGTTTTTACTAAAAAGTGTTTGTTTTAATAAAATTACTACTAGGTTATGTTGGTTATATGTTTTTCATATTTCTCATTTTCCAGGTTTGTTTTCGTACTTTCGATACGTCATTTATTAGTTTTGTAAACAAAAATAATGATAAAAGTCAGATAAGGTTAGTTTTGTATAAACAAATGATGAAAAAGTCGGATTAATCTATATCAATATTATTTCCTCATTACAACGGGACATGATAAGTTGCTTATCGCCGGGCTATTAGGCGCGGGATATTTATTACTGATGGTTGGGGAAGTGGGACCCCCTCCATACCAGTTGAGTTTCTGTTGAGAACATAGTGTAGATTTGGACGGTTGTCTTCACAGTGTCTGGATGGTTTATTAATTCGTACTAAAATTATGACCTGCAAGGTCCAGCAAATTTGGCTCCAACGTGCAGCTCGATTCGCGTCCAAAATTAAGTGAAATTGTTGAATAGTTCCAAACACTTCGGTACTTGTGTGATGTTAATATTAGTGTCGTATAAAGGTGACGAGGATACTTGTCTTATTAGATTAGAATAATCATATAATAATAGATAACTTGGACTCGTCAATAATGGCTGCCAGATGAGACAAATCTAAAACGCGTGGACAAATACTTCCTGTTAGCGCAAGGGTCGAAAATTCTTGATTAAAGATCCACAATTCTAAATAATTATAAATAGTAGATTAGTCCCCCCCCTCCAGTTATATTGCAGATGGACCTGGTAGGTCGCACTCTTTTATAAAGAAAATCGTTAAATTTCAACCATAAATATAAACTTTCTAATTTTGAACATAGTTATAAAAGAAAACATTGAGGGTTAATTTAAAAATAGATTAGTGTGTACCAAAAAACCACTAAAATGTCATTTATAATTCTAAGGGTCAGCTAAATAATTAATTTCAACAACAGAGAAAACCAGTTAAACAAAAGCTCTGTGTAGGTCCATTCTAAAACTAATTCGTTGTTCGTAAGAGGATTAAATTCAAGCCTAAACGTAATAGCTGTTTTGTATCGCCTTCACCAACAAGTGTACGTTAATTAATTTACTTTGATAAATTGGGTATTAAAATGTTGTTTGTCTAACAAACTATGCAACTAGCGACATAGAATCTAATGACTTGGCTATTGCTTCAGGAAACTTTAATCAGTCTCAAATAATTGTTTTGATAATGTTTTACATTATTAACGTATTTATAATGTAGCTATTGAGATCACTCTCTTGGAAATGATGGGAACTAAACCACTAATTTTATTTATTGCTAAAATAAATCGTACAAACTACATTTTTACTTGATAATCGAACTGAAACAAGTTAGACGCTATCTTAGTACTTACCTGACCCGATCATACAATGTAATATGAACAGATCCTTCTCCAAGTCGCTTCGCTCGTCTAAGTGTCTGACCTGCCGGATTGCGTAACTATATGAATATCACGTTTTCTTTGGAGGTTAGGTTTCGAAATTACATTTCTTACATTAACTTCAGTTTTTCTCATCGTAGATAGGTGTCCGTAACACTAAATCCAGAATTAAAAACTGATTCTTTTATCTAATTTAGTGCGTTACAAAGTAATAACACACGCGAAAGAAAAACCGTTTAAAATGTCCGTTGTTTTAACATTTTCAATTCAATTTTTCTCGAATTTTTCCTATTTTGGAGTGGGAATGAATTTGCCACATAATGCCACGAATAATGTTTTTTAACAAAATATATTTCTAAAGTTTTATCTTTCTAAATTTTCAAGTGTGAAACCGTCGCAGGAATATTTGGTATGTAGTGTGTATCTGATTGCATGAGAGTGTGTTCCTTAGTAAATACTTCACAGACTACTGTACTTTGATTTAATTATTAAAACTTTTTATTATAGAAAATGTTTAATTTTGATACTTTTTAATAATTATATCTATTTGATGATAGCTCAGCAATATATCATCTTATGTTATTCGGTAAAGACTAAAAATGGCGTCTCCTTTTTGATATAATTATAAAATTATATTAATACTGTTACTGAAATTCCTATATTTTCATCTATTTACAGTTTAACATTTGTAAATTACCAGTACACACTGAAACAGGCAGTGGTATTAAACTATTTTTTTAAATTATGAAAGTTTTTTTCCTTCACCATATTTAGTTGTGTAAAAAAAGAATAAACAAATAATTTGAAAATCCATTATTATTATATTGAATTTAAACCACCAGATAAAATAACACTTTTTTTGTACAATACAGTAAAATCATCAGCTGTTACTAACACAAACTCTCCTGACATTGAACTATGAGTACAGTATTTGTGTGCATGTTACAACTGAAGAGATAACCTCTGTAGTATATTGTACAATACAGTAAAATCATCATCTGTTACTAACACAAACTCTCCTGACATTGAACTATGAGTACAGTATTTGTGTGCATGTTACAACTGAAGAGATAACCTCTGTAGTATATTGTACAATACAGTACAATCATCAGCTGTTATTAACACAAACTCTCCTGACATTGAACTATGAGTATAGTATTTGTGTGCATGTTACAACTGAAGAGATAACCTCTGTAGTATATTGTACAATACAGTACAATCATCATCTGTTACTAACACAAACTCTCCTGACATTGAACTATGAGTACAGTATTTGTGTGCATGTTACAACTGAAGATAACCATTGTCTTGTATTACATTGTACAAATAAAGTGTTTAATGTGTAAATTAGTGTTGTTTTTTTCTTTTGAAGATTGAAGTTCCATGGTTGTTTCTCATTATAATGAATAAATTGGAAATAGAGGAAGTAATGTAGTAAGACAATGTTGTCATTTAAATGTCTTCAATAGTCAAAAAAAATTGTGAATAATCTAGATTAAAATATTTAATACTGGATGTTACGTTGTTTCTTCAACAGCGAAAAAGTCAGTGTACATTAATCTTTGTGAAAGGAAGGTTAATTATTTAACAAGCGTCATATTTGGAACAATTAATATATTTTGACAAATACTATTATTGTCGACGAGGCGTGGGAGTGCCTTTGGGATTTCATCGGAACGTGCTACTAACAAAACTGAAAATATTGACTCTAATCATTATATTTTAATCTTCATTTTACAAGGTATACGTTCCATCTCTGCTCATATTTAATCACTGAATATGATAACGTAAATACAGTGTATGAATTGTATTGGTTCGAAGAAATAAGTTCTGTTCTAATAATATGTTTCAGAGAGTTATGTATAGATAGAATCAATGCTAATGTATCGCTTTTATCTTAAACAAGCGCGTCCTTGTGTTCAAAGGACCCAGCTTAGTGGTCTTGGCCTTTCGTGATGCGTAGAAACCCTGAGTACTCCATCTTAGAGTTGTAGAAAATGAAATCTCAGTGACTGTCAGAGAGACCATGAAAATACTCTTGTATTCCAAATTAGTGATAAATAATGAGTGGAAACAAGAGGCAACTGCTGAATCAGTCGTCAGTAGAGGGTATACAAACTATGGATCACATTTAACTTGGAAAACATTTCAGTTAAAACAATAGATTATCACTTAATAACGGTGTACAATAGGTCTTCTAGACACCAAGTGATCAGTTATATATATCACGTTGGAATATTGAGGTTGGTAGAAATCTGTTGTTTCTGCAACTATAAAGCCAAGGTGGCACCTATAGGAGTATAAGGTGATTGCTTAACGGGGAATAATATTATTTGGAAGGACCTGTTGGGGTCTAGGATACGGGTTTTGTAAGGATCATGTGAAATTCTAATTCGGTCATATTCGTCAAGTGTCTAAATGACACACCTTATTAAGTTAAGAAAATGAAACTTTCTAAAAATGACATTGTTGCTGTTAGATTCAGGAAACCCGATTCACCATTTGCTAGGTTTAAGCTTTCTTAACCCTAATTTTATGTTTTAAATATATAATCCAGACCATCTATTATAAATGGGTGGGTAAATGAAAATCGCAATTAGTTTTTTCAAGCTACTTGTGAAACAGACTTTATTAATTGTTGGGATTATTTACTTCCCAAAAATAACAAAATTACGTTATTAAACATATTAAATACGTATTATAGTTTGTTTCCAAAAAATAGAATTCAGAGCGAGTCAAATATTGTTGGGATGAGGCCGAAGACGACACTACTACTTTACGTGTTAAATATTAAACAAGATTACACAATTGTTTTGCTCACCCTCTGCCAGAGAGTTCCCTTTTCAATACGTCCAGCCTTTCAAGTTACCGAATAGAGCCTCCGGCTACCCTTCCGGCCTCTTCGATTACGAATGGCCTTGAGTGGGTCATCGTGTGTTTTTATATTTATGACTATTGGCATGGTCATTCATTTATCAATATTATATACCAGTCAACTACTATAACACTTTTTTAATTATTTCGCAACAAAATATTCTACCTTCAGTGCAACAACAGAATAACGTGTATTTTTTATTTATTTTTTTTTTTACTAGTAAAAAATGTATGTAAATAAAAGTTTGATACGACAATCCAAACTGAGCAGTTAATTACTTAATTACTATAATTTTAGACACTTTCACTTCAAAAAATAATTTCACCATTTGGTTTAGACTTTTGGTTGTCTTCATGTAAATAATGTTAAAAAGGATTCAATCTAATTACATAATTAAAGACAAGTGTACTATTTTGACCGTCATTTAGATTAGCGTTTCTTTCTCGTTTCAACAAAATCATTTGAAGGGGCTACCGTTTGAAATGTTTTATTTACACTAAAAACAAAAATTGTTCTTCATTAAAAATTGTTCTTCATTAAAAATGTACTTTAGATAATCCTAAACATATTTTGAAAGTTTTAAGATTTTATTTTTAACGATTAAAAAGATATCCCGAGAAGTTTTGGACAGCTGGAATAATTGTATCACATTAGGTGTTACCAATGTTCTTGTAACTCCAACAAGGAAAAAAAACTGTTATCTGAATGAGTTACTGAGGGAGTCAATATGTTTAGGATTGGAATAATATCTCTGCACATGCGCATTAAGAAAAGACTCCCACCACCCCTTCTACTGCAAGGACACTCTAGTGCCTTGTTAACAAAAGGTGGTTTAAAACATCATTTGTCCTTAGATGTCGGATTTTATTTTGTATTTAAATAATGAAACTACTTTATTAATTGACTTGGAATAAAATAGTTACAAAAAATAAGTTGACAGGAAATAATTATGTATTGAGCATGAAAGAGAGACAGGAATAGTTTATTCTTGGCAAACAAAAGCTTTAATTACTTTCAGTTTAATTCTTTTGCTCCATTTTCCCGTTTATGTTCTTCAACTACCTTCGTTTAAATCTTTTATTTTTTCTTTACAATTAAGAATAACAGTGTATAGAAAATGTTTTTTAAACGTTGTTCTTTTTGTTTGGTGTTTAAGCATATTTCATTTTCGTAGGAAGGATATGAATAAGATTGCTACATCTTCCTTTTAATAATTTAAAGACGATGCGTTTCTTAAAGAATATATCTACACTTTGCGTTTGTCAAGAGAACCAATTGTAATGTTATTAAACGTAAATTTAAGACTGTTTTTAGTTTAGAGTTCCCTATTCTATGGGAACCAAAGTACTGACTCTCTTAGACAAGCTCCCATTAACAAGTTCCAGAGTGTTTTCTACTACATCAATGCTAATCTCACCTTCTGACTGTTGGGTTTCCAATTATTCTCCTCATGAAATCAAATTCATTTATTGAAGCCAGACATTCCTTCCATTATTTGGTTTACGGACGAGACTTGGTTTCACTTGTCTAAATATGTGAATTCACAAAACTGTAGATACCGAACAGCCAAAAATCCACATCTAATTAATTAACATCTGCAACATTCAAACAAGAGTGGTGTTTGATACGCGATATCTGCCATTAGAATTGCTTGGGAATATGTTTTTTAAATGGAAATATTAACTGCGAGGTTTATGGACGAGTCCCACAAAATTGATTGAATAACTTGATGATGTTAAGCAGGCGTAAGCTACTTTTAGTGTTATGGTGCAACTTACCACACATCATGTGCTTCAATGGCTCCCATAACCTAATATGTTTGAATAACAGCATTATTTCAAAGAATCTTTGGCCGCGGAAGTCATCCAATCTGAGTTCTGAAGATTTTCATCTAAGGGTTTATTTTTGAAAACTTAAAATTATACAGAATATCCAAGAACACTTGCACAACTTGAAGATAACATCAAAGAGAAATCGAGAATATTATCATCGAAACACTTCAAAGATAATCTGAAAACAGGAAGCGAAGGAAGAAATGTTTGAATGTAAGAGACTTTCCAATGTTTACTTTAAATGAGTTATTTTGATTTTAACATTCTTCATAATTTTATAATTTATAAACTTGTAGATTTATATGTTTTATTTAATTTTTGACCTAAAAAATTATGTTTGCTGTTTTAAACAAATAACACACATCACCATAGCAACCGCAACAATGATATTTGTTGGCAGACTTTGAATCTCCCAGAGTTTTGCTGTAGATTTGATCCAGTTTTATATAATAATTATTGTGCTAAGTAAATGTTATTTTATTGTGGTTTTGGGGAATTTTCTTTTATTCAATGTTTAAAGGTAAATTAAAACAGTAAACATTTTCTTGGATGGAACTGTACAATCACTAATACATTAATCAGTTCATCGCCTACATAATAACTGTAACTGTCAACCTGGCGGCAGTAAACTACTATTGGAAGCGATACGATAATCTACGTCATAAAGTCAAGGCACCTGTTGCGGAACGATGCATTTGATGTAATTAGGTTAATGACTAAAATGGATGTCTCCAGTTTATTGGATAATCGATTGATGGGAGTATATATTGGAAAATATTCGATAATCAGTAACGAAGTATATGCATTTATTACATAGTTTATTAGCCTTATATAAATTATTACTTTATTCTTACTGCTAATCATTACAATTCTAATTATCTCTGTACACTGTAGCGCTGTGTCGTTGTTGACTCGATTTCCTCAGGCGTAATATGTTTAAACATCAACATCTTCACAAATACTAAATTTACACTTAAACATATAATAAGTATATACACAACCAACACTGAATATATATATACTTACACGTACATTGAATTTACACATGTACACAAGCACCTAAATTATAAACCTACAGAAAGAGTGAATTAATTTACACAGTTGCAGAAACACAGGAATTTGAAAACTTAACGACTACAAGCATTAACACCCCAAACTTGCATTAAGAGATTGAAATTTTTTTATGAGACATTATTATTATTGCATCAGAATAGACATTAGTGAATACATCATCGTTTTCTTCAAATATCCTGATGAAACAAAAGCTTCATTATTATTATTATTATTATTATTATTGCATTAGAATAGACATCAGTGAATACATCGTCGTTTTCTTCAAATATCCTGATGAAACAAAAGCTTCATTATTATTATTATTGCATTAGAATAGACATCAGTGAATACATCGTCGTTTTCTTCAAATATCCTGATGAAACAAAAGCTTCGATTATTATAATTCTTGCATTAGAATAGACATCAGTGAATACATCGTCGTTTTCTTCAAATATCCTGATGAAACAAAAGCTTCATTATTATAATTCTTGCATTAGAATAGACATCAGTGAATACATCGTCGTTTTCTTCAAATATCCTTATGAAACAAAAGCTTCATTATTATAATTCTTGCATTAGAATAGACATCAGTGAATACATCGTCGTTTTCTTCAAATATCCTGATGAAACAAAAGCTTCGATTATTATAATTCTTGCATTAGAATAGACATCAGTGAATACATCGTCGTTTTCTTCAAGTATCCTGATGAAACCAAAACTTCATTATTATAATTCTTGCATTAGAATAGACATTAGTGAATACATCGTCGTTTTCTTCAAATATCCTGATGAAACAAAAGCTTCATTATTATAATTCTTGCATTAGAATAGACATCAGTGAATACATCGTCGTTTTCTTCAAATATCCTGATGAAACAAAAGCTTCATTATTATAATTCTTGCATTAGGATAGTCATCAGTGAATACATCATCGTTTTCTTCAAGTATCCTGATGAAACCAAAGCTTCATTATTATAATTCTTGCATTAGGAAAATCATTAATGAATACATCATTGTTTTATTGAAGTAGCCTGGTGAAACCAAAACTTCATTATTATAATTATTGCATTTGAATAGACATCAGTGAATACATCATCGTTTTCTTCAAGTATCCTGATGAAACCAAAACTCCATTATTATAATTCTTGCATTAGGATAGTCATCAGTGAATACATCATCGTTTTCTTCAAGTATCCTGATGAAACAAAAGCTTCGATTATTACAATTTTTTTTTTTTTTTTTTTTTTTTTACCGGGCAGACATATAAATAGCCAAACATTTTGTGACAAAAAATCATGACAATTATCTTGCTCACGAATACGTAGGTAAAAGAATGTTATGAGAAAGATAAAAAATAGATGTCGGATTTTGTACATAGATCCGTATCGCTGTACCCTATATCGAAAAGTTGGTTGTTGAAATAATATCTGCCTATATATATACAATTATTTACATCACAAACGCAAGACAGAATAAAAACACAAAATTTCTGGTTTCTCAAATATGGTTTAAAACTATTTTATTCAAGTGCTACCTCTGAGGATCAAAACAAAACGGATTGGTCGCCGTCTCTCCAAAAATCTCGGTTTGTGAGTTATTAGTAATAAAACAAAATCGCTGTTGAGCTGTATAAAAGACGTAATTTCTGAGGAGTTCAAACATAAATTAAATTTATAGGACAGTTAGCTACAAAGAGATACAGCAATATAAATATAGTTTTTTTACGTTAATTACCTTTAATTAATTCTATGGAAATAAATAAAAGTATTCAGCCGCTCGTCGCGTACTCAGCAATGTAATGAAAAGTCTTTTTTATTAGAAGTTCCTTTAATATAATTTTCAATGTTTTGTATGGAGGAATCGTAAAAATATTTAGGTCAATTATTGTAATCCAGACCCTATTTCAAACAATACAAGTCTATTCTAAGACAAGGAGTAATAAAAGATTTTAATAAATCTTATAAGTATCACCCTTCATCCCTTCGATTTCAACTAATTACAACGTAAAATTTAAATGTTTTGTACTCAATCATTGTAAATATAGTTTTAATCTGTATCCCATTACAATATATTTAATTAAAAAGAATTGTATAGTCCACATAATCAAAAGGTTTTCATGACAAAAACTAAATAATCTTCTCCATTCAATTCAATTCACTTCTTTTTTTTTTCTTTTTTATTTTATTTTTTAATTTTTTTATTTCAGACATCATTTTAAATAAAAGAGGTCGATTTAGGGACGACAACAAAACACAAACGATAGTTGAATTAAAGTAGTCAATTAACCAGTAGCGACCTAAAATGTTAATTCTATTGTTTCTCTAAGTTCGAGGTTGTGCTTAGCAAGTTCGAAATGTCTTATTAATTTATTGTTGGGAATTTTGAGGAGTACACAAATTTCCAAATGGGAAACTACATCTTGTGACATGACAAATTAAAAGACATAAAAAGACAAAATTAATGGCGCTTAAGAAATACTTTTTGTATGATCTTAACAAAAACAGTAACACAAAATGTATTTCCAGATTTTTTAATCATAAAATCGCTTCTTTTGGAGCACATTTAAAATGTTAAAAAATATCATTCACATTTTGAAACGATGTTTTTAATAAATTTAAAAGTTAAATTTGTTGGTGTCAATAGTTTTGCTTAAAAAGACCTTTAATTTGATATCATATGACGTGGTTATTTTTTAAATTTTGAATGTGCCTAAAAGTACCATTCTTTTGAGTGACGGGTAAAATTCAGTTAAACGTAAAATGCTTCTCTTAGGTTAGTCTATTTAACATTTTAAAAAAATGTGTTCTGATTTCACCTATTTGATTGTGTTTTTTAAATAACGATTTTGTAATAAAAGTCTCAATTTCTGTGTTTTCGTTTTCATTAAGACCATCCAAAAAATATTTCTTGAGAGGCGTTAATTTGGTTTTTCATGTCCTTCAGATTTTATCAAAATTTAAACTAAGTCAGTAAACCAGATTTTATTTACCTATAACTCACTACGTAAATTTTTGTAAATTCCAACAAATATGTTTTTCCTTGGAATCCTCAGAGACTCAGTAAAATTTGATCAATTTAGTTGGAGTAGATTTTGAGAAATTCTACATTTTTAGTTGTTGTCTTACGACGAACATCCTAAAATTTTAAGACATATTTGAACCCAAGTTATAATAGATTATTTGTTTTAACATTTAGATAATATCTCCAGAGAATGTTACCAGTTACAAGTTTCGGTTGTCAATGCAAAGTTATTGTGTTGGTTACTTGATTACAACTCGCTGAAAACATTATCTCGTCACCGTAGATTAATGGCTTAGCCACAGGTGGCCACCTCCTACTCTTCCTGTGGTTAAGTCTAGAAGATATGAACATAGTAAATCTTTTATATTTTACGCTTGCAGTACGTAAAATTCATTTAATTTTTATATTTATGTGGTTGCTGTTCTGAATATGTTTTACTGTAAACTATTTCCTCACGCTTTATGAGATACAATTTATTATCTTTACTAATACACAATAGAAGTAAACTGTGCAAAACATTGAACAAGTTCTAAAACAAACTCAAATCGAAAATATTTGATTTAAATTTTGTCTGTTGTTAACGTGGGGTTAACTATACAAACGGAGGTTGGAAAAACAGAAAATATTTAAACAGTCGTTCGTATTTTAATGCTTAATGTTTGAAACGCTTACAGAGTTGGCGTTAAGGTTTACAATTTTTATTCATTTAAAGCCATATTTTTTCTTCAAAAGTGAGTTTTTGAATATAACGGGATAAAAATATACAAATTCTGACTTTTTAATATAAAACTAAATTTCTTAACTTTTAAATAAATCTGCTATACGATGAACCAAAAATAACCGAAAAGACACATTTTTCTTCCCAAATTCAAAAATTAACTTCTGTAGTCCAAGTACACAAAACAGATATTAAAAAACGTATGAAAGTGGGGGTCAACTGTTTAGGTTATAAAGCTATACATTCTTCATATTATTCTTTTTTATATCTGAAACGAAAAATGTTTAAAAGTCACTTTTGTATTGTAACGAAAACGTGAGGTGTTTAGATTTTGCCAATCAATAGACAATGTATCGCTTAAACCCATCCTACAACCAAGACCTAACCTGATAAAGTTTAATTGATAGTGAAAAACTCAATTTTACAAATTTTTATCACAGAAAACCAATATTTTAAATTAATTTAATTCAAAATATTTTATTTAATGGATACATTGAAATAAACATTGATCGATCATACTCAATTATAATATTACCAATATAAATTGAAGTTACTAAATTCATTTGGAAAAGAATAAGTGTTCATATAACCATTTACTGTGATTGGTTAACTAATCTTCCAACTAAACTTTGTCCTATAAGAGGCTATATATTTAAAAACAAATCACGTATTGCAATCATCGTCATTAAAATGACGATATCCAAGACTATCAATCTTATCCATTGAACTAGTTAAACACTAATTTATGATTATTGTATATGTACATGCGTGTGTCCTTGAATGTGTATGTAACACTAGGGGTGCAAATTTTTGTTAAAATTTGGTATGTAGACTGGGTTTTACAATCCATTGGGCAAGTTTTTAATTAATAAATTCATTCGTAACATTTTAAAATGGCGACCGATTTTTAGAATTAAGAAAATATTTTTTTAGAATAGTGTTTAATCCACATTTCTCATATAGCTTGTTCAATCTAAAATCTGTAACCAATAATACACAAACACTTTTTCTTTCGACAACAAATAATAGAGTTATTTTCAACATATTAGCCCACGGAATAGATAATTTTATCAATTATAAAACTAGGTACAATACCTACTTTTTGTCGTATTCCAATTCAGAAATCACTTGGTGATTACCGCGGTTTCGGGTAACCTACGTACCCATCTTCAGATCACAGAAATCACACAAATCCCATCATTGTGTGGTCGTCAAATATGTTAGAAGTTACACAAAATAAAAGTCACAAAAAACACGCATCACGAAACACACTTAAAACACTTTTTAAAAACGTTTGAAATATTGATTAGGCCTAACCAGTCACGGGTAAACGAAACCGCGGTAATCACCAAGTGATTTCTGGACTGGAATAAGACAAAAAGCAGGTATTGTACCTAGTTTTATAACTGATAATAGAGTTATTGTTTGTTAATAAGTCAAATTTGTTAATAACCTAACCTAAAAATTTGATAAAAATCTGCAGTAATAGTTACAGTAGTAATTGGAATTTTATATGATTTCTGCAACGAGTTTTGGTTGATTGGGGTCAAAACTAAATAATACAATAACGGAAATGACTCCACAGAACGTTACTTTAAACGAGTGGTCGTAAGGCTTAGGTATATTTATAACTCATTCATTTATCTTCGAAACGCCATTTCCCGAAATCTTATCCAACATTCTAATTTAGACAACTCCACTAAAATAAATTACCTAAACAAATTGAGGGGACTCGTCTCTCTGTGTCAGCGAAATCGTAACTTTCTTCGTCAAATTTCTTAAATACACTTTGTTTTATTACTAGTTGAATGTGATTGTTACTAAAACACAAATCAAAATGACAATCATTTCAATAGTTACTTATTGTCCTTATATTAGCTCACCTTTGTGGTTTGGTGATCTGTCCATGCTCTTAAAATTCAAAACGGCGACCATAGTTACAACACATAAATAGTATAACCTTTTAGTTACCAAATTCAACATTAATTTTTTAGAGTTATTTTAATTATTATTGTTGTTTGAAATTTAATAAGTACGTTAGGTTTTATTATTAGTTTTATCAATGACTACATAAATACTATGTAGTCATTGGTTTTATATCAAGTAAAAAAGTGTCGTAACATTTTTTTAATGGTAGTAGTATGAAAGATTGATTCGGTAGTTTATTCTTCTATAGTACCTAGATGAATCGATAATATCTAATTAAGATCAATTTAGTAGTCTGTATATTTTAATTCAGATGCAAAAACAATAAATGAAATCCTCGTCCAAGCTTGTCAGCAGTATGCGGAGTATTAGTGAGTTGTTTTATTTTTCTGCATGAAATTAAAAAGGCCTACTTCAAATACAGATACTTGAATAAGTTACACTTCTTCACCATCTTGCAAATATTTTAAGAACTTCTCTCTCACACACTCTCTAAATATTCATCTATATTCACTGTCTGATGTTTTTCCTTATTCAAAGATTATGAATAATTCAAGCTTTAACGATTCGTTTAGATTTATTGCTTACTAGGAACTCCAGGTCTACACTTTAATTTAACTCTTTATCCTACTGTATAACATAATGAAATTTCCACAATCACAAAAAGAGCGAACTTGCAAAAAAACAAACAGAATTATAGTAGCTGTAAAGATACAAATTTATATATATGCGTCGTAGAAAGGTTCAAAGGGTGAAATGAGGCTGTCTTGATAAATCAAAAGTATGGAAACTCTTGGAGGGAAGATCTATAAAAATAGGCCAGAGATTTGAAAAGGGAAATAATACAAATAAGTGATAAGGTAAAACAGAATTCACCTCAAAGTTCACTTTTTGGGTACGGTTTGCATCGATGCCTGAAAGGATTTGCTATTTTCATTTTACCTTCCTTAGTTAAGTGCTAATTTCAAGAACATATGATAAAAAAAAAATTAATTTATAATGATCGATAAGTTAGTTTGGAAACATAAACGCAAAATAATAAGGAACACATATAATATATATATATATATATATATATATATATATATATATTAACTTCTTTATTAGCATTTTTATCGTATGAGTATATTTATTTATAAATATGTTACTTACGTCGTCTCATACACACTGATTATTGTCTCCAACCGGTTTCGCTGCTTCAATTAGTCAGCATCATCAGGGTTTATCTGCTACTGCTTCGTCATTAACATAAAGTTAATGAGCATCATCAGTGTGTATGAGACGACGTAAGTAACATATTTATAAATATATATATATATATATATATATCTTGTGTGAATTTGAGTAGCAATAAAAAGTTAATATGTTAAAGAGTCAGAGTACATTATAGTTCTCTCATTAATAACTTGAACATAACAATGATCAAACCTCCAATTATTATTTTAATATCCTGTTACAAAATTATAAAATTCTACCTTCAATAAAGCTTTCCTCTTGAATTTGAATAGAGTCTTAAAATTTTTTTTTTTTTTTTTAATATTTATTTCATTTCAAATTATACATTAAAACTAGTCTTACAGACTAACCATCAATTTGCCTCTAAATTGTATCTTATATCCAATAAGTCTCTAAATTGTATCTTACATCCAATAAGTCACCCACCAGTGACCCAAAGTTATTATATCACCCAATGTTTACCAACAACCAAACACTTAGACTAACTCAAAAGGTTTTGTTCTCTTCAGTCTTCTGATTAAATCGCGGTTGTCAAGAAGTTGTACTGCCTCCTCATTTACATGATGTTTCAAACGAGATTCGTGCTTCACAGCAAACCTTTTTATTTCAGTAAAAACATCTGGAATTCCAAGATCCCTATGTAAATCAATATTTCGAATGTACCATGGAGCGTTGACCATGTTCCGTAATACTCTATTTTGAAAAGTTTGGATCTTTTCAATGTGGCATTTTTTGGCACAACCCCAGAGTTGTATACCGTATACCCAGACAGGTTTCAAAATCTGATTATAAATTAATATTTTATTTTGTATTGACAATTTAGACTTACGTCCCAAAAGCCAATACAGCTGACTGTATTTGATTTTTAGTTCAGTTATTTTCTTTTTTACGTGTTCATTCCAATTTAACTTGGTATCCAATGTCATACCCAGGTACCTTGCTGTATTTTCACATGGAATTTCAACTCCATTCAGTTTTACTATACAATGATTCTTTATATTTCTATTTGTGAAATTGATGTGAGCAGATTTCCTCTCATTTATCTTAATTTTCCACTTCTTAGTCCATTGATAGATGCTATCGCTTGCTTTTTGAATTCTGTTGGTAGCTTCTCCTAAGCTTTTGCCAACTGCCAATAAGGCAGTATCATCTGCAAATGTAGCTACAGTTACATTTTCTATTTGTGGTAGATCACTTGTATAGAGCAAGTACAATATAGGGCCCAATACGCTACCCTGAGGTACACCAGCATTCATCTCTCTTAGTTCCGAATATTCATCTTCCTGTTTAACTCTAAATAGTCTGCCAGATATGTATGACGTTATCAGATCCACATATTGTTTTGGTAGTACTTTGTTTAATTTATGGATAAGGCCCTCATGCCAAACTTTATCGAAGGCTTGTGCCACGTCTAAGAAAATGGCAGAACAAATTAATTTTTCTTCTAATGCTTTTTCAATTATATCTGTTATCCGATGGACTTGGTCTATTGTTGAGTGGCTCTGTCTAAAACCAAATTGATGGTTTGGAATTAAATTTTTACATTCTATGATAGGTTTTAGTCTTTTTAGCAGTAATTTCTCGAAAACGTTTGAAATTATTGGTAGCAATGAAATAGGCCTATAGGATTTGGTATCATTTGGTGGTTTACCTGGTTTTTGAATCATGATGACTTCGGCTACCTTCCAAATACCAGGAACATGTTTTAATCTGAATGCTGCGTTTATTAAATATGTCAATAACACCACACCTTTCCTGGGCAGCTGCTTCAAGATCTCTCCTGTAATGAGATCAAAACCTGGTGCTTTTTTAGGATTTAGGTTAGTCTTAATCTCGTTGAAAACTTCTTTCCAAGTAACTAGTTTTATATTTGTTTCTTCGAGAATTTCATTACCCTCTATCATGTCAACTGAGAAAATGTCATGAGGTTGGAATATTTCAGCCAAACAATCAGCAAACGTTTCTGCTTTCTGCCTGTTATTTTTTGCCCAGGTGCCATCAGACTTTTTTATTGGAGGAATTTGAGTATTTGGTCTTTTTATTCTTCTCGTTGCTTTCCATAATGAGTAAGATGTCTCTTTATCTGCTGTTAAATTTTCAAGGAAATTATTGACGGATTCTTCATTAAGTTTTTGAATTTCCCGTTTCAGACTTTGCGTTTTATTGTTAAGGATATTCTTATCAGAAGGGTCTCGCGTCTGTTGCCATTTTCTTCTCGCTCTTCTTTTTTCTTTGACTAGTTCCTTTATTTTGAGAGGGTAATTTTTGCCTACTGTTTTGTGGGTATACTCCTTAGTATTATTCCATGCTGCTTTCTGGATGATGTTGATAAATTTCTCTGCTTCTGTTTCAAGTTGCTGCTTTGTTCTTAATTGGATATTTAAATTAATCTCACGATCCAATTCTATTCCAAAACTAATCCAGTCAGTTGTATGGTTGACTAGTCTGGGTTTGTTCTCTTTCTTGATAATGTTTTCCCTCAGTACTAAAATTACTGCTGAGTGATCTGAACTAAGGTCGATATTATCCTCAATATCCACAAAGTTTTGGGACACCCTCTTTGATATGAAGAAATCCAAGAGATCGGGAACTTTTTTGGATCTGTGGGCCAATAAGTTGGCTTCCTTGTAGAGTGGTGGCTGCATCCCATTTCTATGATAGCTTCTCTGAGTTCCTTGCCTTTAGATGTTGTTATTCTTGATCCCCAATCAACATGTTTTGCATTATAATCTCCACCCACTATAAATCGGTCACCCATATGCTGTAGAACCTTTTTATACTCTGGTTTTTTAAGATTATATCTTGGTGGGCAATATAAAGCACCAATAGACAATTTTTGTTTAGAGGACGTTACTCCAACTACTGTAAGCTGCATTTGTGAACTCTGGAGATGACACTCTTCATGATGGTTAATATTATCTTTTATTATTATGGCACTTCCTCCTTTCGCTTTGTTGTCGGGGTGGTTTGATTGGTAAACCTTGTATCCTCCTATCTTCAAATAAGACTGCTTAGTTAAGTGTGTTTCCGTGACAAGACATATGTCAATATTTTGCGTGTTTAAAAATACTTCTACTTCTTGTTTTCTATTTTGGATACCATTAGCATTCCAGGTTGCTATTCTCAAATCCCACATGTCAGTTAATTTCCTTTATAGATTTCTCTTCGGTGTCCTTAAATTCGCTTCTATCTAACCTTTCTATAAGTTTATTCAGCGTATATGTTATGTCCTGCATCATCTGAATCAGGGGAACCTGCTCAGTTTGCTTTATTAACTCCGATCGTATTTCGTTAGCTTTAACTGTCTGAGCATATGAAACCTGGTTGGTAACTTTTCTGGATGTGAATGTTCGATTTTGAGGATTTTGAATTCTTTTACTTTTAATTATTTCATTTCTTCTTTTCTGTAGCTCTTTTGCTACTAAACAGCCACGGTAGCTAGCGGGATGTGCCTCCGCACAGTTGGAGCACTTAGGCGCAGTATCCCTTGGCTTGCTGCATTCAACAGTTAAATGTTTGCCAGCACACTTAACACAGTTAGCTTCTCGTTGGCAATATTTTTGAGTGTGCCCATATCGCTGACACCTTTTGCACTGAGGAATTAGTTTGTCATTCCTGAGAGCTTCAATCTTAACTCTCATATGGCATATGTGTTCTATTTCATATATTTTTTTAATATCTTCAGAGTTTTCAAATGTTAATATGAACATAGGAAGTATGGTTTTAATCTCTATGCCATTTTCTTTTGTTTTCTTGATTTTGTTTGCCACATCAATAATCCTAAAACCTCTATTAATTAATTCATTTTTAATCTCTTCAGGATTACATGATGGATGCAAATTCCTGGCCATGACTCTTATAGGTCTCGTTTGTTTATTCTCATAGGAATGCCATTCCAGTTTATGATTGTTTACGAATTTAGTTAAATCTCTATATTCCAGTTCAGTATCAACATTGATTTTCAATTGGTTATTATTCATTAGATTAGCTCTAAAGTTAATCTTTCTTGATTGCAAGGCTCGACTTATTTCAATATAGTCCCCTACGTTGCTCAATATTACAGGCGGTGGTTTATGTTTTTTGACAACATCTAATTTTTCTTGGGGTACCAATCCATTACTTTTATTTTGAGGGGACGTTTCAGGAGACGTTTCAGGACTATTTGCTGCTTTCCTTTTTTTTGTTCTTCTCTTTTTATTTTTATTTAAAATCCAGTCTGTCTCCCTTGAGAGTTCCTCTTCTTCTGTGAAATACTGTCTTTCATTTTGCTCATCAGTTAGTGTATATGCATTGGTTCCATCCAATAGCGTCAGCTTTCTTTCCAACTCCCCTATACGCTGCTGCAAATTGGTAACAGTTTGTTCAAGTTCTCTTCTTGCCTTTTTTTCTTCTTGCCACCTATCATAGTAACCCATTAACTGAGGATTTATTTCCGTTGATTGCAATTTTACTTCGTCCAACCCATTTTTCTCTTGTCCAATTTTGTTGTCTAAATATGTATCTTCTCTTTCTGGAGATCTCTGTAATAAGCCACTTTTTCTAAAAGGATCTTCATCCTGTTTCTTCAAAAAACTTGTAGCACTTGTAGCATCACGTGACGAGGGACCCAAGTGTTCCAATCCCTTTTCATTGCGGTTGCTGGCTGACGACGACCCGGGGCCCGCTTTCTCACCCCTGACAGCCGCCGGTACTGGGGATCCGACTTCCTGCACCGTAACTTTTTCCTCCTGCTGACTTTTCATATTTGGTTTATTTTCGGGGTACCTTCCCCTATCTGGTTTTTGGTCCGCCCCGGGTATTTGATTTCCCCGGTACCACTCATATCTGAGAGGCATTCCCCTATCCGACACCTGGGGAGGCGTCCGATATGGGACCAGCATCCCACACGGATTTCCACAATCACAAAAAGAGCGAACTTGCAAAAAAACAGAATTATAGTAGCTGTAAAGATACAAATTTATATATATGCGTCGTAGAAAGGTTCAAAGGGTGAAATGAGGCTGTCTTGATAAATCAAAAGTATGGAAACTCTTGGAGGGAAGATCTATAAAAATAGGCCAGAGATTTGAAAAGGGAAATAATACAAATAAGTGATAAGGTAAAACAGAATTCACCTCAAAGTTCACTTTTTGGGTACGGTTTGCATCGATGCCTGAAAGGATTTGCTATTTTCATTTTACCTTCCTTAGTTAAGTGCTAATTTCAAGAACATATGATAAAAAAAAAATTAATTTATAATGATCGATAAGTTAGTTTGGAAACATAAACGCAAAATAATAAGGAACACATATAATATATATATATATATATATATATATATATTAACTTCTTTATTAGCATTTTTATCGTATGAGTATATTTATTTATAAATATGTTACTTACGTCGTCTCATACACACTGATTATTGTCTCCAACCGGTTTCGCTGCTTCAATTAGTCAGCATCATCAGGGTTTATCTGCTACTGCTTCGTCATTAACATAAAGTTAATGAGCATCATCAGTGTGTATGAGACGACGTAAGTAACATATTTATAAATATATATATATATATATATATATATATATATATATATATATATATATATATATATCTTGTGTGAATTTGAGTAGCAATAAAAAGTTAATATGTTAAAGAGTCAGAGTACATTATAGTTCTCTCATTAATAACTTGAACATAACAATGATCAAACCTCCAATTATTATTTTAATATCCTGTTACAAAATTATAAAATTCTACCTTCAATAAAGCTTTCCTCTTGAATTTGAATAGAGTCTTAAAATGAATTGTTTTATTTTTGTAAAGTTAATTGACTCTTGTTATGTTATCATCAATGGGTAGGTAACATTTCCTATTTTCTCTTCAACGTCTAACTTACAATAAGTGTTTATAAACATGACAAACATACATCCTGCCCCAATACTTGAGATTGGCTGAATAGCTGTCATTAAAAAAAGAATTTTTTAAAATGGATTTGGGTTTAATTAATATTCAGAATGGCTACAACCATTCGTTAAAATTTGTATTATTAGGACTAAGTAAGTGAGCGTGAGAAAGGGGAAGAGAGTAAGTGTAGGAGAAGCAAAAGTATGATATTGTGAAAAGCAATAAATGAACAAATATTAAGAGAGAGAGAAAGATACATGGAATACTGATAGGTTACTAAGGAAGAGGAAGCGCAAAATATAGGAACAAAGAGTGAGGGCAGGAGTCAACCTCAAAAAGAGACAAGGGTACAAGAAAAACTAATGGAAAAAAAAAACAGATTGAAGAAGAGGTAGTGAGAAAGAGAGCACGAATGGAAGTGTAAAATGAGACAAAACAGAGTAAGTGAAAACGGACAAATAAACTAATTAAGAAGAGAGAAAGAAATACTGTTAAATAACAACAGGATAGTACAGGGTATATATTATATAGGGAATTGCAAATAAACATTGGAAAAACTTCACTCTACTTTTCTAATTTGCCAAGTGTAGCCATTTTATTCAGGTGCAGGCGAGCAATGCATAATCACGTAATTGCCTTTCAACTGTGAAGGAACTCAACCATCGGATAATATGGAAAGTAGTTGGTAAAATCTAAGATTGCACTTAAGGATAATTTAGTGAATAGTTCTTCTTTTCATATATAAAATATTCAAATAAATATTTCTATATTTTTTTAACAAAGTATTTTTTATAATAGCTATATTTCCAAGAGTGAAGTTCAGTGACGAACGCATATTGATTAGACGGTAAAATCAACATTGGTCTCCAAAAAGTATTATTTCCAGAGTAAGATATTTGCATTCCCTTAGGACTTAACTGCTTCAAGTGATTGAACTCAGTAACTTACACTTTTATTATTCCCTCATGTATTACATTATTACATCAAAGGCTGTTTGTTTCTACTGGATAGAATAATAAATGATGAAGTAACAATTTAGCGTTGTGAATTTTATAATTTTACCAATTTTCCTTTTCATAACAACCAATTTTATAAATTAATGACAGCTTATTGATTGTAATAATAATGAAATTGATTTTATATTAAGATAAACAAAATATATCTACGAATGATTATTATCGTAATATTTATTATTTTAGTTTTTTTCACACGCAAGCATATTTTAATGAGTTACATGAAAAAACAAACACACGCGCCTTCTCCGACAAAACTTCTATGAACACAAATGTTCAATAGGAGTAAAATGAAATTTTAACTCGGTTCTCATAACTTATTTTTGTTGAAACAAACATTTTGTAATTTATTGCGTCTTGCGTCTTAATTTCCAGAACTTTTCCAATTTAAAAAAGGTCTAGAAATATTTATTCCTACAAATCTAAAATATCTTTTAAATTAATACACTACCCAGAGAAGGTTCTATATCAATTTCACAAGTTGTATATCATATTACAAGCTGTTGACGATGGGAATACTGTACCGAACTCAAGTTTTAGTATCCAGGACACTAATTGAATAGAATAAAGTGTCTTACTCTCACGTAGACTCTTTTCTTCTTTTTTAAAATGACACGTTTCGAAACTCTTATCCCATTATCAGAACCCAGAATCACTCATTTGAGCTCAATTCGTTAAAATGAATAACTACAACATATTTACGGACCACGGTAAGTTTGTAGGTGACCACTATGTGACTACCCGCACAGCATCTTGACAAATTATACTGAGCGTTCAAATCGCTTTTTAAAGAAAACTTACACTATTTCAGGTTACAAATCCAATTAGTGCGCCAGTTAAAAGACGAAAACCGCGGACTTTAACAGAAACTTTGAAACAATTACAATTTGATCTAAAGAAATATATATTTAAAACAAAAGATTGATACAACAAACATCAATTAATTACTGAATAACCAACTAAACCTGATTTGAACATTCTGTACGACACAACAATGAAAGTTCAAGAAGTCACTGGTAAACGCAAGAGCTACAGACAGACAGTTACTGTTTGGTAGCTACGTGGTGCTTACTTTGTCCCTTGTTGTATTGACGACCACAGATGGGTGATTCTCACACAGTATAACAAACACAATTCTCACAAAAAATACGCCTAAGTATCAGACGCGTTTCAACGACAAGGTCGTCCTCTTCAGTGATACACGAGCTACACCAATCAAACTATAACTCAAGATGATTCTCAGTTTATCTGATGATTGGACAAAAGTTCCGAAACCTGTATTTTTTTTTAAAGGTAAAAAAAAAGTCAGTGTTAAACATAAGGTAAGGTAGTTTATTCTATCTGTTTAGAGTTTCATTTAAATCGGTTCAAATAATTTTCATAAAATGCATCTCACATGTGAGGGTGGCAATCCTAAGGTGGTCTAGTTGAATCTACATTGTTCTTCGTGTAATGTTGGGTTAGATCCATGTCTATCAGGTCTCTCTTGACCAAATCTTGTTCTTTTCCAACTCTAATGCTGTAGAATATCCGAGGGATAAAGTGGTTTTAAGTCTAAACACTCATTTTTTTAACGTTTTGATGTCCTAAAATGTTTTCACCTTTTAACGATAAGTAAAGAAAAATGTTTCTAACTGTAAAATTTTATCTTTCCTCAAAAAAAGGATATGAGATATTAATAGTTTCATAAAGTTCAGTTAAGTGTTTTGAAACAATGTATATTTTAAGGAATAAAGCAGTTATATGCAATATATCTTTAAAAAGATATATACAATCTTATCTTTAAAAATATAATATTCATAAAAAATTTAATTTCTTATCTCAATTCTAAAAATAAATTTATTTTAAACTTACAGTGACTGCATAAAACCACCGATTTTAAACTGTAACATATTGTATAAACCGTCAATACAATATACGTTGGAGCTAAACCGGCGTCACTGCCCCTATTTATATTTTATTCTCTCACAATGCGGGTTGATAAAATGATGTAATATAATTATTTCACATGAACAAACAACATGACGCTGAAACCCAGTGCAAATTCATAGTTACTGGATGTGTTATTAGAGGGAGCTATTTATCACAGGTAAATTTGAAAAAAATGTTATCACAGTGACAATTGTCCCTGTAGTAACAATAATCATGGGTTTGACGAGTGTCCTTGCAATCCTAACAACTAGACGGAACTTGTTAGTAAAATTATTTATAAATACAAAACGCGATATTGATGATTGACATTTGGCAGCGAGGTTTGACGATTAGAACAGTATCGATGTTATCGACTTAAATTTATGTTTTACTGTACGATATACAGTGTAGCTAAAATAACTTCTTCTTCCCTACTTTTTCACAATTTCCGTCTTACCGATTTCATAGCTGAAGTAAATCGGGTTTATACTGATTTTTTGTAAACATTTTTGGTCGCTTTATTTCAGTCAATTTTAAAATGGGTTACAGTCAATTTTTGAATTGGTTACATAGTAGTGTAACACATGGTTAATCATTGTTTTGAAACACTACTTTCAATGGCACAATTATTTGTTTTATGTTTGTTTCCTATTTGCAACTATTCACGAAGCCATCCAATCTAACTTGCCACTGTTTTCCTAGACAATAGGGGTTATATAATTAAACAAAGTTTTAGATTTCTTTACGTCATGAACAGACAATCAACTATTTTCCCTCCACTATTAAGACCCTCATTGTCGAACTCATTTTAGATAACAAAATACCTAAAGAAATCATTAAATAACAATAATTATTGTTATAAATACTTTGTTATGAAATTGGTGTTAGCCACTATGAAATTTTGTTTAAAACAATTTTTTTTTTTAATTACGCCCTTAAGGCTTAACAACGTTTTCCAGCTTCCCGGCCAAAAAACTTTTCCGGTTTGGTATTGATCGTCCGGTTTGTAAAGTATCTGTAAAAAAAGGTAAAGTATCTAAAAACGTGGTCATGAGGCTATTATAAAATTCCTAAAAATCTGCTCTTCCGATATCGTTAAAATTAATGGCCAGAACCGTGTACAAATTCACAAATCATAAATTATTTACACTTATGACGTTTATGGCTCAGGCGTAAATAGTTTTAAAAAGTGAATCATTTTAACTTTTTGTTTCACAACTACTGAACTGACATTTTTGGTGACGATTTGTTTTGGTTTTGACGATGGTTTAAGAAAGTGTGTACTGTGTGCATAGTTTAGGTTCTTTGTTATTTGCTTTGATGATGGTTTAAGAAAGTGTGTACTGTGTGCATAGTTTTGGTTCTTTGTTATTTGCTTTTAACGATGGTTTGAGAAAGTGTGTAATGTGTGCATAGTTTTGGTTCTTTGTTATTTGGTTTTGATGATTGTTTGAGAAATTGTGTACTGTGTGCATAGTTTTGGTTCTTTGTTATTTGCTTTGATGATGGTTTGAGAAAGTGTGTAATGTGTGCATAGTTTTGGTTCTTTGTTATTTGCTTTTAACGATGGTTTGAGAAAGTGTGTAATGTGTGCATAGTTTTGGTTCTTTGTTATTTGCTTTTAACGATGGTTTGAGAAAGTGTGTAATGTGTGCATAGTTTTGGTTCTTTGTTATTTGGTTTTGATGATTGTTTGAGAAATTGTGTACTGTGTGCATAGTTTTGGTTCTTTGTTATTTGCTTTGACGATGGTTTAAGAAAGTGTGTAATGTGTGCATAGTTTTGGTTCTTTGTTATTTGCTTTTAACGATGGTTTGAGAAAGTGTGTAATGTGTGCATAGTTTTGGTTCTTTGTTATTTGGTTTTGATGATTGTTTGAGAAATTGTGTACTGTGTGCATAGTTTTGGTTCTTTGTTATTTGCTTTGATGATGGTTTGAGAAAGTGTGTAATGTGTGCATAGTTTTGGTTCTTTGTTTTTTGCTTTTGACTATGGTTTGAGAAAGTGTGTAATGTTTGCATAGTTTTGGTTCTTTGTTATTTGGTTTTGATGATTGTTTGAGAAAGTGTGTAATGTGTGCAAAGTTTTGGTTATTTGTTATTTGCTTTGATGATGGTTTGAGAAAGTGTGTAATGTGTGCATAGTTTTGGTTCTTTGTTATTTGGTTTTGATGATTGTTTGAGAAAGTGTGTAATGGGTACAAAGTTTTGGTTCTTTTTTATTTGCTTTGATGATGGTTTGAGAAAGTGTGTAATGTGTGCATAGTTTTGATTCTTTATTATTTGCTTTGATGATGGTTTGAGAAAGTGTATAATGTGTACAAAGTTTTGGTTCTTTGTTATTTACTTTTGACGATGGTTTGAGAAAGTGTGTAATGTGTGCAAAGTTTTGGTTCTTTGTTATTTGGTTTTGATGATTGTTTGAGAAAGTGTGTAATGTGTGCAAAGTTTTGGTTCTTTGTTATTTGCTTTGATGATGGTTTGAGAAAGTGTGTAATGTGTGCATAGTTTTGGTTCTTTATTATTTGCTTTGATGATGGTTTGAGAAAGTGTATAATGTGTACAAAGTTTTGGTTCTGTGTTTTTTGCTTTTGACCATGGTTTGAGAAAGTGTGTAATGTGTGCATAGTTTTGGTTCTATGTTATTTGCTTTTGACGATGGTTTGAGAAAGTGTGTAATGTGTGCAAAGTTTTGGTTCTTTGTTATTTGGTTTTGATGATTGTTTGAGAAAGTGTGTAATGTGTGCAAAGTTTTGGTTATTTGTTATTTGGTTTTGATGATTGTTTGAGAAAGTGTGTAATGTGTGCAAAGTTTTGGTTATTTGTTATTTGGTTTTGATGATTGTTTGAGAAAGTGTGTAATGGGTACAAAGTTTTGGTTCTTTTTTATTTGCTTTGATGATGGTTTGAGAAAGTGTGTAATGTATGCATAGTTTTGGTTCTTTATTATTTACTTTTGACGATGGTTTGAGAAAGTGTGTAATGTGTGCATAGTTTTGGTTCTATGTTATTTGCTTTTGACGATGGTTTGAGAAAGTGTGTAATGTGTGCAAAGTTTTGGTTCTTTGTTATTTGGTTTTGATGATTGTTTGAGAAAGTGTGTAATGTGTGCAAAGTTTTGGTTATTTGTTATTTGGTTTTGATGATTGTTTGAGAAAGTGTGTAATGGGTACAAAGTTTTGGTTCTTTTTTATTTGCTTTGATGATGGTTTGAGAAAGTGTGTAATGTGTGCATAGTTTTGGTTCTTTATTATTTACTTTTGACGATGGTTTGAGAAAGTGTGTAATGTGTGCATAGTTTTGGTTCTATGTTATTTGCTTTTGACGATGGTTTGAGAAAGTGTGTAATGTGTGCAAAGTTTTGGTTCTTTATTATTTACTTTTGACGATGGTTTGAGAAAGTGTGTAATGTGTGCATAGTTTTGGTTCTTTATTATTTACTTTTGACGATGGTTTGAGAAAGTGTGTAATGTGTGCAAAGTTTTGGTTCTTTGTTATTTGGTTTTGATGATTGTTTGAGAAAGTGTGTAATGTGTGCAAAGTTTTGGTTATTTGTTATTTGGTTTTGATGATTGTTTGAGAAAGTGTGTAATGGGTACAAAGTTTAGGTTCTTTGTTATTTGCTTTGATGATGGTTTGAGAAAGTGTATAATGTGTACAAAGTTTTGGTTCTTTGTTATTTACTTTTGACGATGGTTTGAGAAAGTGTGTAATGTGTGCATAGTTTTGGTTCTATGTTATTTGGTTTTGACGATGGTTTGAGAAAGTGTGTAATGTGTGCATAGTTTTGGTTCTTTGTTATTTGGTTTTGACGATGGTTTGAGAAAGTGTGTAATGTGTGCATAGTTTTGGTTCTATGTTTTTTGCTTTTGACGATGGTTTGAGAAAGTGTATAATGTGTACAAAGTTTTGGTTCTTTGTTATTTACTTTTGACGATGGTTTGAGAAAGTGTGTAATGTGTGCATAGTTTTGGTTCTTTGTTATTTACTTTTGACGATGGTTTGAGAAAGTGTGTAATGTGTGCATAGTTTTGGTTCTATGTTATTTGCTTTTGACGATGGTTTGAGAAAGTGTGTAATGTGTGCATAGTTTTGGTTCTATGTTATTTGCTTTTGACGATGGTTTGAGAAAGTGTGTAATGTGTGCATAGTTTTGGTTCTTTGATATTTGGTTTTGACGATGGTTTTAGAATGTGTGTAATGTGTGCATAGTTTTGGTTCTTTGTTATTTACTTTTGACGATGGTTTGAGAAAGTGTGTAATGTGTGCATAGTTTTGGTTCTTTGTTATTTACTTTTGACGATGGTTTGAGAAAGTGTGTAATGTGTGCATAGTTTTGGTTCTTTGTTATTTACTTTTGACGATGGTTTGAGAAAGTGTGTAATGTGTGCATAGTTTTGGTTCTATGTTATTTGCTTTTGACGATGGTTTGAGAAAGTGTGTAATGTGTGTATGGTTTACTTTTCTTACTACAGAGGTTCCTCTGTCTCTAGCAATGAGGAGGTAAAAAATATAACATATTTCAAATTTTACAATCAATCCGTTTTAGTCCGTAAAGACTATAATACTTTAGCACAACTTCATAATAATTGGTAGAGATGATAACTTTGGCTTAAATACTTTCAAATTTTTAGTTATTTTGGAAAGTCATAAGAATATGCCCAAACACGAAATTTGATTAAAATTGATTCCCTGTTTTAGGCGTATATAACATTTTCAAAATATCAAGTTTTTGGGCTATAGGGTACATAAAAATAGATTTATCACGGAAGAAAAAACTATATAGATTATTTGTATGACGTAACTTTCTCTAAACTACACATATGTGATAAAAAAGAAATTAGGCTCAAGTAATCTATTACAAATTAATATCATATTTAAATGTTTTCTAATAAAATAATTTAATAAATTGTATCAAATACAAATATTTTCTATAATTCCTTTATTGTGCCTATATATATATGTAGCAACTTGTACGTCTCGCCGTTTTGAAATGATGGAAAGTTGAAGGTTATAATAAAGGGGAAGAAAAGCTATTTCACTTTAATCTAAACTGGGCCGTAATCCATCAGAGGGTTCACATCCCCTCAACCTTCCACTTACTGTGATATATGGATTTGAGGAAAGCAAAGACAAAAACGTATGAACAACAAGTAGATTGTCGTTAATGGATAAATAAATGAATGTTGCACGCCCAGCTTTCTGCCATGTCATGTCTTCTTAGCAACCATTTGTATTTAGACGTAATTTCAATATTTCGCACAAAATTGACAGCTGATAAGATTGTGTTAGAAGTGTATTGAGCCATCATGGTACTTACTCAGCCATATAAAGTTGGTCTGTTGGGTCATTTAGAAAATGTTAAATTGTATTCTTAGAACAGGGTCTTACTTAGTACACGTAGTATGTGTGTTTAAAACTCTTGTTACACTGGTTTTATTCACTCCTTAATTGTGTGTATCACTAATTCCTTGATGTTGACTAACTCACTTCCCTCGTAAGAAACTATAGGAATAGTTTCTTTTAAGAGCAGGTTCCAAAATTACATTTTTAACAATAACTTGCTATTTGTCATTCCATCGCGATGAAATTGGTACCTTTACATCCAGAATTTACATCTACAAATTTGTATTTGCATACATCACCACCAATATTTGTTTCAGTTATTACTTTTCAGGATCTGAAACAATTAATTCTGAACCAAGTGATAAATAATGTTAATATTCATATTTGAAAAATAAGTATGGAAGATAAACACACCAAATGGAGACGCTAATAGAATTATTTTTATAAGCTCTCACAAATGCAAATAAAATGGCTCACTTACAAAGCTATCTCTACATATGAATTGGATTTTATTGTTGTAGAAACGGATTTTATTGTTCTGTAAGTTAGTACCGGAATTAAATTATGGATTTTTCGATGAGTCATTTCAGGATACATTTTGTGTTTTTAAAATGAATGTACAGAAGAAAAGAAAGCGATTCTCCATTATTAAGTCATTCAGCATTTTCCAATATATCCATAATGCTATCTTCATACATTTTAAAAAAAATTACTTCCTACTTCGTCTAAATTATGACTAAGATAAAAGTTACCTGTAAGTGTTTTGGACGTGGCTATGAAAGATTTGTAACTTTTACCGGAAACTTGCATGAAATCTAAATATGTAATAATTACCGAAATCTTTATTGAAGAATTCCTTGCTGTAACTGTAGATGTTTAGGTTTTTGTGAAAATACTTCCTGTTAGTTTATCTTCTGTCATTTTCCATCTCACATTTTTACAAATAACATTTTTTATAATATCCAAGTTTGTAGATTTTCTAAATCTACTTACTGCAGTTACCATTATCAATAGTGTGGATTGAATAAAACAATTTTTACCTAGTCAATTTTGTCGGCAAAATGATCTGACTTCAAAAGTTTGTCGAGTTGATAAAAGACATGGCATATGTACACCCTTTAGAAAAAATACTAAACCATTGTTTTCAGTACATTGATAAATGTGATATACAATATAGCATTGTCATCAAAATAATACCTTAAATATCAGAAAACAATACATTTGAAAACTTATAACAATAGGCTTACATTGCTGGAAATCCAAGTTTTAAATATCATGGTAAAAATAAGTAACAGAACTTTTTTAAAGTGTTAAATCTACTACTGTATATAAACATCTTCACTACATTAAATGATTGCCTATAAACACTAGATAGATTAAAATCTCTTATCTTAAATTAATCTAAATCTGCTATCTCTGAGTGCATTCCAGTTTAATTGAAAATTTAAACATTTCTTTGTTCAAGCATTGAACATACAAACTGTTTACGTAACTTTACATAACAGGTACAAATAATTTTTATTAACGGACTGCACAAGTCCGTGTAAATGCTTTACTTCTTTTATAAAAGATTTTGATTTATTTACGATTTGTGAGTAATTCAAATATATACCATTTTTTCTAGCCTTTTGGATTTGACAATTTTTTTATGAAACAGGATTTTGTAAAATTTTAGAAGTAGTTAAAACTTTCGTAGTTGGAGCTTAGCAAGAGATTTTCTTACCCACATAAAAATATATAAATTATCTTGATAGTACTACTTCTGTTTTAGGAAATTTTAAAACTTTTACCAAAACTGACTGTTTCAAAAATTGTAGAAAAAATTATTAAAGTACCTAATAAAAAAGAATTTCAATTTAATTTATAATAGTTTAAATTTTGATAAATTTCCTTTGGTTGAGTATAAAAAATTATTTAATTTTAATTTTAATGTATTGCTATTTTATTCCTTATTTATACAGATAGGTGAAGAACTAATTATTTTGTTAAAGTTTTGATAAAACTTATAGTTGACTACCAAAGTGAGCTCTAATATTTTATATAATTATATTAGATTTTTTTTTCTTACTTATTGCTCACAGTCCTTCTATTTTGGATTTGTTACTTCGTTTAGCCTATTTATCAGGCATTATCAAACCCCATTAAATTTTTTTTTCTTCCATTGATTAATACACATCAATTGGTAATCGATATATTTAATTAATTAATGGACCCGGAAACACGTTTTTCCATGTTTATATATATATATATATATAACTTATTTCTTATATATGTTTCTATATATATATATATATATATATATATATATATATATTTCTTATTTTTAACTCTAGAACCAGATCCCGTATTAGCAATTTTAAATCACCCTGTATAAATAATATTCCATAAAAACCTGATCTTCATAAATCAGTAGACTTTCACACTTTAGTTCAAACAGAGATGTGAACATATTGTTACAAGATAACACACTGCGCGTGGATGTATTCTGGAAAGCTAAATGGAGTAAACCAATTCCATTAAGTGACCCTGAGTCTAAGGATCGCTTCACGCAACCTATTAAGTCAAGTGACCAGCGGAGGAATTTATTACCCTTGCTTCTCACCAATGTAATCCTTTTACACAATAAACTATTAAATAACAGCTGATTGAAAGAGTTTTGTGGAAATGTCATCTCACCTAAATATTTCTAGTGTTCATCTCATTATATTAGGTGAGCTGTTTTAATAAAATATTTATAATGTTATTGCAAAAACAATGTTTTTATAAGCGTCACTTTGAAAGTAGATAAAATCTAATAATTGTTCTAGTAGCCGATGTTTCAATTGGTTTTAAGTTGAATTGGGTTCACTAACGTTTGAATATTAGATTACTTTGGAAAAAGGTATTCAGTGGGATAAACCCATTTGTAACCTAACCTATCCTTACCTTACACGATTTTTTTCCAAATAGAGCCTTACAACACAGTGTAACAGATTTAACCCCTTAACTAGTTTTTATAGTCAATTAACTCTTTAAATTAGAGTAAACTCCAAACTGCTATTGCCCCTTGCCAGTTAGAGCTAGATAGTAAAACATTATGTGGCCAGCGATTTCATTGTTTAGCTCTCGTAGTCTAAAATTAGGGACCGTGTGTTAAAGTGTGTTTAACTGGTAAGAACATGGCTTCCAATTAAAATATCAGTGATTTCCATAAATATCTGACATTCTGAGTGATGTCACCAAATCTAGCAGAACTTCTTTCATCAGTACTGTGAACTGCAAGAAGACCATTCAATCTTTGTAAGATTTTGATTTCGTCCATCTGTTGATGGTTTTCCTAGCCTGGAACATTGACACTTCTATTGGAGTTGAAGTTCTTTGATTTTAAATGAAGATCCTGCTCTAGATAGCATATCAGCCTTTTTAATAACTTCAGCACCTCTATGTCTCGGTACCTAATACAAAGGTACTGGATTTTTGCAAGTCAAGAAAATGAGGGTTTTAACATATACACAAACTACTTTGAATTGAACTATATTATGTACCAGAGATTTAATTATTTTCTGACTGTCGGTATAAATTTAGATCCAGGTTTACTGTAACTTCGGTGCATTTTTTTTTCTGAATCTGGTTGGTAATGGGGAAAATTTCAGCTTAGAGTACAGTAGCACATCGACATAAGATATAGATAAGCTGATTCAGCCTAGTACCTGTATTGTCTACATTCTGGAAACAACCAGTATATCATTTCAAATAATTTATAGTATATGTATATCTACTTCCCCAAAGGTAAGCTGCTACCTTAAAAGTGATTATTTCCTTAAAATATGAAAATTCCAATCCATTTCCGACTTGGTAATCAACGGTATATCAGATTAGTTTGAGTTTTACCTTCCTTAATTTATATATTAGGCCTTGCTCTTTGTGTCTTCTAGGTGAAGTTCCCCTATATTGATTTGAATTGGTTTATTTATTCCATGATTAACGAAGGAAACAGTTGGTCACCTTGAGCATAGCACACTTACACAGGTAAGACTTAAATAAGGTAACAAGTCGCCTGGTATCCAGAGTTCACAAACTCTCCAGCTGCGCAGCCATGGTTGTCTACAGCTGCATTGCTCTACTATCAAGTTGCCACAATACTAAAATTTCCACTATGAAGAGCCAGCCACATGATACTCCCTACCTCACCCCATTTTCTGTAGGTGGTATGAAAGACTATGCTTGAAACCAACATTCAGATTCTTTAGAGGATCGTTGAAAGTGATGGTTATTACCAAATAAGAGTTGAAAATTTTCAAAATAGTAGAATCCTAAAAAAAACATTTTGACATTTTAGACGACTAAAACGACATGTTCTGTTAGATAAAAACAAGCGTATTCACAAATCACAAAATAGATATTTCAACAGATTATTAAAACCTTTTTTAACAAGATTATTTATTTAACAAAGGATTTTGCACAGCAAGAAGGATTACAAAGCGGATTATATTAATTAAAAATAATTACTAGAAGTACAAACCTAAGTACAAAGATTATCACGAAACAAATACTAGTTCTAATTGCGACTAAACATAGCTATTGTTTCTATTTCTATTGCCTTTAGATTAAAAGTAAAGTCAATTATTGTTACAAACATACCCTTATATGTTACGAGTACAAAACATACCACTCGCTTGGCAATCTGTGAGAGGTTTTTATTATAAAAACTAAGAAACTCCCAAAAGTCACAAAATATACAATAATAAATATTACTCTAACTTCACTAACTCAATTTGTAACTATAAGAAGCAAAATATTAAACTAAAATAATAACCTTATTTTCCGTCTTGTGACTTATTTTGATATTTTTTTTCATAAAACGATTGCGCGTTTCGGGATTTATATCCCATCATTAGAATAGTTTCACTCCTTGGAGGTCGTCAGAACATTAAGAATACATAACACAATACACGAGACTGGTGCGCACCACGGCATTGAGGAATGACTGGAGATCGGATTACCTATCAGAGATTATGTTTACATGATCCGTCCTTATCTTGTATTTTCATGGCTGTGAGTAACTCAGAAGACGTAAAATAAGGTTAATATTTTAACTTGGATACATGTATACTATGAGTTTTAATATTTATATATAAAGGCGATAACTCTTTCGATCATCATCGCCTTAGCTCTCAAGAATAATTTACTATAGGCCTAATGTAACTGAGTTTATAATTCGCATATCTCCGAATTGAGAGCCTTTGAAATTATTCAAAAAAGATATCATGACTAATACATAACATCAACCTTTCTGAAGATGAACCGTTTGTTTTGGGTGTACTTGTTTAATTTCTAATATCTTATTTAATTCCATAGTTATAATGTTTTCCGTAAAAACAAAATGGCGGATGAACATGAAAAAATACCTTTTCTGACCTATAAAATGTTTTCTTTATATTTACATGTAGAATGAGCTTCCTAAGTCTCCACATATCTTCGTTAATCACTCTGTATATATTCATATATTACCAACACTTGTTGGAAATATTTGGGGAAAGTATTAAAAACTGTTAAGGATTTTTTTTTTTAAATTTTAACTAATAATTACCAATTGGGAATATTTATGGAGTTAGCGATGGTTTATTATGGTAAATATTCAAATAATTATGCAAACAGAATAACATTTCTACATACGTATTCAAATTAAACATTCTGGCTTTCTCCAGAATTGTGAATCCTTTTACAGTCGCTACTTAGAAATTAAATCATGTTTTTATTTTTTGGCTACTGTTATAATTACTTTACTTCATTTTGAGGCAAAATTTTAAAACGTGCTTCCACCATCGCGTGTAAAATTAATTAAAAACAGGGCTAAACAAACCTACATTTCTTGTAGCCACGGGTGGCTGTTCCTTTTTATTAACAGGGAGCGATTTTCAGTTTATTTTTTTCTCGTGTCTTTATCAACAACATATGAAATTGTTCACTGAACTTCAACAAAACAAATATTCCACAAGCAGCTGATAACCAGACACGCATTGCTGTTTTATGATTTTGGATTTGATAACAGGTTCATAGACTAGAACTAGAAGGAACTGAATAAAACTGTTTCAAACAGTGACTTAAGTTTCATTTTTACAAACATATTTTACGAATAGTAAATCAACGTTACATGTTCAACTACAATTTCAAGATTATGATTTAAACAATGTATTTTTTATAACAATTTTAAAAAAAAATTTTATCTTAAAAAATACGTTTAGATAACTTTGTATTAAAGTGAACTATTTTGAAACTTGCAAGACTTTCGGATTAAACTAAAAAAAGCCTTTGTTAAAATACAAAGTTGGCTATCATTTTAAAATTTACTCACTTATTCAATTTGTCTAATGATTTGTAAACCACATTATGTGATCAAATTCATACTCCACATGGTTATACTTACAGAACAAAGGAGTGATTGTTATGGAAAGATAAACAATTACCTTTTTCCGAAAAACACTTTTCAAAAATGACTTTCCATGAAACATTATTGGAGATAACATGAGCCCACAATGTGTTCAAGATGCATCTTAAATACTAATCAACGACGTACAGTGTAACCTGGTGATATCGTTACTCACTTTATATGTTTCACATCTGTGTAAAAAGACAATTAAGTCAAAGGTCCTAAGATAGGCTACGTTTTTTGAAAATTTGGACGGATCTCCACATCTGTCGTTTTTGCGCGAACACACCATTAACTTTATTTATCTGACTCTTAAAGTCTGCAGCGACACGATCATCCTTTCGAATATAAATCTAATGAATAAGTTCTATATTGGCATCGTTTAGATAGATATTTGATAACACGTTATTTTTACTATTTGCACATTTTACACCAGAAAAAATAGGAGTCCTTGGTGTATCATCAATACACAAACACACATGTTTCTAGTATGTTGTAAAATTCCATTCGTTCTGTAAACCATCACACATTCGTGGTTATTTGAGTAGTGTAAATACAGGCTTATTTTTCTAACCTTTGGTTCAAATTACAAGATTAGCATTGCACCCGCCTCTTAATCCGTTGTTCTCACTCTCTCTCTCTCTCTCTCTCTCTCTCTCTCTCTCTCTCTCTCTCTCTCTCTCTCTCTCTCTCTCTCTCTCTCTCTCTCTCTCTCTCTCTCTCTCTCTCTCTCTCTCTCTCTCTCTCTCTCTCTCTCTCTCTCTCTCTCTCTCTCTCTCTCTCCTCTCTCTCTCTCTCTCTCTCTCTCTCTCTCTCTCTCTCTCTCTCTCTCTCTCTCTCTCTCTCAATGAGTTTACTTCTCGCTCAAATTAAGTTCCCAAGGTTTTACCAGTGTAAAATATTACGATGATGTCCTTTTATTTGTTTTTGACGTTTCTTTCTCAATATAATAAAACGAAGGATATATAACTGGAAACGAGGAAGTCTTTTTTTTTACTTTCGTATATCATAGTATAGAGAATATCATATATTAATAGAAAGAAATTGTTCAAAACTTTAACTTTGTCACGCACTTATCCATAAAAGGAGATACTAATCAAAATAAATGGCATTCATTTTATAACTTTGAAGATGTTATATTAATTATTTTTAATCTACTTTTTTATTTATTTATTTTGAATATTTTTGAATAATAATTATTATTAGATATTAATAATTAAATATTATTTTTGATTTCCTGCTATATGTTTAGTTGTTCCTAAACTTGCAAAATGTGGAAATATAAATAACACACCTGACACAACGTATTACTTAAAAAACAAACCTTAATTTATTTAAGCAACATGTCAAAGAATCATAAAAACGTACATCTATTCCATTAGTGTCTAAAATTTCTTCATTCATTCCACAAGCATTCCTTAATGTTATGTAATATACAAATTTATCTTAACTAATTGTCTTTCCTTATGTTAGACTTTATTACTAAAAAACATCAAGTTTCCACAATTGGCGTTATTTTTAATGAAATTAATCTGTAATTTGAATTACTTTTATTTTATTTTTTATACACAAACAATTATTTCCTTTACAAAATTAAACTTTATTATAATCTTTATTCAATTTGTTAGTTATTAATTTATTTAATTAATTCTCTTATCTCTTTTTTAGGGTCGTTAGGTTCTTTTATGGCTCAATTAAAGTGAATTATTTTAGAAAATGAATTTATAATTTTAAAGTGAACAAGAATTTTAAATTGTACTTATCGTTGGTACTGCTTTCCAATTTTGATCGACGAGACACTTTCCACACACAACACAACGATGGCTTTAAATTTGATTTAGATATATAAAAAACAAAACACTCCACACACTATCTCCAACAACTTAATCCTGGAATTCAGACTGATGATCCTCTCCAAATCTCCACTGGCGATGAATTAGTTCTTCCGACTCTTCTCTCGAACAATTCTTCCAAAATATTTTAATCTGCTCCAAAATCTCAACAAACTTTTGACTAAAAACTACTAACTCTCTTTTCAACTTTGATTCAACTAATTAATTTACTCGACGTATTGACACAGAGAACCCTAGTCTCGTGGTCAATCTAACTCCCTTACTCTGTCCCACAGAATGCTCTCTGTCCAAGACCTCTCCTCACCACTCCAGACTTTAGACTCCTCTTCAAATTTTCGACGCCAAAAACCTCTCCCTTCTTCCCAAACTTTCCTTCGCTTTCACTCCTCTGATTCGCTCGCTGAATTCTAGATTTCTCCCCAGATGTTGTTCTTTTTTTCTAGTGGCTGTATTTTTTTAAATTCGTTAGCTTTCACCATGTGGCTGTTTTCCGATTGGCCGACCTAAGTCCTTTTGTCGGTTTCTCATGTTTTTTAGAAATACCGTTATGCTTTCTAGCGTGTCCCATCAGGTCCCTCTCCCTGTAGATTTCTCTTTTTTGTTTTTTTATACATCCAGCTGCGTGACATAAAATCTTCCGTTAGGTGCCGTGACAAATTGTTTAATGTTAGCATGTGTACACTACAAGGTTAGCGAAACGGCTTCTTTTCTCTTTGCACGCTTTCTCTCCTAATTTGTTGTGCACAGATGTCCTTTTGGTTATTTTTTTTTTTTAAATAATATTTTCTGTTACCAGATGATACTAGTTGTTCATTATTTTTCTATTATTTAATTTAGTTTCCCCTTTATATCATTGTTACATGTAATTACTCATTTTTTTTATAGAGATCGTTGTTATCCTTTATTTTATTATTTATTTGATAACGCGATATCGTTATAGTGTCCCCAGATTAAATTAATTTCCTGGTTTGGCTAAGAAATAAATTTAATCTTTGCCCGTAGAATTGTAAAACTATTTGTCCCAAAACCTTTTCCTACAATGCCATTGTTAATTGTGGTAAACCTCAGTGTTTGACAATGGATCCCTTCTCCATTGTTCTCTTATGATGGTTGTTGACCATTTGTTTTGGGTCATGTCTGCTTCCCCTTTGTTTATTTACAACGTCTCCTAACCTAGATTTCTTTATTTGTTTACCCTGACATGTGTTATTTCTAATCTTATTTCCTAGTGATGATATGCTTTTAATAATCTACAATTAAACGTACCCCTAATCTTATCCTTATGTAAATATCCTAATTTATATGTAGTATTTCCTAATTTTTCTCTAATTAAGTAAGGTCCTTCATATAATTCACAAAATTTGTGGTACCTTTTTAGAATTAGCTTCGATGGTATACAAGCGCGTACTAAGACTTGTTCTCCCAATTTATATTCTGTTGGTGGGTGCTGTTCGTTAAATTTTTCGGCATACTTCTCACGTTTATTTTTTATTCGCAGGTAGATTTCAGCATCGCTGGTAATTGGCTCTTGCTGATCGTCTGGCTTGATGATATACCTGCTCCAATTGCGTGTAGGTTTTCTTTTAAATTGCGCTTCTACGGGTGTGGTCTCTATTGTGTCATGATATGACTCGTTAATAATGGTTTCAACGATTTCTATGATTTTTCCCCAGTCCTGATGTCTATCTTTTATTAATATTCTGCAAAATTGCCCCAATTGCCGCATGATACGCTCCGCCATGTTAGATTGTGGATTTCTAATTGCTACTGTCCTCTTCTTTATTCCCAGTCTTGTTAAACCCGTTTCCCATTTTGGTGATGTAAATTGTGTCCCATTATCAGATAGAATGTGTCTTGGCGTTTGTACTTCCTGTAGGTATTTTTCTACTTGTTTTAAAGTGGTTGTAGTTGTAGTATTCCGTACCTTATATAATTTGGTATATTTCGTGAAGGCGTCTATCATCACAAATATGTATTTGCACCCCCCAACTGACTTAGGCAATGGTCCATAATAGTCGACGCAGACCAACTCTCCTACCCCTTTTGGAACTATTGGCAACATCTCCGCATTTCTGTGTTTGATATCGAATTTACATTTTTGGCATTTTGGACATTTAATGAGTTCGTCCCTTATGTGTTTCGTGATGCTGTCTCCTGTAAAGTCCTCTTTAAATAGTTTGTAACATTTTTTAATTCCCACATGTCCGTATATTTCGTGTATTTCTTTGGCTAATATTTTTACAAAGTCTTTTGGTACCATTAATTTCCATACTCCCTTCTCTTGTCGAAATAATTTTTCTTCATATACTTGATAAAAAGTCTTAAATTTTGGATTATTTCTATTTAAGTGTTCTATGATATTTTTACAATTTTGGTCCCCCCTTTGTATGGTTTCGAAGTTCCTTAAAGTTTTCCCCAATTTTATATTAAACCCTTTTGCCAACATTAAAATTTCTATAAATCTCTCTTCTCCAGTTTCCTGTATTTCCGCATTGTCCTCTGGATACCGACTTAGAGTATCCGCCACGATATTATCTTTCCCTTTGCAATGCTTAATCGTAATATTGTATTCTTGTATAAGCAGAATCCATCTGGTCATCCGGGCATTTAATAGTCGACAATTATTAATGAATGTGATAGCTTTATTATCAGTAATTACGGTTAATCGTTTTCCTAATACGTAGGTTCTAAATTTCCTAAGGCAAATTACTACACTATACAATTCTTTTTCGGCTGTGCTATAGAATCGTTCTGCTCCCTTAAATGTCCGGCTGGTGTACGCAATAACTGCTATTTCTTGATCCTCCCCAATTTGATATAATTGCCCTCCTGCTGCGATTTCCGACGCGTCTGTCTGTAGGTAGAACATTTTATCGCGGTCAGGATGTCGTAACGTTACTACTTCTTCAAATTCCTTCTTAACTCTTTTAAAACTCTCTTCTATCTCACTAGTCCACTTAAATTTGGTCCCCTTTTTCAATAATCCCTGTAATGGTGCTGTTACTGATGCGTAGTTTTTTGAAAATTTATGGTAGAAATTAGTAAGTCCGAGAAATCCCTTCAACTGTCTGGCTGTCTTAGGCCGTGGGAAATTTTGTATTGCTGCCATTTTGTTTGCCTGTGGTTTAATACCGTGCGTGGTTAATAAAAATCCTAAATACTCTATTTCCTGTCTACAAAAGTTAGACTTGCTTAAATTTACAGTTAAATTTGCATTTTTGAATACCTCTAATATTTTCTCAATCTGTTTTAAATGCTCCGTCCAGTTCTCAGCTAAACACAAACAATCATCGACATATAGGGTGATAAATTGTTTAACTTCCTCAGTTAATATCGAGTTTAATCCTCTGGTGAGGCTGGCTAAGCTAGTACTTAGACCAAATGGCACAGTCTTGTATCGGTAGCATAACCCCTTGTGTAGAAATGCGGTGTAATCGCGACTATCCACATGTAACGGTATTTGCCAAAAACTGCTCGTCAGGTCAAAACTACTCATCCAATTAACGCGCTTTTCTATGGTTAATAACTCCTGTATAGGCTGCGATCCTTCGTAATCCGGCACCGTTCTAGCGTTGATAATCCTCGCATCCAAACATATTCTAACACTTCCGTCCTTCTTACAAACCGGAACTATCGGATTAATGTACGGGCTATTGCATCTCTCAATTATCCCATATTCCATCATTCGTTCAATTTCCATGTCAACACTTTCTCGGAATTTCATAGCTACCGGCCAACTTCTTTGACAATAGGGACTTTTATCTGTTACTTTTAATTTATGTTGATATGTCGTGATTAACCCTGGTTTCTTGCAAAATACATCTTTATACCTAATTAAAATTTTACCTAATTGTTCCTTTTGTTCTATAGAAATATGCCCTAATTCATTTAATTTATTTATTATTTCTTCCTGACTTGTATCGTAATTTTCCGTAGTCATATGTTGTATTAATTTTTCATCATATCGCTCTTCCGGATCCTCGAACAAAATCTCATTTTTTATCTCATCATTATCCTTTGAAACATTATTTAATTCTAACCTATTACTTATGAAATCCACTACAGCCTTATTCTTTACTAAAAAGTCTAATCCTAAAATACAATTTCTTATCAATTCGGGTACAATAATAAAATGAACGTTCAGCGTAAACTCTCCTACTTTCGTTTCTATAATAATCTGCCTTTTTACATTCTTCGAGCGTAAGCCAGTAGCTCCAATAACCTTAACGCCGGCGACTGGTAGCTCCTCGTATTTTCCCATCATCTCTTTATTTTCGGAATAATACTGTTCCGACAAGGAATTAAATTCACAACCTGTATCTACTAGTGCTTTTAATTTGATGTTGTTGAATTCTATTTTTATTTCTGGGCATTTATTAAGATTTTTATTTATAAAATACGGGTCGTCTTCCTCCTCTAAACGGTCTTTTAAATCTGTAAATAGGGTGTTCATTATTGTGGCAGGTTGTAAAGTCTCTTGTCGGCTATCGCTTACGCTCCCTTTTAGCTTTCACTTATTCCGACCGTTAGGCATCTGTTCCTTGACAACCCTCTTGTCTTGGCTGCCCGGGTCATTGCTCGTACTAGGTTTGTTTACGTTTTCCCTTTCGTTAAAAGGTCTACGCCCCTCTTCTCGCCATGTGGTTTGCCTGTCATATGGTCGTCTACCCCAGTTATCTTGCCTACTATTGTAGTTATAATTTCCCTTTTCCTGGTAATTCCTTCTGTTTACTTCCGTTCCAACACTCTCATTAAATTGCTCTATTCTCGCATGCTCAAATTCCATCAATAACTTTATGAAATCTGTTTTCCTTTTTATTCCTCGCGTAATTATCGCAATGAGCACATTCGGGTGGAAATGCTTCCCCTTTGTTTACTAATTGATCCTCCGTTAATGGTGGATTTAATTCCGAACATTGCAACATCAATGTTTCTACGTATGCGATTGCTTCTTCCCCCATTCTACCTCTGAATTTTCCAAATTCCAACTGATCCCTAATCTTGGCCTGGATTATTTCGTTGAAATATTTTTCCTTAAATAATTCTTCGAATTGTTCGAAATTTTGCACGCTTCCCCTATGCAAACGCCACCAGATATACGCGTCGTCCTTCAGGTACCGGTCGATCCAGTTCATATTGTTCCCTACCATATTCTCACTAATCTCCTTCATTACGTTTACGAATTGCATAGGAAACCGCTCCCTTCCTGAGAAACTTATGTTCCTTATTTCCGGCTCTTGTATATATCCCTCTCCGTTGTTTTTAACCGCTCTTAACCTTCTATCAAGCTCTATTAATTTCTTCGCGACCTCATCCGTCTTTTTCGCGTTTTCTTCCAGTTTAGCAGTATTAACGTCATTAAATTTTACACAGTTCTCCCGTATTTCTCCGTCTTTTTGCGCGAGTTCCTGTAGCCTAGCGTCGACAACGATTCCGTGGTCCTCGATCTCTCGCACGCGAATCTCGGTTTCCGCACGATAATCCTGGATTCGGTTGCCGAATTCTTCTCCCGTTTTCTTGACTTGTCCCTCGAAATTCGTCCGGATTTCCGCTACTGTTTCCTCTACCGTTCGGACTCGATTTTCTACGCCGTCGCATCGTTCTTCTAATTTTTTGTTAATCCTATCCTCGACCTCGTTGATACTATTTTTTATCTCCCCACGAATCGTTCCTAACATCTCCTCCTGTCTTTTCGCGATCTTCTCAATATTGTTTTCGATTAATTCAAAATTTTTTCGAGTTTCTTCCGCTTTTTCCTCCGCTAACTTAGCTAACTTACGATTTTCCTCTGTAGCTTTTTCGGCTAACTTCTCGGCTTTTTCTTCCGCTAACTTAGCTAACTTACGATTTTCCTCTGTAGCTTTTTCGGCTAACTTACGATTCTCCTCGGCCATTTGTCTTATCATTTCCTGCAATCCCGCCATACCGTCTCCTCCTACCTGTCCTACCGCTGTTTCTACCCTTGGATTCCTATCGCTGGTCCCCGCCCGGAATTCTACATTACCCTCAATTTCTAACCCTCTAATTTGTTCTACTTCCCCAATTTGATTCCCTACCATCTGGTTATAAATTTCACTTTCATTGGCCATATTTGAATCTAATACTCTTTTCCTACTTCTCGTCAACATATATCTCTATCTAATTCTCTTATTCTAACACAATACACAATACACAATATATCCTACAACAATGTCTATGTCCTTATTCTACAATTTCTATGTTTAACAATTAAAACTTCACTTTTAATTGAGCCCTGCCGTTGAGCGCCAAATATAACTTTGATTAATCTGATTTAATCGAGCCCACACGTTGGTGCGCCAAATATAACTTTGAAGATGTTATATTAATTATTTTTAATCTACTTTTTTATTTATTTATTTTGAATATTTTTGAATAATAATTATTATTAGATATTAATAATTAAATATTATTTTTGATTTCCTGCTATATGTTTAGTTGTTCCTAAACTTGCAAAATGTGGAAATATAAATAACACACCTGACACAACGTATTACTTAAAAAACAAACCTTAATTTATTTAAGCAACATGTCAAAGAATCATAAAAACGTACATCTATTCCATTAGTGTCTAAAATTTCTTCATTCATTCCACAAGCATTCCTTAATGTTATGTAATATACAAATTTATCTTAACTAATTGTCTTTCCTTATGTTAGACTTTATTACTAAAAAACATCAAGTTTCCACAATTGGCGTTATTTTTAATGAAATTAATCTGTAATTTGAATTACTTTTATTTTATTTTTTATACACAAACAATTATTTCCTTTACAAAATTAAACTTTATTATAATCTTTATTCAATTTGTTAGTTATTAATTTATTTAATTAATTCTCTTATCTCTTTTTTAGGGTCGTTAGGTTCTTTTATGGCTCAATTAAAGTGAATTATTTTAGAAAATGAATTTATAATTTTAAAGTGAACAAGAATTTTAAATTGTACTTATCGTTGGTACTGCTTTCCAATTTTGATCGACGAGACACTTTCCACACACAACACAACGATGGCTTTAAATTTGATTTAGATATATAAAAAACAAAACACTCCACACACTATCTCCAACAACTTAATCCTGGAATTCAGACTGATGATCCTCTCCAAATCTCCACTGGCGATGAATTAGTTCTTCCGACTCTTCTCTCGAACAATTCTTCCAAAATATTTTAATCTGCTCCAAAATCTCAACAAACTTTTGACTAAAAACTACTAACTCTCTTTTCAACTTTGATTCAACTAATTAAATAACTCGACGTATTGACACAGAGAACCCTAGTCTCGTGGTCAATCTAACTCCCTTACTCTGTCCCACAGAATGCTCTCTGTCCAAGACCTCTCCTCACCACTCCAGACTTTAGACTCCTCTTCAAATTTTCGACGCCAAAAACCTCTCCCTTCTTCCCAAACTTTCCTTCGCTTTCACTCCTCTGATTCGCTCGCTGAATTCTAGATTTCTCCCCAGATGTTGTTCTTTTTTTCTAGTGGCTGTATTTTTTTAAATTCGTTAGCTTTCACCATGTGGCTGTTTTCCGATTGGCCGACCTAAGTCCTTTTGTCGGTTTCTCATGTTTTTTAGAAATACCGTTATGCTTTCTAGCGTGTCCCATCAGGTCCCTCTCCCTGTAGATTTCTCTTTTTTGTTTTTTTATACATCCAGCTGCGTGACATAAAATCTTCCGTTAGGTGCCGTGACAAATTGTTTAATGTTAGCATGTGTACACTACAAGGTTAGCGAAACGGCTTCTTTTCTCTTTGCACGCTTTCTCTCCTAATTTGTTGTGCACAGATGTCCTTTTGGTTATTTTTTTTTTTTAAATAATATTTTCTGTTACCAGATGATACTAGTTGTTCATTATTTTTCTATTATTTAATTTAGTTTCCCCTTTATATCATTGTTACATGTAATTACTCATTTTTTTATAGAGATCGTTGTTATCCTTTATTTTATTATTTATTTGATAACGCGATATCGTTATAGTTTACATCTTTCCGCAATTGTTTCACACTATTTTATACTTGAAGAAGATTTTTTTTTAATTACCGACTTCTTAAATGAGCAAATTAACAATTCTTATTAATACAATAATAGTACCAAAAAAAATAATGAAGTTTATACCCATAATTTTGTAAAAAAAAACATACAAATTAACGAAAAGAACAAATATATAATAAAATCGAATCCTGAAAACACAAATCGTTCGTTCATATAACGGAATCCCTACATACTTGCCAATTTTAGAGACCCTAGCAAACTTGGAAACCCAAAGAATTAGACAGAGATAGACCACTATGTTGGTCCAACATTTTAAATTATCCAATTTTCATAAATTTCTTGAGGGTTTGAAGTTAGTCTCTTACCTCTAAATTTGTCAGATTTTCAATTCCTAACATGTTTCGAAGTGTCCGCACAAATCATGGGGACACACAGATATAACCAGTTACATTGTCATTATTTATAATATACATTTTTTAAACTATAATGTATTTATGATTCCTTTTGTTCGCCCATAAATTAACTCTTCACTCGCTTTCATCACTTTGAATGTCCACTTGTTCCGCTTAATCTGCAACAACAGACTTTGATCGCCATTAAAAACTCTTCCAACAAAGGAATGGCTGACAAACTGACAACCATTATATTATGTCAACTTCTCAGCGAGAAAATATCAATTTGCATGCAAATCAAATTGATAATGTAGCATTTCTAATTGAACAGTAGATTAAACTGTCGAACTTGTTTACCGAAGCATGACGTGAGCACCTTGTGTTTACACTGTGGTAGAGATTTACAATTTGATGATGCTGTGATTTATTCGGTCATTACGTTTATACCGTCCTCAACTATTCTTCACTAATGTTTGTGTGGAATTAGATTGTGTTTATATACAGAGTGATTCAAAAATATGTAGCCATACTAAAGGATTTTTTTATAGGCGAAAAACTACAATAATTGCATTATCGATCAAATAATATTTTTAATATCTTTGTAAATAACTACAACACCCAGAAATTTATTAATTTGGAATGTAACTTCTATTATTTGTTTTACTGCATATCACTACTTCAAACAACTGTTTATGACTTTACCATTATCAATTAAATCTAGTTTTAATTTGAATTTCACAATTATTAACAATTAAAGGAAAGATTTATTTTATACTTACGATTTTTAATCCCACGGGTTTGGTCATTAATCTTGATATTTCACTAAAACTTTAACAAAATTGGTAAACCGATTTTGAAAAATTACATCTTTTATTTATTTATTTTGTTTTTTTTTATCGATTTTTGGTCTTTTTGGAGAGATGGCGAAGAATAGTTTTGTTGTGATTAATAGAAGGTATACTTGACCAAAATTTTACCAATATCGTTTAACATTTTACCAATTTTGAGTTACCAAATAATAATTTAAACGTCACGAGATATGGCCAAAATACACCCAAATGCTATAGACGATAGACAGACGGAAATGTTTTTGAAAACAACTTTCAAAGTCTTTTAGAGGATCCTAAACGAAATCTATATTAAATTATATACTGCATATGTGTGAAAATAAAAAACCAATTGAAGGATTTTTTCTTATAGCCATTGTTGAATATTATTTTACTTTGGAGCATCAGTTAGACCTATTAAGTCATTTCTATAAACATATGAAATTACTTCTTCCTCTGGAACCTACCCGTGGCCTTTTCTAATACCATCAGATCCAGAAAACCGCTCGTCTAAATATCCTTATATATAAATATAACCATCTAAATATATGCAAGATGATCAATCTAACTTTCCTATTGCTTTCCTAAAGTCTCTCCTATTCTTCTTGATGTAACATCTTTTAGACAGTCTACAATCTATCCAGAATATATTTATTGCCTTTACAACCCTCTGCCACAAGTGATATCATTTGTGGACATAGCTTATAATCAAAGTCACCAGTCTTTGTCAATTCATCAGTTTTCTCGATTCCCATCCACTCTGGGTGTGACACGAGATTACTACACAAGTACGACCACCCGTCCCACTAATTTGTTCAACTTAAAGCCAGAAAATATCGTCAGCTCATTTAGTGTACTTACCCTTAGTTAATTTACTCGTCCACAATGTAAGATTGCAAAAATCTCTAATTGGAAGATTATACAGAATACTTCAAATAGGAACTGTCAAACACAATCCTATTCCAACCCGAAACCATTTGTGCAATAATAATAATTTATTTCAATTCCTAACTTCTTCTGATGCGTTTCTGATTATGTTCTGCTTTTGAGGAGTCTGTAAATCGCTTTAGAAAATTAAGTTTATCCGAAACGCGTCAATAAAAGTTAAGGAAATATTCGAAGTGGTAGAAAAATGTACTTAAATTATGTACGTCCGATATTAAACATAAATATTATCATAATATTACCTCGCTACCCTGGACGACCCAACATTTCTAAGAACTATTGAATAGATCAAATATGTACTCAAAATGTTCTGGTATACCTCTTGCTCTAGTAGCTCTCGTTTCTATGTTCACGATGATATAAAATAAAAAGTACCCAAGAAATACATCCAAATTATTATGAGTTGTAAATATCAATTAATTAGAACCCACATTTAACTGATGCAATGTGTAATTTATTTTAATAATATAAACCGACTCCAGTACAATAAAACAATAAAATGGAAATTCATAAATGAACGTATAATTAAATAAAGTGGTTTTATCAATTTTATTAGTGGATAAATTAACTAGACACACTTGTCTTGTGAGTATTAAAAATACTGTATTTGTTTTGTGAACATCATGAAATAAAACACATTTCAAAGCTTTATATCTCTCATCGTAACATGGCGGTGTCATTATTTACTACCAATGGTTTACTGTCGCCATCAGTGACGTCATTAGGACGTAAATAATAATTGTATAGTCCTAAAGACCCGCCTTTCATATTATAGGTATTATTTAAAATTTATTTTAGGTTTAGATGTTAGTTTATATTCATAAATTGATTTCAATTTTGTTATGGGTGGAGTAGAGTTAACCCATAGATTTTATCAGTATTGTACTTGGTTGCTATGGTAATAAATAATAAACAAACTATACCATAACCTAGCTTTTTTGTTTTTGCCTTATTGGTAATTTGAGCACCGTGCGTTTGCATTGGAAATTAAATCTAAACATTGATTCCATAATTACGAAAAAATAGATTTGAAAATATTTCTTCTAATAAATTACAAAGAAAAGAAAATGTTGAAGTTTATTAGTTTATAGCTTCAAAGTTACACATACAGTACCTATTTTAAACACTTAATATATATATTATAAGTATAGATATTAATGATGGATTTTAATGACACTTAAAAATTTTAGATTTTTTTAAAGATTAATAACTGAGCTAAAATTTTAGTGAAATATTTTAAACATATCCTATAAGAACATTTACGATAAGTTTTTCCTGAATCAAATTTTTAAGTAAATGTCACAAAGAACATTAAGAAAAATGTATCACATGACATGTGACATACAAGTTTGTTGATTTGGACAAAAAGTAACTAATTCGTTTAGAAACCACTCCTATTAAAAAGAGCCAACCACTCAGAACGTCTAATTAATTCTACACGAGATAGTGGAAACACGTTCTTTTAAATTGAGTTTCATCTAAAGATAAAGTAAAGCAATTAAACACTATTGCCAACTCTAAAGAAGAAAACATTATACAATTTATAAGAAGTGAATGATAAAAGACTTTGCTAAGACCATTTTAATATGTACCTTGTAGTACCTTCACTTTTTCGAATAGGCTCCAATGAAAGTGATTAAATTTAAGACAACTACAACAGTTTAGGACAAAACGTATTTGCTATTGTTTCCCCGAAAATTACTATATTTTTTTCTAGCTTCAGAGTCAGAGAAGAACAAGGTTGGTCAATAGAAACCGGATAGTAAAGATGAAAGAAAGGGATCTAACCTAATACTACAGGTGTAGATCAAGCTTTAGGATTACTTGCTTGGACAACTGAGAGTGAAAATCAAATATTTTAAACAAACTTTTATAAACGGGATTTGAACCTGTAATAAAATCATGCCAGGTCGTATAACTTATCTCTAAATTAATTGCCTAGATTGCGATCAATTTTGCTTAAATGTAAATTTTGATATCTACAAATCACACCTAATATATATAGGCATGTACACATGTGTAGGCATATATGTAGATATCTATACAACATGTGTAGGCATGTATAGTGCAGGTGTAGGCATATAGGCCTATATAGACATGTACACTTGTGTAGGCATGTATGTAGGCGTGTGTATAGACTGTTTACATAACCCACCGTACTTCATGTTGGCATTTAAAAAAATATTTACGAATGCTGACTTCATTTATTTGCAGTACTAATTTAATATAATTTTCAAATACATTATTATTATAACAATAAAAACCAAAATAAAGTTACTGTGCTTTTATTTAGGGTAAATATGAAATCGTATACTTCAACGTTATGGTAGTATTTTTCTGTTTTTAATATAATGAAAAACGCTAAATTTTAAATTTTTTAAAATCCATCTTTACCAAAAGTTTTCATCTTTAAAGAAATGTATTCCCTTGCATTTAGCACACAATCAATACAATGAATTTAATTAAATTTATCACAAACTTATCTCGGTTTAATTGAACTACCTCGTTCCAACTTTGTCAATAATTCCTCAAACATCCCTGTGTCTTGAACTTTAATTTGGCAGAGCGCAGTCTGTTGGCAAAGTTAGTTTAGATCATTTGCTGTGAATTCTGTTAACGTAGTGTAAATCCCGATAATTTGCTGTGATGGCGTTCATTTGGTGTTAATTCAGTTAATTTTCTTAGAATCAATCTATACCCTAGACCCTCTTACTATAAATCTTTGTAATGAAATTGTATACACCATTTTATATTAATTTGATATATTATTATTCCACTAATAATATGTGGTATGTTAGTCGAGTATTTTAAATTAATTTCCGCATAAAAATAATGACAAATGATGATATGCAAACTATACACGTATATAGCGCTGAAAAGGATCCTTATTACATTTTATTTTACTCTAATCCAGAGTTGTGAGACCCGGGGTTAAGGCAAACATTTAAACCATGTTGTGTTTTAATGAACTTACAGGTTATGACAATTTTTATGTTTTGTGACACTGTCCTAGTTGACAAGAACTTAGCCTATTATTTGTTGTGATTAGTGTTTAGTTATTTGTGTACAGCGTTTTGATAATGCTGTCAACGAAATAAAAAACCTTAGGATACGTACAACGGTAATATAAATGTGTCAAGTGTTTATTTGTTTATAATTGCAGCCATTTTGCTCTTATGTGCGGTACGCATCAACTCAATTTAAGGGTTTTAAGTTAAGTATATCTTCCCAGAATATCGAATTTACAATGACCGTTGGAAATCAGACTATTTAATTATAAACAACAATAATAAACTTCAGTGTATTGTTTGTATGCAGGTAACATCATTCCTAAAGAATATAATATAAAAATACATTACACTACGTATAAACAGTATAAAGGGAAGTCTAGGAATGCTATCTTTATGAGAAAAAACTAAAAAAACACTTTTTATCAATAAGTCTGACACTGTTAACAAATGCAGTATTAACTTAAATGTAATAGCAGATATTTCTTGTTGAAACTCCATATTCAATGATAAAATAAAGCAAAATCTGTTTATTTTATAACAGTTGCCCGATGATGCCGCAAGGCGAAACAATTGTAGCTCATTTATATTATTAAAATATTTGAAACTTTAAGCTTTTGCTTTATTTTATCCTTGAAATGCAGTATTGCCGATTCTTACGAAGTAGCGTTGAAAATTGTCAAAGTGGAAAAACCTTTTAGTGATGGAGTGATTATTAAGATTGTGCACTCAAAATGACAAAACAATTCAATGAAATAAAAATTACCTCGAAACAGTCTCAGTGTCGCATCAAAAGATTGCAAGACCACATTAATCAATCTGCATCCAGAAAATTGCGTGACACAACTGAAAAACTTAAATATTTTTTACTCTGCCTGAACGAAAGCACTGACCTATCCGACATCAGTCAACTTGTAATTTTTGTTTGAACTATTCTAGAGGACTTCAGTGTAGCGGAGGAGATACTAGATCTTATTCCTCTTCATGGTACAGCCAAAGGAACGGATATTTTTTAAGCTGTAAATAAGGTAGTATCAGACGATGGGGGGATTTGATAAACGTTACTATATTGTCATTGATGGGGTCAGAGCTATGATAGAAACTGAAATTGGATTTTCAGGACTCTAAAACAAAACAATATCAACAGTTCTGTGATACACTGTATTGTTCACCACTGGAAGATATACGTCAAATGAATGTCATGAAAGTGGTTAAAATAACTAATACTATAAGAGGGGGCAATCGTGTTTTGACTCCAGGAAGATTTGTGAGTTTCTGTCAGAAACAGATGATTTATAATAAATCATTTTACTTTAAATATTTTTTTTTTTACACCATGTAATACAATGTATTAAACGTCAATGGTGATTTTCTATACAATCATTATGAAATGTACAACTTTAATATAAACAGTATGTTTTATAAATACCTTAAAAATTACAGTTTACATGACCATAACGTAATATTAGTTTAAAGATAATAAAACACATTTTTTTTATTTTGTACTATCCACTTTTTATTAGTCTAGCCGACCAATGGTTTCGGCTGTAATACAGCCTCGTCAATGCCTTAGCAGGCGAAACCATTGGTCGGCTAGACTAATAAAAAGTGGATAGTACTAAATAAAAAATTGTGTTTTATTATCTTTAAACATGGAATTCCACCAAGAACCATCGGTCTCAACAGTAATGAAAATTAATATTAGTTTATTTGTTATTTTCCTATTACCTCTAAACTGTGAATTTCTAATCTGTAAAATGTTACTTTTTTCTATTAATCAATGTATAAGTAAAATTCTTTTAATTTTTTTTGAAATAACCCTCCCCCTGACAATTTAAAAAAAGAGTCTCTTGATATCCATATTATAATTAAGCAACTCATAGAAACCAGCTTCTTGTTTATAATGTAATTGTTAAAGTTAACAGTGAGACATCCTTCTGATTATCTCAATAACCTGAAGTTTTTAGTCTTCCTAAATCTATAATCCCCGCCTCCTCTATACTAAAAAGCATAATCATTGAACCTGTTACTCTCGAACCATCAGTTTTGGAGAGATGGAGACAAATACATTTTGTTTGGGTCTATAGAGGCTAATATTACGATACATTTATCAAATTAACAACATTTCCATCAGAAGCCAGCTACTTCCAAAGGATTATCAAAACAAAATACGGCTTTAGATAGGGCCACAAGTGGCTACTTATCAAATTTAATCAACATCGTTCAATTCGTTCGATCAACACAGACGAGAGATCAACAGAATGGATATCTTTTAGAAATCACTTTTGGGCTGAAACTAATAAACTTGACTACGAATTAATAACCATTTCCGTAATTTGTTGTAAGGACATTCTTTAAAGAGTAAGTTTTGAAATAGTTTCTTGAAAAATGAAAGTGCCCTATATTTTATTGAAATTATACCCAAAGAATTTAATAAAATTTAGTCAACTGCAACCTTTTAGAACATTTGTTATTACTTCCACAAAAATTACGAGAAGATAATTAGCGAGTTAAACGAAGCTGAAATATTCCATGAGGTTGGTGTATTTTGAAATTAGTTCACGTGAATACAATCAAAGTCTGGCAAAGTGTAAATTTTATTATCTATAACACACATTTCAAACTATATTTAACAATGTAAGAAATACGATTCACTATCAACATAGTTTTTTTTGTATTTGGAAAATTACTTACGAATCATTGCTTGTGAATTCGAGCTTGTGATTAATATTACATTAAAAACCGAATATACTCAAAATATTGTTTTACGTTTTTATACAGTGTATGTAAAAAGTCATACTTTTAAATTACGGTAGTAGTTTTCAATAAATTTCTATTGTACAAACTTCTTATGGAATTAGCCTAAGTTTAATATAACCACGCCAGAAAACCATATGTAATAAATATTTTTCATTTAGCATACACTAAACAAAATTAATTTTTTTACACCATTATAAAGTTACACAAGTTAAATTGAAATACCTCTTATAGAACTAATCCCCTTCCAACTTTGCCAATAATTCCTCAAACTTTACTGCATCTTAACCGGTCTATGAAGATTTAATTTACCAGAGCTCAGCCTATACAGCGATAATATACTATTCTCTGTTATATCATTTACTGTGAATACCATTAAGTTGTTTAAAATCAATTTACATCCTCCATCCACTTTGTAATAAATCATTTTACATTCGATATATTATTTTGTTCACCAACTAATAATTAATGTATCGTTGACTAATTTTAAATTGATTTCTAAAAAAAAATCATTGTAAAATATATGTCAATCGTGGTTTGTTTACAAAATCAATATGCAATTTACAATCGTAACATAAACATGTATGAAATATTACACTTTACGTCATTAGCCTTTCTAGTCTGGGGAAAAAAAGCTTTTTCTATCTTTACAAGTATAAATCATTATAATGCTAAAATAAGCCCTTCTTCAAAATGCTAAAATAAGCCCAATCTAACCTAACTTAATCTTACGTTAGTTCCTTATCCTGATATTATATAATTAAGCAACTTATAGAAGATATTCTCTTAGAGAAAATAGCGATTCTTACTTGTTCACTCAGTAATCCAAATCTTCGTAAATCAAAATATTCTTTATTACAAAACTTTTAATTACAAAAATTGACAACTGTGCACGCATTAAAGAACTAAAAATATTATTAAAAAATCGAATAAAACAGGTTACAGAACAGTACCTGCATTCATTTTTTGATAAATTTGGAATATAACACACAAAATTGGGGTAAAACCCCCGGTTTTTTATTTTTGACATACAAAAACTTTGTTAAATGATTATTGAAACATAAAACTTTTAACTTTAATGTAATAGCAGATATTTCTTGTTGAAACTCCATATTCACGGATAAAATAAAGCAAAAGCTTAAAGTTTCAAATATTTTAACTTTATTGCCCGATGATGCCGCAAGGCGAAACAATAGCTCATTTATATTATTAAAATATTTGAAACTTTAAGCTTTTGCTTTATTTTATCCATAAAACTTTTAATCAAAACTTGTAGAGATTTACATTCTGAAAAAATTGATTTAAATAAATAAAGGCAACTGCAAAACAAAAATAAGTTTTATAAAACCTTTTAAAGTTTAAAACAAGTTAAAGTCTACTTTTTGAGTATGTTATGATTTAAAAAATAACATAATTTTTTAAACAGAAAATGGCCGACAGACGAGAAACGCAGTGTTTCCGGACCTATGTTCATAATATGAACTATTCTCATTATTTTCACCAGTAGAACTCGTCCTGAAATTCTTTTCATTTCTTCATAAAACACTCTGTATATGTCCAAAATATGCCCTCTTACCAAATTTGAACACCTCGTTAGGGCTGTAACAGAGGACAGACAGATATCATTTTAAAAACTACTTTTGGGATCAAAATGGTTAAATTTGACTTATACTTTTTATTATCACATACTTTTTTCGTATTACGAATATTTGATAAAATTAAAATCAACAAATCAAAATTTGTTTGACTGAACATAAATCAATACAAAATTACATCAATTGCCTCGTCACCTTGTCTACTCACCTAGGAGAAAACTAATTGTCCGGTTTTAGTTAAATTGCAGGAATAATAAAGAGCCGCAAGTTTTAAAACCGTTTTTTGAAAAATAAGAATAACCACGGTGTCAGTATTTGTTGAAGTTTGGCCATTGCAACCACTTTGAACAGAATGTATTTGTCGTTAATTATGAGACAATAATTAACATAAAATAAAAATTATCTGTAAAAAATGCATGTAATATCTCGAAATTAGTTCATTAGATTCCCTTCATATTTTGTTTAAATATTTGAATTAAAACAAAATCTGAAATATAACTCACATTATATAATTATACATTATACTACCATCGGAATTCAATATTTCTATTTTCAAAAAATTATCTAATTGTAACTATATTTACAGGCGTGTTACTGATATTACATTAAAAACCAAATACACGCAAAAAATCTTATTACGTTTTTACATGAAATCATATCCATTATTTGACGATAATATTTCACTCTGTTTTTAATATAAAACTTCTCATGGAAAATGTCAAAGATAAAACCCCTATATTACAGAAAACCATCTGTAGCAAAACTTTTACATTAAGACATATTGTTCGTCTACATTTAACATAAACGCAACACACAATTAGTTTGTTTACAACATACATGAAATATCTTGTATAAATACAACTTTGCCAATATTTCCTCAAAGCTGACTGTATCTTCAACATTCATTAAAGATATAATTTACAAGATGTGTCTGAGAAGTTATACTATTATCTATTAAATGATATGTTTCTACTTTCCTGTGAATCTCGTTAATGTTCTGTAAATCAATGTCTACTCTCGACCTAAATATAATTTGTAATTTATCATTTTACTTTCGATATTTTATTTTTATCACCAAAAAATATTAGTTATTAATTGTAAATAATTGATCTCTGCATTCATTAAATATGAAATATATGTCAATTGTGATATTCTATACAATCAATATAAAGTGAGTGTTCAGCTTTAAGAAGAAAAAAAGTTTAACAGAAATATTTTATAAAAGTTCAATGTACGTTAGCTTTACAATTGTACTCCTTCTATTAACTCTTTCTAATATTGATAAAATGATATTCTATTAATCTTTAGGAGAATTTAAAAACTACTATAACTCAAAAATATCCTGCTACTTAGTAAAACTCTTTAAAATATCAATCGATTTACTCTAATACTATTGTTTTGTGTACAGTTAGATAGGAACTCAAAATAGAATGAGATTTAAAAAATAATAGAATAGTTAAATTTAGACCAGCTAAACAAAGGTTTTCATAACGCATATTATTAATTAAAATGATTAGAAATGTTATATTACTAATTCTATCATTTTGATGGTGCAAACAAAAAACCATTATTTGAAAATATAAGCGTGTCTACTCTTTACGTTTTCATTGCGAATCAGTCCATTCATTGTAATTGATGTAATTTTAATGTTTAATTTTGCAAAGTGGATTTTCCCATTTCTCCAACATATCAACAAATACAATAGTAGATTTCGAGAAGTGTAAGTTTTAGTGGACTTTCCACTTTAACAAAAAACGTATTTAAATGTTCTTTTTAAAAATAATTAAATACTAATCTCGGCACTTTATTGGGAATTATCAGCTCTAACTTGTTCTAAACCATAATGGATTGGTACTTAATACAAGCAATCATTCAAAGTTCTTTAAAGTTACCCTGTACTGGATAACTGTATTTTTTTTTCAAAATTCAATAATAGTAATTATGATTATAACATTACATTTTTTTAAAATACATTTTGTCTCATATTTTTGCCTTTAATTAATTGGGAATGAAATAAATAAGTAAAATAGCTGTTTCAAATATTTAAAACGCCGCCATTTTAGATAGAAGCAAGATCTACCTCTTGTTTGTTCAGTTGTATTTTAATAATTAAACCCTTTAACACGATTAGTCACTCGATGGGGGTTTATATTTAAGATTTGAGTTGCCTCCAAACCCCCATTTTTGAGGAACAGATAAAAAACTTTCATTTTCCATAAAGTAGTTTTTACCACCAGAATATATCAAATATGTTTTTTCTATCTTTTTTGGTTTTTACGTTATTGAACCGGTCTGTGACTTTTGGAACACACGGTATATATATATTTGACCCGAACGAAAAAATCTTTTATTACAAATTCATATTAGTCTTTAATAAAATATATAAAATTGTTACAAAAATATGTGGGAGTTTGTATCTTTTGTTGGTTGGAGAGTGTCCATGTCCCGTCAATTACGGGTACTTAGCCTTTCCTTAAACCACTGCCTTCTGCGTATTTAAAAACAAAAATTTAGCGGAACCTCAAAAAACCTCATGCTTGATAACAGCTTAAAATCGCTAAAAGTTTGATTTCGGGTTTTTTAGCACGAACTCGTTAAACACTCAAAGTTTTTAAAGCCTCGATAAAAGCTCGAGCTCGTAAATAAACTGAAACTCGGTAAAATTTTGAGCTCAAATAAAGCTCGAATTTAAAAAATCTGCCTACATCCCTATATTACTTCTTATATCATTTGCTGTGACTTTCATTAAATTGGTAGGAATCAATTAACATTCTTAAATTCCCCCTATTACAATTTTTTTTAATTATTTATATTATGTTCTCAGTGCTGTCAATTTCACTAATCAGTACTTATTCATCCAACTAACATACGAAATGATAACGATTTTACACTAACCTATAAATAAGTGTGCTCTAAAATCTAAACAAAATATATCTTCCTAGCGTCAAAAAATAATGTCCCTTAACCTCACCCCCACAATTACAAATCAGACTCTTCCAAATATTTGCAAAAAGACTTATTCCCTAACCCCTTATAAAAGTATTTCTCAACAATTTTATTAAATCAGGATCATTACAAATGTTCCTATCAGTATTCTTTAAACGTTTCTAATGTAGATTCTTAACTAACATTCTTAAAAGATATGCCAACTACCTCGCTCATCCCATCTACCTCAATCTGCTCCACACCTTAAAAGAATTAAAATTATTCCCAGTTTTTCTTGTAACACTTTTAAAAGTAAACAGTAATTATCTTACAAATCAAGCTGTACTTCAAAATATTCCTATATACTTTTAAGTTCCTAAATACTGCTTACCTACACTTTTCATTGTATAAACTACAAATTTTAGTAAATCAGGTAACTAAAACTTCTTAAGGGTAACATTTAAAATTGCAGTAGCATAAAGCTACCCTCCTTAATGGCAGTGTCAACAATCCTATAAATATGTTGCTTTTAAAACTCCTAAAAACATCCCTTTAAACTTTTTTAAATTATTTCTTAAACCAATGATTTAAAAAAATGAGTTCAGCTTAAACTTCACAGATTTAAGTCTAGTCTATATTCTCCTCGACTCTATATGAAAAACTATTCCATATCTAAACCCATACAAATTTCTTTAGGGGTTTTTAAACTTTGTATACAGAAAGTACTATCTTTTCGAAAAACAAAACCACTTTAGGCCTATTCTAAAATTGTAATTTTTTGAAAATATTAGTACAGAAATTTATATAGTGCACAAAAATAATTCAATCTATTAATAAATAGTAACTTTATTATATATGGTGACTCAATAAATTAAACCAATTCACCGCCGTCGAGAATTTTAATTTCAATTTGTAATGGCTGTTGAGTTTGCATAGTAAATTAAACGTATAATAGAAATCTTCGGCAATAAACAGGCGATGGATCTGGTAACATAATATACACCACTGAGTTGTGTCCTTCTGTCAACATACACGAATTAATTATGTATCCATTAGTATAGAACAATTGTATGGCATCTAACATGGGTCATTTATTATGTAACAAAAGATCCCTGTTATGTTCCCAGTGTACTGAATTGTTATCTCAATGACATTCTGCAGAGACATATTACTATATTATTGTTTCTTTATTGCTAAATTTTCTTTATTGTATGTTCTTTCTGCTTTTTTTTATAAGGAGTAAATGATTGGTTTTACATTTTAACAACAACAAAAAATCCTCTTAGGTGTTAATAAACTACTTTCCACAGCATTTAATACAAAATCAGACAGAACAGTTTCACATATGGAATTTATAATTACACAAACAATTTCAACATTTGTAAGCACGTGTCACAAAATTAATTATACAGTTAGTATTCAATGTTGTTAATAATTTATTACAAACAAGTACCATATAAGTTAACTTTAATGTTATATTATTATTACGTTCTCCTGAACTTTGTATGTTTAAGCAAATCAAAAGAAATATCCTAGGTTCAAATTAACACAGTTATATTACAGTTATTAAAACTTCCATTTAATCATAAATAATTTTGTTCCTCTACATTTAGCAGACACGCACAGACAGTAAGTGTGATTATAAAGTTATCTCAGAATAATTCAAATATATTGTACACAACGACAAGCATTTCAACTTTGACAATAATTCCTCAAACTTCACTGCGTCTTAAACATTCATTAATATTTAATTTGTCTGCACTTCCTCTTGGCGAAGTTACTATCTTTGCTTGTGAATTTAGTGTGAATTGCCCTTAATTTAGTGTGAATCAATAAAGACTCTCCGCTAGTGCTACTCTTTGTAATAAAATAATTTACTTTCAAAATATTATTATTTTACCAAATAATAATTAGCGTATTACATTAAAATCAAACACCCAATACCACCACTGCTTTATAAAACACGATTTATTTTCTTATGTAAATTTCAGTAACATAGTTACCACCTTCAAAGGTTGTGTATTAAACAAACACTTATTCTATAAATATTATGAACCGTTATACAAGTGAGGTTCTTTCCCCCACTCGTTCCTGTGGTTAATTCAGTCAATGACCTAGTCTCTCCCCCTTGGTGGAGTGGAGATGAGTCCCTTTACAATTAGTCAACTACATGGACAGTATTTTCTAACAGCAAAACATTCTTACCTAAATAACTTACGAAAATTTCTAAAGAACAAAGTGAATTGAAAATTATTCATGAAACAGAACTGTTTTTTAGATACTAATTAAACCGGCATACTATTCTTAACTTACATTATGATTTCTAGAACAATGTGAATTTTAAATTATACTTTATTTGGAAGGAAATAATAACTTATTCACTGAAAACTACAATACACTGCAGGAATAGACCTTTTTCATTTTTCAAATTATAATAAATATAAATTGTAAGTTTATTTAGAAAAGACAAAAATATTAAATAACTAATCTATTTAAAACTAAATGACTGAATATAAAAAGCCGAGTTATGAATAGGCCTTTCATCTCATTTAAAAATTTGTCACTTTAAAAAGTAAAAATTAAGCTACAAATTAATTCACTTAAACCTAAATTAATGAAAATCAAAAGGAGTTAGGAATAGGTCCTTTATCACCATTTAACAATTTGTCTTTTTTACATTTCACAATACAAATAGTCTCATAACTATTTAGCAAACTATTGACCAGACTTGGCTCAATTCCATTGATTAAACTAGCCACAGGAGTGTGAGGGAAAAAACTTCACTTATTTAACTGTTTATAATATTTATAGAATTACTGTTTATTCTATACTCAACCTCTGAAGATGGTAACTATGTTAAGGAGATAAATCTTGATTTATTGAATTGTGGTATTGGGTGTTTAATGTTAATCTTTAACAGTGTGCTCACAAGTGTAGTACTTAAATATTTTTAATTTACCCCTGAATGAATTTAATTCAAATGACGATTTTCTATACAATCAATGTGAAATGTACTCCTTTAAAAATATACATGAAATATTCCAATTTTACATCATTACAGAGTATTTTATATTTAAAATGATTCTTGTACATTACTATAAACTTTTGAAAGGAAAAAGTACTTACAGTTCACTGAAACTCTGTCGTCTTCCGTTTCCGTTCTATAAAGGAATGAACATCAGACTAGTGATGTGTGAGTTCGAATTAAAATACTCGGTGAATCCGAGTATCAAAATCCTCGGAAAGTCCGATTATTAAAATCCTCGGATTCGGAATAAAATATTCGTAACTAGGAACAAGGAGACGATATAATATTCGTTAGTAATTCGCTGAATGGTAAAGCTGAGTTCGAATCCGATGCGCAAAACCATTCTGCGCAGTTACTCGATTTCGAAATAAAATACGAGTATAGAAATCATTTGAAACCGATTAATTCGATTATCCATTTCACCCGAGTATCAACATCGCTACATCAAACGCCTCGATCTCCCAACATCATTATTTTTATTTGATATTTCAGTGACAGTATCATTACCTGACAAAAATGCTGACTCCTCACTCAAAGATATTTGTTACAGTTACACTATGTGCCTGCGTGATGTCTTTTTCATCAACATCAGTTTTTCTTTCCAGAGTATCAGCAATCCAACCGAAGAAAAGACCCATTGACAATGAACATTTCATAAGACCTTCATATCCACTTTTCATGTTACATAATTGTAAATTGTAATTGTAAATGAGACTATTCGAACATCAATCATCGGAAAAATGTAACACCATTACAATATTTTTCTTTCTAAAAGTAGAAAATATTGACACTATTTAGAGAGAGACGAAACAACAATATTCCAACTAGCCGACTTCTAAAACATTTTATGTAAACGCCAAATGATCTAAAGCAGAACAGGTTCACATATGGAATTTATAATTACACAAACAATGTCAGTGCTTGTAGAGAAGTGTGTCATTGGTATACAGAATTAATTACACAGTTTATATTCAATATTGTTGTCGGCACAGGACAAACATGGCTTTAATCAAGCTTTGAACGTGACTAAATTGGTTAATTATTGCTTTGATGTCGGATTAATATAGAACTTCTAACTATGGCCCCTCCGCTCATGGAAACCATGAAGTAGCTACTTTATCAAGTGGGAAATTTTAACACTATTTTTGAAACACTGTGTATATTTAAGAGAGACATATATTTCAAAAAGATACATTACATCATGTAATAATTTTAACTTGAATGTTTTATCTGTATTAAACAAAATAATATTTACATTAATCAAACTTCGATAAAAATCTATTCAAAAAATATAGGAAACCCATATACTTAGCCTGTTTTGGGTTCTCCATCATAAAAATCAAAAATCTATCACCTATTTTGTTGCTAGAGAGTTTCATTAAATGCTTGAATTTTCATTTCTTCTTAGACCCCACATGATCCTATGATCACAGTCTTCTCTTAAGATTACCACCTTAAAATTATGGTATGAAATTCAAATAAAACCAAAAATCTGCCAGAACAAAAAAGGCAATATACAATTTAAATAATAAACTCCCTTATGCAGTCTTCAAAACAGGCAGAGAAAAACTCATTTCAGATATACGAATTCAGTTGAAACACGGGCGCGCGCACACACGCACACATCACACACAGCACACATGCACACTGCACACAGCACACACTTCTATATAATCCTACTACTAGAACTTCTGTATATATCCCACATCATTAAAGAAAACAATCAAGATTTCAGTTCTTTCAAAAATTTATATAGAATTTTTAGATACTTTAGATTTTCTGGTAATGAGTTAAATAAGCTTGTAGCTGAGTAAACGATATTTTTTTAAAGTTCAATACAATGGTTGGTAACAAAATGGTGGATGGTAAAAGTACAAAGAAAAGAAAATAGAACATTAAGATTTTTTTCCTAGTATAGTTACCGTTATTATTAACGTAAGAAATATTATTTAAATCATTATCTTGGTAAATTGTCATTTCAAAGTCCAAAGGAAATGATAGCTTTATAAATTGAAAGTGGGCTGTTCAATTTGCTTTTACAAATTATAAAACTGGTGTGCTTCAAGCGTTAATATTATGTAATAAATTTACTTACTAGCAATTTCCTTTCTTATTTCCTTTAAACTTTTACCATTTCCCATTGTGTTAGTAATCATTGTATTGAATTAAAAACAGCACCAATGTATTTGTTTGTTAAATAATCTTTAAAATAATGTATTACATGCTGTGTGTGGGGGGGTGTTTTATAATAGAAGAATGTGCATCTAAACGATTAGGGAGAGTATATACTCGAATACATAGAATTTTTCAAATTTCAAAGAGGTTTCTCTATTTAACTTACTTTTATAACAATAAAATGAAAATAAAAATAGAACATTTTTTACATTTCAGTTTACCTTATCTAAAACTTTATCTAAATTTTAAAACCATAAAACGTGATTACATGTAGAAATTGTAATTACAAGTTAACATTTAAAACTTCTCACGAACATTCTGATCAGCTTGAATGTTCGCTAAATAAAATACAATAATTTAATAATTGTATTGTTTACTATTTATAACATATAAATGAAACAGGTGTTTCATTTTTAAACTGTTTTTCTAATAATTCTTTTTATACTTTCGATAAAACTATTTTAAATTATGGAAGTTAAATTATAAATACATGCTTTATATATTTGATATAATACCTTAAATTAATTACATGTTTTATGTTCAAATTTTGCAAAAGAGAGACTGTATTAAGTTGGTCGACAGTATTTTAATAGAGAATAAAAATACATTGTTATATATTTTTATAAAAATTATACGAGAATTTAAAGTACATATACTAAGGTATGTATACTAAAGTAAACAAATATAGTCAAAGTATTCATATATCTTTGTCTTTTAATACTAAAATAGGGTAAGTTACTATTCTATCTTACCTTTTCAATATGCGATGGTAAGTAGTGTTCTCCAATTCACATTATACTTAAAGCTCACTTAAAACGATAATTTAAACAATAGAGTCTTTAACCTACGCCATTTTATTTCATCCCATTGTCTGGTATAATAGAGGTAACTGAGAAAAGAAAAGTAAAACGAGCCAAGACGATAGAGGTTCCATTTATTTCAAGTGATTCTCAATCGAAAACATTCACCAGGAAATACTTCCAATGGCTCGGAAAATTGTTTTACTAAGCTATATTTCTGCACTAGTCAACAAATGTGTTCTGAGTCAAAATAAGTAATATTTAAATTAAAATTCAGATTTATATTAGTTTAAAGTACAAGTTTAAATATTTGTTTTGGCCAATAATTACTTTCAATTTTTTAACTGATAAAATTACGTACCAAGCTACTTGCGTCTGAAACGAACGTCTAATTTTTCGTAAATTTTAGACCTAAATCCTTAAAGTGGGTTGACCTAAATCTAATCAATCCTTGAAGGACCTGTGCTGTAACAAACTTCAAAATTTATTATTTATTCCAATTCCTTATTCTTGTTATAATAATTGACGGTCATTTTTCACCCTCCTCTTCATCCCCTAACTTGAATACAAATTTAATCGCGGGGAACAGTCAGACTGCAGACAGTTTCAGTCAACCGTACCATCTATTCATGAGAATAATTCAAGTTAAAAACATACATATTTGTTACTAAGAAACCAAAAGTATCAAACAATACCACTTAAAAAGCGATATTTATTTGTTTATACTTCGACATAAAATATTTTTTGTGACAAGCACATGGCTTTCCAATCGTCCACGTCAATATTAATACGTGATCACAAGTTTCAAAATTTTAGGTTTAATTTGGATTTTACGTGAAATCGGGTTATATAAACTGATATTTTATTCAAACTTTATATATCAAACGTTTCATAATAAAATATAACGATAAAAATGCACATAAAGTTAGCGTCTACATACCTAGCTTTACATAAATTTACTCACTTACCTCTTAAAGGGATTAGAACTGAAATCTAGTCATTTCGTGGCTAACAGATAATCCACTGGCACTACAATTCAAGGTGAATCTGATCTTCTTTTTTGTTTATTAGTGTAGCTCATGTATCACTGAGGATGGGTACTTTGTCGTTGAAACGCGTTTGATTGAAAAAACGTAGTTTTTGTAAGATCTTGTGTTCGAGTTTTTCTTCTACATAGTCAAGCTCAATATTTATATTTAGTACTATACCAATTGGTAGCTCACTAGTAGATTCTAATTAGCTACATCGGAAATTAAACTCAGAAGCCAGAGCGAACACTACTATACCAATTTGGAGCTCAATAGTAGATGCTAAAGTATATTATTTAAAATCATTGACCAGATTAAATTTTATAGAGCGTGATATGTTACGCACAAAAATGTTGCTGTGATACCACCGAAATCATAAATTATGATTTAAAAATTTTGTGATGAATAGTAGGACGAATATTTTATGGTATTCGGTTCACACACATTGTACTACCATTATTAACAGATAATATATAAAAATGGCTTTACAAATAATAATGAAAAGTGTAGATTAATGACCCAAACCAATCCGAACATAAAAGAAATTAATCTCTACAAGTAATTTTAAAAGTACTAAAATCGATTTAACAATGGATTCATTTTTCTATTTCATTGGCGAATCGTATGTTATGAGCTGTGAAAAAAATTAATAGCTTGAGTGGTTATTGAGATATTCGACCATCTATGACTCGTTCATGTATTCTTTTATTTTTTATTTTTAATTACTAATATTGATAAATTTGGTTATAAGTGCATCTAAAACGTTTGGTTTAAGCCACCTAGGGAAAATGAATGAAGTTTCATTAAAAACATTAGAGTTGGTGTAAATAAAATAAAATATTCGATGTTTCTATCTTATGACGGATTGTCCCACTATCCAAAACTAATTTTAAACACATATTTAGATACGACTAAAAAATACCCAAATTTGAATAAAATCGGTCCAAACATTCAACAACAATTAGACATTTTCATATAAATATTTTTGGTTTTCGAGTCCTCAAAACACTTGTTTGCAAACCAAAAAATTATTGATCCGTAACAACATAGTCTATATACTAGGTTTGTTAAGGCAAACAAATAATACACGTTTTGCAATATTTATGTCAATTGGTTTATTGATTATCCCTAAGTTGACACTGTGGTTGGTTGTAATTAAATGTTTTAAATCATTGCAGGGCTTCGTCGCGCCGTTAACTTGGAAGTGGTCACAACAATTTGGTTAATGAATAGTTGAGACTTGAAGGCACATCAACTTAATTCCAAACTTTCGCCTAAATTTCTGTCAAAAAATAAACCAAGAGATACCCACATTACTAAAGAGATCCTTGTGTTCAAGAACTTTAATTGTTAGCAAGTGAACAAAATAAAGAAATTTATTTATTTATGCTGAAACCGTAGTAGTTTCTTTCTTGTGTAAATAGTAACTTAAATAGCATATTTCAATAGTGTTTGTCATTTATAAAACCCTACATTATCTTTAAAAATTAGAAAAATGTTTGGAGAAGGAATTGTACAGGTTATAAGGCATGTTCTGTGCTGTATAAAATAGACAAAAAGTTGAGAAAACTGTTGCCTATATATGAGTGTACAGAAGTATAAAATTAAACAAAAAGATTGCTGAACAAAATTGTAGATTAATATATACTCTTTGCCTTTAATGGACAATGCAATCTTTGTATAAAAAATATATTAAATGCTTTAAAATATTATTGAACAAGGAGCTATTTGATTCACTATTCACAAGTTGAATACACTAGTAAGCCATTTTGGAATGGACGAGGGACTATTTTGTTTGTTCCCATTGTTTAACTTTAATCTAAATGGTTTTGAGTCACTTTAGATCTGCAAGAAGTTTAACTTCAATGGAGGATAATTAACCAAATTATGAGAGATACTTTGGAACTTAAGGAATGATTTACGTAACTCAAAATTTGAGGATAATTAATTACCATTTATGTTAACTTCATCAACATTTAAAAAAGTTTAAGTGCGAATTGATATTGGCGTGGTCTCCAAATTACCAGAATATATTCAAAATTTTGAAAGTTTAATCTATAAGATTTCATATTCACAAAGTATATTTTATTACGCTCTAAACAGGTTGACGACACAAACTAAGTAAGCTTAATACATAAATATACAAAATAAAGTTTTATACATCAAAACTTTGCGTTATAGTTTTGTTATTGTACCTCATGTATCACTGAGGATGGCATTTTGTCGTTGAAACGCGTTTGATTGAATAAATTTTGTGAGATCGTGTTTTCGAGTTTTTGTTCTAGATAAGAATATTATCTCACAAGTCAAGCTCAATATTTATTTATAGGCGATAGATGTTTTGACCTGAAAAAACAGGCCTAACTTTATTTTAGTATTGTGAATTCAATCAAAATATAAACTTTAAAGTACTATTATTTAATTAAATAAATTCAGTAGAACAGAAGTTATAGTCATTTTAATTCATTAAAATGAATACAGTACTGTAGATACAGTTTGTTGTTATAACAAATATTGCTTAGTAATTTAATTTATGAACACTTTATTAAATGTTGCGGTGACACGTTCTCATTACTTGACATGCTTGTACTAAAACTAGTTACGTTGTTTATATTGCACTACACTGTTTTGTCAAATGAAACTAACTTTTAGTTTGCTGGACGTTAATATTGATTGAAGTTAGTGCAATAACTTAACCTATAAACTATGTATATTTATTTTGTTGTGGAATATTGTAGAAAAACAAATAGAGGGGTTTGGAAAACAATCCCTTCAGCGAGATGTGATGATGATTGATTGAATTTGGAAAACCAGATGTCAGTGTCATTATAAAATGTGTAATTCTTGGATGGACACCTCATCTTACCCTTAAATAACATAAATATTATTATTCTCATTAAAATCTCTCTAACCGTTAGTGTTTTGAACCTAACCGTTCAAGAGTCCTTTCCATTCTTTATTTTTACACATGATAACGAGAGTTGATTTATTCTCTCGAAACTGTGTGTATTGGTTTTTATATACACAAATGATAACAAATGTCTGATTAAACCACATTAATAATAGGTCTCACTTTTTCAAATTTTATTCTTTTCCGACCCCGACGCTATTACAATATTTAAAATATAGGTTATTGGTCTTTGTTTTATGGGGTTTTTTCTTCTTTCTTTTATTTTATAAGGCGGTGATGATTTTGAGATTTTTTTCCTTTAAACAACAAGGAGAAAATATATGCTACTTTATATTTCTGCCAGAACTTACATAAATGATTTTATTACATTCTTCTGCTATTCCACTTATTGTCCCAAGTTCTCCTGAAGCGTTAGAGATGAACCCATTTTCAAAAGCAAGAGTACGTAAATATCTTTTGCAAATGGAAGGAATAGCTTCTTTTTATCCATTTTGGGGAATTCATAATATAATATTTTGAGTTATTGTGATTTCAACGCTGAGACGAGAGAGCATTCATAGTAGAAATTTGACCCCATTATTATCTTCCTTGATTTATTTTGATGTTACCAATATTTCCTAATAGATATATTTTGGGCTGCTATGGAGAACGTCTACTTTCTATTACAAAAAGGTAAAACTATAATTTGGACGGAGAAGATATAAGTCTGACACGAAAGTAACTATTTATTCTCTCAAAATTGTACAAACTTTGAAAGGCGGAGACATGAGATTATTATCTCATTAGATGTAAATACAACATCTAAAATGAGGATTAAACCATTCTGTCCTTGTTAAACTAATTTGATTAAATGGAACTGTATTCTCGGCACGCAGCTTTGACGTGAGTTAAGCGCATTTCTTTATTAGAGGGAAAAACTGTTGATAGTAGAATACTCAGTAAATTAACATAATCATTATTTACCTTTACCGTCATTTAATATGTAGGCCTACTAACAAAAATTTGTTTAGTAAATTTTATATAATCTGGTTCATGACTTAACAGATCATATACTAATATAACTTTTCTTTAGATGTTTGATATTTGACGAAACATAAAACTGCCTCGGTAATATTATCACTCATCTGCCCGTTCTATTAAAACTAAATATTGAATTGTAGGACAAATATTTATCTACATCTAAGTTTAAATTTCACACAGAAATTTTAATTACATAAAACTCGATAGATGAGTGGAAATCTGAATTTATTAGTGATTAGAGAAAAGATACTTTCTATTTATAAAATAATAGGAAACAAATAAAATATTGCAAATATAAAGAAGAAACGTTATTGCACTAACTTCAATCAATATTAATGTACAGCAAACTAAAAGTTTGTTTCGTTTTACAAAACACTGTACTGCGATATAAACAACGTAACTAGTTTTAATACAAGCGTGTCAAGTAATGAGAACTTGTCGCCGCAACATTTACTAAAGTGTTCATAAATTAAATTACTAAGCAATATTTGTTATAACAACTGTATCTAAAGTACTGTATTCAATTTTAATTAATTAAAATTACTATAACCTCTGTTCTATTGAATTAATTTCATTAGTATTTCAATTAAATTGTATTTTAAAGTTTATGTTTTGAATGAAGCCACCTTACTAAAATAAAGTTTACCGTTAAGTTTAGGCTACTTTTAATCAGTATAACATCCTCTATCGCCTGAAAAACTAAACTAACCCTACGCTAAGATCAAATACTATGGACATACAGCAAACAATAGTAAGGAGAATAGAAGGAAATTATCTAGTCCTACCCAAAACACTTGATAAGCAGAAATGTATGAAATTGAGTTTTAAATGATAGCGATCAAGGTATATTTAGGTTTTATGTCAATTGTGCAAGAAAAATACATTTCTTTAACAATTTTGTACAATATTTTGGGTGATTAATCTTTACAATTACACATAAATTTTAACTAAAACGGTAAAACCATTTATGAAAAATAAGTTCCTTTCTTCCTCTCGAAGGAACATTGAGATGAAAAAAGATGTTTACATATTTAAATAGAGTCTAAGCTTTGCTTCACTTCTGCCATAAACTTTTTCACAGGGTATGTAAATTGTATTGTATTGAAGTCGATTTTTACTTACTGCTGTTAGAGTTAATTTTCAATTTTGACACATTATTCCTGAAATTTTATTTTATTTTAGCACAGGTTTGGATAATTAATCTTCAAAATTCACCAATATTTGATTGAAATTTATTGGCCTAATTTTAAGAAATTAAGTCGCTCTTCTAAGATTGTTTCTATACTATTTTTTCCCGTGTATTTCTTATGTAAAGAATATTTTTACCTGATTAAACTGCCATAAGAATTACAATGTTATGTAAATTTATTTTTTACGAATCTTTATTCCATTAAAATCGTTATAAATATGATATTCCTGTTAAGAAAGCTTTTGGTGCACGAGATATTGCAAAAGGTTATCGTAATTTAACCTGTTTAGTTCCACGTACAGGTGGTTTCTATTTTGACTCCAAATTTAAAATATATTATGACTACTGAATTTTAATTTAGGGCCTACATAAATTGTAAATTATATTACAAATATACAACAACAAAAACTTGCAATATTTGGTGTTTCACGTGCAGTTTGTTTCAAACCAACCCAGTCAAACTTCTACTCAAGCTAATCACCTTATTTTTTCTTTGTTAACCACCCTTTTTAACCAGAACCGAAAAAAGGGACATAATGGGTAAATTAAGTTGTTATTTTGTTTTTTGTGATAGAATATTAAAAAATCACAATGTTTTATTTTCGATATAACAGAAAAATAATTTCTATGGTGAATCGGGTATTTTATTATTCATTTTTCTTTCTCTAAAGAGTAGATTTCCGCAGAGAAAATAAAGTAGAAAGATTAATGGGGGGGGGGGAGTTCCATGTTACAGTGCTTAGAAAATCGCGTCAAATCCTTAAAATCATAATTCTGAAGACAGTACTTTGAAATTCAGTAGAATGTAAGCATTGGAAAATCTTAAATACAAATTCAATTTGAAATTCATAATTTTAAAGAAATTTTCAAATATGAAAATCGGCAGCCTTTTTGAAATTTATATACTTATTTTTATGGTTAATGCATTTATTGTGAGACATCTATAACATGTAATAAAATTTTCCAATAGTTTACAAAGGAGTCGTGTGAATAATGACAAAGACAATACAATTTTTAAGGTACAATATTTCGTTTTGCCATTTTAGAAAAGTGCTCAAGTTGCGAATGTACATTGAATATAAGTAGAACTAAGTAAGTAAGAAAGCAATTTTGTATTTTATTTTTATATTTACTTGTGATTGTGCAGGAGATTGAATTCTAAAACTAAACTGACGCCATTACGGTTTCATTATCTAACACAATATCATAAGAAACGAGTGTGTTTGACGGAATTCCACTTGAAGTAATTGCAGTCCTAAAGCTGGGTTTCGATTACGCTTATTCGATGGCTTTGCAATTCAGAGATACACTGAGTGTTTACGATAGGCTAAGTGTACTTTGCTACCATTAGTACAATTGCTCTCTTACCTATACAAAGAGTATGACAATTCGTTGAGATTACCTGACATAAGGATTAGCAATACCAGGACGAATCTATTCATACAGTCTCCGATCTTATCAAATGTAAAAATAAACTGATGTTTAAAGGCGATGAAACTCTCGTCTTTTTAAAAAAGAAAGGATAAACAGGAACTTTAAATAAACACTTCTAAGTTGGGAAAGAATAACAATTGGTCAAGAGAGGTTTAACCCAAAATACATTTTAAAAGGTGTAGATCCAGATAGATTACCTCGGAATTGACAATCCCGTACTCACTGTAAATGAGCCTTAGAGAGAGACTTTTACACAAATATCCAAACTGTAAATTGTCAAAATTACATAATTATATTTTAAAACTATTTCAAGCCCCAGTAATTGAAACTAGCTTCGTAAAAGTTTTCTGATTTCTTAGAATTGAAGAGCTAGAGGGAAGAAGGGGCCAAGTCAGTATTATCAAACTTTTCAGGAGAGCACTTTTAAGATTAATTTTGACCCCTTCTTCCAGCTAGGGCATTATTTTCAATATATTATTTAATAGTGACTAGACCCATTTTTCATACAAAACTTTATATGAATGTGAAGTACTCAGCCAGGTCTACCACAATCCAACAATAACTAATTTTGTGAAAAAAAAGTGACTTGGCCCCTTTTTCCCTCTAGCCCTTCAATTATAAAATACCGTATTCTTCGTCACTTTCCGTTACGGTCGCCATAACTAAGACCATCTTGATCTGATGTTCCAGCCTTGTGATAGTAATTATCCTTTAAAACACTTCAGTTCGGTGTGTGTTTAAATGTATGATTTGATTAACACTTTCGTTGCTTCTTAAGAGGTATTACTACTACGAAGTTTGGCAAACGTACAAAAATTCGACCTCTGTTTTCACTGATTTTTACCTTTCGTTGCTTCAGTAAACTGAAAATGTTATTTTCGAAATACCATCCTTCTGCATCATTGATGTGGAACGATAGCAACCACAAAAATTAATATAGGAATATGAAATTTGTTACAATGTGCTCATATAGAATCCTATAACAATTTAAAAAACTCCAATTGAAACGTCTGAATGGCGGCCATTTTGAAACAGGTTTTGTTAATATCTCGTGTGTTGTAACACACTAAATAATATACAAATTTGTATTTTTTAAAAATGCAAGCAATGGCACCAATCCCTCAAAAATGAAATTTTGAAGTCGTCTCGCAAGAAAATGTGATTATTTGTATAATTACGAGATTCAGCAGGGCCGAATGACACAATCATAGCGAATAAAGACTCCTCCATATATGTACATATTAGAGCCCCGCTTGGAGAGAGAAGCGAGTACAAAGCTTTTTTATAAATACAAATCTAAGAGGTCCGTTAGGGTCCAGCTGAAATGAAGACACCAGTGATATACACAATTACTAAATACAGAAATCTGAGTTATAACTGTTGTAAACAAACTTATTTTGGTTGCTGACCCTCGATCTACCATACAACATTTCCTACAATCCCCAAGGAACCGACTTTTGAGCATTATATTTTTACAGGCTTGAACATGCCCATCAACTTGTTTCAGTATGTGGTATTCAATGAAAACACCAATAAATTTACATTTATTTAAATCCGCTTAACACTGATTTGTTATTAAAATTGTAAGTTGTTTTGAATGTTTTAAAAAGTTTACATTCAATGCCTTTTTTGTAGAATGTTTACTTTTAAAATATTTCTTGTGCATACTGTATTATTAATATGTCTCAGAATCTGAACTTAGTGTTAGATCTAAATAATGAAAATGAAGGCTTCATAGAAAAATGAACGAGAAATTATATGTTTGTGAATTAAGATATAAAGGTAAATTTGATAGACAGTTGATATGATAAGATGGTGTAATTGCTTCATACGTTCAACTTGACATTAATAAATGCAGAACACAAAGCTGCCCAAAACGAATTACAATGTGTTCATATAAGAGCGACATAACAACTAAATATGCTTCAAACGACCGCTATTTTGACTTTTCTGCCACTCATCAGAACATAATAAATTAACTGCTAACTTATTACAGCTGTAAGTTAAAATTAGAAATAAGCTAATTATTAAAATCAACTTACCCGTGGATTAAACAAACCCTAAAAAATACTTCTTTAAAAGGAAAGAATTTAAAATTTTTTTTTTTTTCAAATCGAATTCAAACATTAAAAACAACTCTATTTTACATTACTAAAAAAATTCCACCCAAGGACGCAAGTATTCATTGTTGCTGATGTCAAACACCATAAAGCGTCGCATAGATTCTAAATTTCCTGATCACCCTCTCGTTTCTTCTGCCTCAGGCACTTGTACTCCATCGACAAAGCTGTCACAAATTCAGCAAAAAACAGTTCTAACTTGTCTTATAAATAGATTTACTGGACATTTTCTTAATCTCATGTAGCGGCGTTTTTATGATAATTGCAATAGTTTGAATTTTTACATTATAACAACAACAAAAATACACAGAAATTGAGAACAAATAAGTTGAATTAAAATACATGGATTGTGGGTTGTATTTACAATTAAAGAAATTCACGACGTGTTATTAATGGGGTGTGACGTGCTAACGGCCTTTCAAAACGTCTAAAGTTATAAATATTGGATTCTCTAACCCCAACTTATGTCATTTATTTTTTTATTTATTTACAGGTGCTTGCTACGCAGAGTTTGGTGTTAGAGTCCCTCACACTACAGGCTCCGCTTATATGTACAGCTATGTCACAGTAGGAGAATTAATCGCTTTTGTGATTGGCTGGAATATGATTTTGGAGTACCTGATTGGTACGTCAGCTTGCGCCTGTGCACTTAGTGCCTGTTTTGATGCCCTTGCTAATGGCCAGATTAGCAGTATAGTGTCTGATAAGGTCGGCACACTTTTTGGTAAGTTACAGATTTTTAAGATTCACATTGATCTAAATTTGTTGATTAACCTATATTTCTGTTAAGACATACATAATTCATTTCAGCACATACTTCTATTACTCCTAACATTGTCTTAAAGCGATTCGGATGAACTATATTTTCAAAAGCTATTTACGTAATGCTTAGTCCCTTAAAGAAGTCGACTTTTATAAAAAATCAGTAACTTCTTCTCTTCTCCACTCATAAGCTCCGCCCTCTACGGTGATTGTTGACACCCTATGTTATTGGTTAATTTCCAAAGTTCCCTGTTTCAGCAATATCAACTGAAGTGTTTATTCAATATTTATAGTAAATTTTAAGCCGACATCTTGAAAAAATGCTGCTGTTCAATATATGTCAGATAAGTAGATTATTTTGAAAAAGGAATAAAAAATAAAACCCGAAATAAAGAAGCATCAACTTTACGAGAATTAAATAGGACATACGTAAATTTCAAATTTACAATTAATTGAAAGAGAATATTGAATTTGATATAAAAAAGGGATTTAACCATTAAAACTTGCATAATGGTCTTAACACCATACTGCATTAATTTGATAGAATTAATTTACAAATGAAACTTAACCTGATAATGTAAATTAATGCGAAGTCTAATTATCCAATGCAAGATAAATTAGTGCTATACATGACTTATTTTGCCATTAACTTAAACAGCTTACGAGAAAGCACTTAATATTACATATCAAATAGCGAAAATCAATAGTTATAGAAATTAAATAATAAGAAAAATGTTTAGAAAAGTCAAATCGATAGCACATGAAAATTTGTAGAAAAACATAAAATTGTCTGAACTAAGTTTACTCACACAGGAAATGAGATTAATCATATGAAACGGTTTTTTAAATAAATACGATATAACGAGAATGATGAACACATTTAAGACTAGATGAAGTAATACAACTGAAGAAAATAACAGTTACAACAAATATAAAAATTAAGTTTATGAAGTCATGTGTTGTTGTAACGCAACATATACTGATTTGAGAAACACATTAGATGCTACAAAATACAAAAAGAAGGGTTTAAATTTCACATCACGTCTGATAACAGAACACATTTAAAAATAAATGAAATTATTACATTATTGCACGAAAAAAAGGTGGTTGGAAAAATTAGAAATTAAAAAAATATTCAAAATAAAAATAAAATGACAATACATTATAAATGAGCGAATTATACGTCAAATATAATGTTTAATAATTTATTTATTGCAAAAACGATGTAAGATGCATAGCAACGTCAATACAACTTAGTCCTGGCACCCTGGATGTGATCAATTCAATCAGATATAACAAACAAATGATAGGAAAAATTATTATAAATATACAATTATTACAACGGGTGTCATTAAATGCAAATAAATAATAATAATAAGTTCAAACAATTAAAACTAAACAACAATAGACATAAACCCAACAATAGCAGTTTAATATTATATAGGATAATATGTTAATAATAATATTAAATATTACCTTTTAATGTTCCGTCTTGTGACTTTTTTGGTCGTTCGAATGTTACGACGCGTTTCGGGACCGCAATCCCATTGTCAAGTACACTTACACAAACACAATGAAACACATAACACGTTTAAAAAACACACAAAAACACCACAGTTACAACACTTTTAAAAAACTTAATTGTGCTGGACAATTTCATCGTGTAGGTCGTAGTGTGGTCCATGGTACACTCATGGACCACACTACGACCTACACGATGAAATTGTCCAGCACAATTAAGTTTTTTAAAAGTGTTGTAACTGTGGTGTTTTTGTGTGTTTTTTAAACGTGTTATGTGTTTCATTGTGTTTGTGTAAGTGTACTTGACAATGGGATTGCGGTCCCGAAACGCGTCGTAACATTCGAACGACCAAAAAAGTCACAAGACGGAACATTAAAAGGTAATATTTAATATTATTATTAACATATTATCCTATATAATATTATTCAAAGTGACTTGGAATCCAAGAACCATGCAACTAAAAATAGCAGTTTTGTCACTTAAAAATTTTAATCATACAACAATAATAAAAATAGTACAAATCAACAAGACAAAGAAATATACAAACATTACTAAATTCAATAACTTAAAACACGAAAGTAAAAAAAAAAACACGCAATTAGGCTATATGTATTAATTCGCTCATTTCTACAATTCTAAGATTATTTTCTTTTTGCCTATTTTTTACCAAATAAATGTGCAATATCAAAGCACTCGTTACAATTATAGTTAACCCTCTCCAACAATGGCTTCTTTATTGTAGCTTTAAAATATTTTATATTTAGTTGCTTCATTTTATCAGAAAGACTGCCATAATATTTGACAGTATTATTTTCAAAGCAACTCAATGTTGTCTGACAGTGACAATGATTACTTTTAATATTTAAACCTTTTCTAGTCCAGTACTTATGAGCAGAGGCATTCAATTCATCTCATCTATATTCTCCCTAATATACAATAGACAGTCCAGAATATAAATTTACGGCAATGTCAAAATACCCAGTCTCTTAAATAACGGCTTACATTCTGCCATTGATCCCTCACCCTACAACAACATAACCACCCTTCTCTGCAATACAAAAAGTTGGTTTACAGTTCTATCACCACCCCCAGACAATGGTTCCATAAGTCAAAAGACAGTAAATATTTTAATTGCATTTTTTTTTTATATATAAACCTTTTTAACTGTAACATGACAAAGCTTATAAGGAATGTTGGAGACATCTAAAAGCTCCTATTCTTTTAGTACCTCAAGATAACATTTTTGCATGTTTTGACTACCAGATAAATTGTCTACAATACCCTGAATCTCACAAATATAACAACAATTAAAGTTATCAAATTAATAATAAACCATAATATGAACTATTACTAGCCCTTTCATTAATGCCTAAATAATTGTGTACAATTATTGACCAAATTAACTTATTTCTACTTACGTGATTTCCTCAATTTTTTATTTTAAACGAATTAAGTTAAATTGCCTCCCTTATTTCCCTCCTGTAATTATTTTTTAATGATTTAAATTCCTCTCTAAATCTAATGTTATTGGATGAAGTTTAATACAGGAAACTAACTAACAACAGAAGAGAAGAAGTGGGCGAGGCGTTAGATAGAGAAAAATCGATGTTACTTGGTTTATATAAAATGACTCCTTTACAGGACGAACCAGTATGTAAATAGATTTTGAAAATGGAGTTTATCCAAAACACGTTAATGGCAGAAGAATTATAATAAGTAGTAGAAGAAATACTCAAATTAATATTAAAAAATTGTTGATGCTAAGAAAATTTGAATTACTATGATAAAAATCTGACCTTTCAATTTCTTTTGTAATTATTATCAATTTCTTTTTATAGTTTACGACAGCAATTGAAGGTAGAGTTAATTTAATTTAAATCTTTTCCAAAACCGTAAATCAATTGTTCAAGTTATAAATACTCTCATTCTCGTTATTTATGTTACATAAAGACAAAGTAAAATTATCTAAGAAAAATGAATGTTGTTTACGAAAAGATTCGGTTTGTGTTGCGTACAAAGAACTGTTATTGCGAAGAGGTTTATAATTTTCTTGATTATTAAATTTGACATTTTCAATCCACCTTCAAACTACGCCAGGATACATTAATTAATTAAGACATAAATGAGCACGAGTGTTAATTAATCATTGGTTAAATCATTGAATCCTTGGCGTAATTGACAAGCAACACTTCAGAGCTCTCTGACTAATTGTGTGTGCACGTGACTTAATTTACAGAAAGCTTAAGTTTCTAGAGTTGTCTCTAATTAAGTTGGATATATTGATTTTATGAATAGCTTAATTTAAGAAAGTCCTGAACTGAACCCAGCCAACTTAACTCTGAGTATATCTAGACTCCGAGTTGCCAGACTTTATAGGGTAAATACAGTGGTCATTATTAAATACGTTATATATTTTCATTTTATTGAACCTAATCAACCGATCTTAACAACTTTCATAAAAGAAGATTCCACCATATCAATTAAAGGGGGGGGGGGGTAATAAGTTAAAAGGTTAGTTGTATCAACGACTAAGACATCAACCTCTTTTTCAATCAGCAAACAAACTGTTTTCTTCTTTTAATGGGAAGCCCAATTAGAGTAAAATTCTTACTCACTAAAAACCAGGATTCCGTTTTATTGTGATAAAATTGTTTCGCATAGGACAAGGACATCGCAATGGTTTTCCAAGTGTCAAACTAATAAGCTCTTACCATGGAATGATTGGAAAAATTAATAAAACGAGCTATGGAACATCGCACAAATATCAATATTAAAACTCTAATTGAAAGAGTCCAGTCAGGAAAAAACTCGCAAATGATTGTATAAGAACACAGATTGAAGGGAGGAATTTTGAACACACAGTAGAAGGAGTCCCAGAGTCTTTACTTGGTTCAGGAGACACAAAGCGTTGACTTGTGGTTCCTCCACTCCATTGGGGAAGAATTGACCTCTTTATAAACACGTGTACTTCCATAGGGACCACAGACTTCTCAGAATAAGGTAGTAAAGGTAGAGGTGTTGTAGTCACGTGCTGTGTTCAAAGGCTTTCCATTAATAATGACGTAACCTAAAATAGTTTTTAAACCTATGTTTTTGTTTTTACTAAACTTCTTTCTTACGTATAATGGAGAGAGATTCTCTAACGAAAAATCTATGTTAAAATTTATGGGGTCTCACGGGTCGAAAAAAAAATAGTTTTTGGAATGATGTATATCTGTCTTCTGTTCAATTCTCTGCAGCCACACATACCTAACACGTTGTTAATTAAATTTTTGTAGGTATATTTTCTTCATATCTATTTTAGAAACTTTTATTTTATTTTTATATATTTATTTATTTTATACAGTAAATGTATAAATATTACTTATTTTATTATTACTAAATAATATAAATTATTTATTTTATAATTTAAAGTAACTGCCATAAAACTAAAAATCAAACTATTTATTTTATAATTTGAAGTAACCCCCATGAAACAAAAAATCGAACTTACGATTTTATCAACCCTAAATTGGTTACAATCTCTACAAAAAAGCCTATTTGGAAATATTCGATAAAAGACCAAATTTTTCAAAATCAGATTTCATTCAAAATTTGAAACTGAATCATTTAGAGCATCGTACCAGATTGTTAGTAAAAGAAAATTACGATTCAAGAACATTTGGCAAAAAAAAGTCAAAATAAATCTTGATCGCCGTCATTAAAAACACGATTTACAGTTAGAAAGAGTTTGTGGCACAAATAGAGGAATATTTAAATATATTTTGTATACATTTCTAAAATGTTGATAAGGAGATAAATCAGTGATTTTATTATACCTCTCACATCAAATTATCTCCCATAAGAAATAAAATGGCTGAAAATCTATAATAAAGTTGTTTTATTTATTTCTTAGCTATAAGTAGAATAGATATATTTTCGTGGGAGATGGCTACAAATACTATTGTTGACTTCTTGGATGAGTGTCTAATGCATAGACCGTTTCAAAATGAATTAGACCGTTTACCTCTTTCCGTCTTTTAGTTTGTGTCAGTTTCATACATTTAGTGTTTCAACTTGATTCTTGCTTTTCATTTGAACCCACCGATGGCATCAGGGGGTCTGGGATGTACAAATATTATTCACCACACAGTCACATTTGCAGTACAATGCAGTTGATATTTCACATAAGAACGTTCAGATATTTTCGGTCAAATCTCGTCTTTAGTTAACACCTCTGAAAGGGTATATATTTCTCTCTCTCTCTCTCTCTCTCTCTCTCTCTCTCTCTCTCTCTCTCTCTCTCTCTCTCTCTCTCTCTCTCTCTCTCTCTCTCTCTCTCTCTCTCTCTCTCTCTCTCTCTCTCTCTCTCTCTCTCTCTCTCTCTCTCTCTCTCTCATTCTCTCTCTCTCTCTCTCTCTCTCTCTCTCTCTCTCTCTCTCTCTCTCTCTCTCTCTCTCTCTCTCTCTCTCTCTCTCTCTCTCTCTCTCTCTCTCTCTCTCTCTCTCTCTCTCTCTCTCTCTCTCTCTCTCTCTCTCTCTCTCTCTCTCTCTCTCTCTCTCTCTCTCTCTCTCTCTCTCTCTCTCTCTCTCTCTCTCTCTCTCTCTCTCTCTCTCTCTCTCTCTCTCTCTCTCTCTCTCTCTCTCTCTCTCTCTCTCTCTCTCTCTCTATATATATATATATATATATATATATATATATATATATATATATATATTTATCTATCTATCTTTCATTTTTGGTAATTTCATAATTTTTTTGAAATCTATATAAGCTGCGCTTACAAATATTTGTTTAATATTTTTAATATAATTTTTATGTTATTTTTAAATTACACAAGCAACCCATTTCTCATAGATTTATTTATCATCTCACTTATGTAGTCTATGTACACAGAAAACAAGACAGTATACTGGCAGTCTCTTGTGACGGCAATCATTTACCTTCTTTCTCCCACCAACAGTTAATACATTGTAGGCCTATATTAACTTGACATTCCACATTAACACTTCGTCTCCTTTGTCGACTGTCATGTACAACTATTATTATTAGTGATAGTAGTGATGATGATTTACAATAATTGTGAATAATGGCGACTAATCAGAACAATTTCGAACCGTGTTTTAAGTGACGGATCACTGTTATAACTGAAAAATATTGTGAATGCGTGATGGTGATTTCGTGTGGTACTGTTGGATCCTGAAGAGCATGGAAATCCCGAGTGGCCCTAGCTGGATCTACGCTTTTTGCATGTAGTCTTGTGTTGTATCCCTCTCTTTCATCTTTCTTATCAGGTCTCTCTCCACCTTCTCTTATCATTCCCGACATCAGCGCTATTCGAGGGCTGGAGATCTTTTATTTACAATATTTTCATCTTTTTTTACAAAGTTATGATGACCTTGTTGGTTACTCGCCTTTTAACAACGATAAAAACAACAACAAAAGTTGGATTCCTGGAAGAAATAAGTTGTCTTCAAATTAGATGATTTTTTGTTTGCAATATCTCGTATCAGGATTGAAAAGGTTATACTTCCACTTTCTTTAACTACGTAGCGTTTTATAGTTTAATTGCTTTATTTTAATCTACAATAAATTTAAGAAGGCCGAATGTAAGCTATACAATACAGGCATAGCCTTTGAGGGTTTCATTTGGTAGAATGACATAGAGGTATTCTTTTTTTTGAATTTGTAAACTAAATATAAAGGACAATGATATTATTATAATTATTTTAATTATTATATATATGTTCAATTTAATTATCTATTGTTTATATGCATTTATTTTTTTCTATAGAAATAGTCTAATAAATATGAACAGTAATTGTTTGTTTTTTCTGTGTAAGCTACCAACTGAAATTAAATAAATAAATAAATAAAAATAAATAAATAATACTGCTAGAGTTATTAGAGAGGTTAACAGCTACAAATATTTCTTCAATCACGACATCATAATACCAAATGACATGCCATCTTATCCATCGTTGACGATAAGTTGTATACAATTATCCAATCCCTATCATATATACAACATCATAAATATATTTCATATTCTAATTATAGACTAGTAGAACTTAGAAACAAAACTAACAAAATCCTTAAATGAAAAACACCACTATTCCAAAAATATGATAAGAAATTCAAGAAAAATAAATGCAATTCATGAAGCGTGGAAATTATAAAATCTATAAGAAAATCAAATGAAACACAAACACGAAAACACATAAATAGTGCAGCTACATACATAGCATTATAATGTTCTAATTAAATGGTACCTTAATACCATTTACCTTATTACCTTAATGATACATCTACAGCAGTCCTCGTTATGTTTCACCATCTTCTGGCTAATATTCATCAATAAATACTAAACACTATAAACATTCACTTACATATAATTAAAATGTTGTAATGTTAAATTTCTTGTACACTTGTAAGTGTAATTACTTAAATTATGTTTATAAAATATCAAATGTTTCTGGTCACATGTTTATTCGACCGGTTGCACTAGTTAACTCAGCGTGTCATGAGAACTTTACTACTGTAGAAGTAGAATAAGGTTTTTATAACCATTTAATTGTAATAAAGCTGAAATTAATATTTAGGTGTTTCCTTTTATTTCTTTAACCAAAAGACAAGAAAATCACACAATCGTGAACTTAGAAAGAAATAAAGTAAGAATTAATGAAAATTAAAACAACACAGAAACATTCAAAATATAAATCGTATTAAAATAATAACAAATAAATATATATAACTCTCTTCGTTAATGTCTACTTTGTGATGGTATTAGGCTTTGTTGGGGTGGCCATATTGCTGCTCTGAAATTGTTTTGAAGATGTACATGTAACAACTGAAGATGACGATTTGCTCATTAAAACGTCGTCTTGAACAAATAAATCTTTGCTTTCAGATCGTCAATTAATTGTTACGTCAATTATAATTTGAGTGGGAAAAAATAAATATCATATAATGAGTAGGAAATTAATATATATATATATATATATATATATATATATATATATATATAAGCTAAGAACTTACTTTAGATTAAATAAAGTGTTTATTACATTTGTTTTCCATCAGATGATTTATGTTCCACACAGGGTTGTAAATAAAATGTGGAAATGCCATTGCAATTTACGTACGTAAGCTTGATAATTATTTTGTACTCATTTAGAAAAAACTAGACCAGGAAAAGATGAAGGGAGAGTTAAAATGAAAAGCTCACTTTTGCACAGGTCACGTCCCGCCACTGGGTCATTCTCTTTCTTCAGTCAAATTAGGCAAGACGCCATATTTAATTTGACTTTTTCTAAACTAAAAGTGTGTTTGTGTTTTTCTCTCATTAAGAACGGTATAAAACTCGGTGATGGTGACTGTGTTAATGAACTTCATCGTGTACAACTTCTAAATGACTTGTGTAAATATGGATTTACTCTATTTGTGTAATGAGTTTCATCGCAGCTTGAATTGGACTAATTAACAAGTCAATCTAGAATAAATAATATTTGTTCTAAACTATAATAGTTTTACGTAGGTGTAACTCAGATGTAAGGCTTCCGTGTGCTTAACAATCCCGCTACTAATAAAGGTTGGGATGTTATTTGGCACTTTTTATTTAGTTCACATTTTTTCAAGTACCAAATTCAAAATCCTTTTTGACTTATTTTACAATTGTCAACTTACAAACAACTGTTTATGTTCGTTCATCGTCTTACACGATATTTTTGAGGTTATATAGTTAATTATTATTTTTAATATATTCTTATTTTTTTGTTAAGAAAACAAATTTGGTCATCGTTAGATTCAGACTTTAAAGTCATATATTATAACCTGTTTTACATTTAATTAGCTACTAGCTGCACTGCCTACTAGTTTTAAGCAATATGTAAACTTAACCACAAATAAGCTAATAAATAACAGCTGTTAAAACATCCGTTTGAATCATTGATAAATACATATTTGTCCATGTTTGATGTAAATCATTAGTATTGTTTCTATAGAGGTATACTTTCAAATAAAAAATATAACTTTCTTTGTGTAAAATTACAACGGATAGTTTGTACGGAGTCAGTGGGCGAAAGCTATCAATTCAACGTTCGATTTTTAATCCTTGTGGGGTAGGTTCAATTATTGGGTCATTAACTGTTAACTAAAGTGAAGCATTATTTCAGAAGAAATATTTTTTAAATTTTGTAAAACAGCTTCAAATGATAAACTATTCTGATGGTGAACAACAAACTTACGAAATTGTAAAATGGTTGTTAAAATTGAAAGTACCAAATTTAAGCAAAATCTAATTATAATTGCAACTTCTAAAACATTGGTGATTTAAATATTGATTTATTTTCTGACAACTAACTGTTGATAATTATAGAGAAATTTTCTCCTCCTACCGTCTAGAATTATAATTGACACTCCTACGCGAGTCCACCCAGTTTTGTGTAAAGAAAGTTGACTCAACCATATTGTTTTTAAATCAAATGAACCCGTGAGCAAAGAAGCTGTAACTATAATATCTGTTTGTTTGTTTGTTTTTAATGGGGTGCCACAACACGTATAAATCATTTTGATATTGATAAAACTGTATTACACTATGAACTGTTAAGAAAGCCTTAGTTAATGTTTAATTTATTTCTTGATACTTTGTCGGAAAATGTTGAAAAATCCAAATTTGTTATGAAATCAATGAAACGTTAGCCTACTATCAGCTAATACAATTCCCAACGGCTTTACGACATTTGTACTAATAATGTTAAGTTCAGACGACTTTTCTTTTTTCAAAGCACGTATACATTCATTACTTTCTTCAGCATAAATTTTAGTAAAAAGTATTGAATTCTTCACTAACCTTTGGCTAAAATTCTGCTCGTGTGTTTTATTTTCCAAAATTCTAAGACATCGTATGAGTCGCTTCACCAGTATATGGCGAACATTTCTCATTTGATTGCTTTTTTGCTGCAATTTTCGAGTTATAAATTAATTGCCTCGTTACAAACTAAATTGAAATTAATATTTTACACAACATACAGCCCCTAAGTGTGAGCCAATAACTAAATGAAACTTTGTTTTATATTATTTTATTTTTTATAACTCTGCGAAAGGTTTGTATAAGCTTGTATTGAATTGGTAATTAAAATAACTGTCTGTCCGTCTGTTAGGCGTGAATGTCTATTGAATATTAAATAATTCCCGCACACTTTCGACGACTTAATGTCCTTCTGTGTGTGTGTATACATTTCACAGGATTTTAAATTATGTTTTTTATTAATATATATTATGATTTTGTTAACTTTGCCTTTATTTTGTAAAAAAGAAGTATTGTCATTTTTTGCTCATGTAATAGTTTGAAATGAAAAGTTTCATTATGTTAATGTTATCTAGACTTTTGATTGTACATTTCTGTAAACCTGTGAATAGTAAATCTTTTAATTTGAATATCAGCCTAATTAAGTAGGCTGATTGGTATGGTGATGAAAGCTGAAGACAAAAAAAAATAGATGTAGCCTACGTCAATCCGAAAATTGCCACAAGGGCAATACAGAGTCTAGACTAAGAGAGGATACTCGTTCACTTATCTCGGTAATGAATTAAACAAAGCAAAGAAATTTGAAATCAACAAAATAATACGCAGGAAGTCATGCGTATCGATCATTTATATTGTCGAAGAAAACAAAACTTAAATTATATCAGATCTAAATATATATAACATAATCTTCAGATACGTGGTTCCTTAATGCATCCAGCATCGACCTTATAAAAATTAGGATACAAGATACGGTTCAATTTTGGTGGAAGAACAATGACAAATAAGTATTAATAATGAGTTTCAAGGAAGCCGCAATATTGGGCAGTTTATTAAGGTCAGAATAGTGACCATATAATAAGAATTCCAAACTTTAGAATGGTCAAAATATATTTTCCTTGCTACAATATTTGGCATAACAAAAAAGGACGACCAAGAAGATGTCAGTTTTAAGATGGAAAGAGCGATCTGAAGACCCTCGGAATAAGAAATTGGTAAAGTAAAGCAGCATATAATATAGCTCAATGTTGTCAGGCAGCACTAGTGCTGCAGTACGTATATAGTCTATAGAAAGTTAATTAATAAGTAACAATTCCGAAACTTCATTGAAGTTTGATAAACGAAATAAAATTGTATTTTTCAGTTTATAAATCAAAACAAATAATTTCGTAATTAATTTAAATAAAACTCATCAAAAACTTCCATCGTGATATTTTTAAAAGTATGTTTAAACGATGTCGGGGAGGGGGTAGAAAGTTATACCGTGTAAAAGTTTTCTTAATAGTAATAAAGTTTTCGTATTAAGTAAAATAAGAAAGGCTTCCGTTTACAAATCACAATTTGAAGTTTGAAAATGTCTTATTTTACAACCTCCTTAATTCACTTCATTTAAAATGAAATATGATATACAAAATGGAATATTTTAACAAAAAGATAGGCGCAGCAATCATAGTACCTACCCAGCCCCGTCATACAATGTAATAAAATCAGATCCTCTAAATGTAATGTTTAAAAGTTGGTGTATGTCGCCTTTTAGGAAATATTAAGATGTCTTATAAAGTGGAGTAAGATTGTTTGAAAACTGTTATTACACAGGTTTTCTGAACTTGGTAATTGTGTATATCACTAACGGACGTCGTATATGTGTATACTGTATATTGAAAACTAGGCTTAGCTGATTTCGTAACTACATGAATTTTCTTTGGAGGTCAGGTTTAAAAATTACATATCATCTCCCAAGTTGATATGCAATGGAATCATTACATTCTTCATTGAAACGAGTTAGAAAAATAATAATTGAAAAACCAAAAAAAAAGTTCTCTTTCCACAAAACTTCTGTCCTACTTTTTCCTCATCTCAAGAAAATTTTCGAATGACTTATTAACTCACATTATACCTCAGTTATAACATTATACTATTCGGCTTTTAAAGCTGATCCTCTACAACACTTCAACTCTTTAAATTCATCAATACTCATGTAGATAGCTTTAACACAACAGCTGATGTGTTCTTGGATATCGGCAAAGTCTTTGAAGGGTATGGCGAGAGGGTTTCCTGAACAAACTAGCCTATAGCTAATGCTTTATTTACCTAAATCGCTCCTAATTAGAAAAAAGATGGTTCCAGATTACCGTCAAAGTTATGGTATCCACACTCATCGTCTAATAGAGGTTAGAACTCTTCGAGAACCGGTTCTTGAGGTGTTATTGTAACTAACACGTGCTACTATAACTTTCTGTATTTCTACTACTCTTTGCCTACGATGCCATGTTATATTATGGATCTTGATTATTGATAAAATCATACAACGTTAGTTGGATACTCTTCAGCCATGGCTTCGTAAGTGATATTATATTATAAACAAAACTGAAGCCAAACAATTCACAAAAAAAAACAACTAATCATCTACCTCAACCTGATACTCAGTTTTAACAGCAAATGGAAAGAAACAACTAGACTCTTTCCAAAATATCGATCTCAAACGACTGAATGATTCCCCATGTTGTTAAAAACGTAGCCTAATACAATAGTCTCAAAGCCAACAGATCTGAGAAATTCCAAATATAACTCACGAAAAACTGTTCTCAAGCTAAAGACTCAATATATCAAAAGTGTCATATACCACTCTCCCTCAAGGGTATTAGCAGACCACTGTTCGATCCACTATAATTAGTTAATTATAACGGTTTTATAAGTCCATCTCCAGTAAAACAAAAACTATTATAATTATTAAAACACTAAAAATCCAAGCTCATTTCATCAGGAATTTACGTTTAGCAACGTTCTGCAAAAGCAGTCTATCATCAGGGCCCTAGTAATGTAGCAAGACTATTTCTACATCTAAAAGATATTAACACGAATTATTTATTGTTGACAATGTGTTAGGATTAGTTTTTTTTTTTGTTTTTTTTCAAATCCTATAACTTATGTTAAAGCTGTCTCTCATCAAGGCCCTAGTCATGTGAAAAGTCTATTACTAGGTACATGTTAGAAATATTACCGCAACTCATTGTTGACAATGTGATCTTTCAAATCCTATAACTTATGTTAAAGCTGTCTCTCATCAGGGCCCTAGTCATGTAAAGTCTTCTACATGTTAGAAATATTACCGCAACTCATTGTTGACAATGTGTTCTTTCAAATCATAAAACTTATGTTAAAGTTGTTAGGTATATATTCTTCATCATATTTTAACGAGTTTTGAAATGGGAAGCAAAAGATGTTTAAATTTTATACATAAATCCACATATAAAAACTACCAAATTATAAAAAATTGTTTTCTATATATAAAATTCAATATTTAACTATTAAAGACACCATTGGTAGGGTGGATTTTATCTGTATAGGGAAGAAAAATACAAAGACACTGAACTGGGCCGACTAGGAGTGAATCAAAAGAGCATTTAGTAGAGATGGAAGCTACTGACTTTACCTAGCAGTATAGAATTTTAGTAATCCAGAAATATTTAATAAATTATACTGACAAAAGCAGCGTTTTAAAACCATCCTGGATTCCTAGAAATTAAAAAATGATCTTATGTAAGAATACAGTCTTGCTTATAGTAGGTATATTTAAACAATATTTTTTAAAAAAAACATATATGACAAAAATAATGCAAACAAACAAATTTTAAAAAAAAGAGTTAAATAAAATAATAGTTCATTAAAGAACATTTTATTTTATTTAAAGTTTGTAAACAGTTTCTGAAAGAAAACAAAAATTTCTTAATTTAAAAAGAAGTTTAAATTTAGTTAGTCTATACAGCATACTTACTATTAAATAAAGTCCAGTAATGATAAACATGAAGTCCACATTTTAATAATACAAACAATATATAAATTTAATATATTTACTGGTGATATTTATTTTTTATGATCTCGCTTTACGCTTTCATTCTCTCAATCCGGAACAAAAATGTATGAAAGCTGATACCCGCCACAAAAGGCCAAATATCGTTAGAGTCTCGGCTTTTTTTAAAGTATATTATTAAATTTCTTTCATTGGAGTAATGTGGCATTCTACAATAATAAAAACATTGTTTTAATTAAAGAGATGGTAAATATTGGAGTTAAATTCTACTTTTTTTTGCGAATTATAAAGATTTTCACAAGGGAATGAAAAAACAAATGAGTTGAGAAGGATTTTGAGTTATAAAAGCTTTCGAATTAAAGAGGTTTCTCAAAGGAATGGGAAAACATTTGAGTTATTTAAGGTTAGGAGTTATAAAAGCTTTCGAATTATAGAGGATTCTTCAAAGGAATGGACAACTATTTAAGTTATAGAGGATTTAGAATTATACAGGTTTTCTTAACAACAGATGTTTTCTCAATAGAATAAAAAACATTTCATTTATAGATGTTTTCGAATTACAGAGATTTTTTTAATGGAATAAATTTTTTTGATTTATAGAGGTTTTGAATTATACAGATTATCCAACTACAGAAATTTCTTCAAGGAGTGGAAACATATTTGAGTTATAGAAGTTTTTGAGTTATACAAGTTTTCGAATACAGAGGTCTACACAAGGGAATGGAGAAACACTTGACCTATAGAGATTTTTTAGTTACACAAGTTTTCGAACAATTAAGGTTATCCCAAGAAAATAGAAACACATTATAGACGTTTTTGAGTTATACAGGTTTTCTGAATAGAATGGAAAAATATTTACGAAGAGTTTTACACATTTTACAAATTTCCTTTTTTGTGTTAGAGTGGTTTGAGTTAGTGAGGTCCAACTGTATCTTGAGATAATAATATGAATATACTTTACGAAGTAAATATGTTTGTAAAAGTCGAATAATATGTTATTATTTAAAATGAGAGGATAAAGAGCGTCTCAATGTATCTGTCTACAAGCATGAGTGTTGTAGGTTATTCTGAACAAATTACAATTTTAAAGTGGTATCTTTTGTTGAGAAACACAAATCCCTCACAATGTACTCTCTAGCGCATGACAGAATCAAGTCTCTGCATAATTTTATTTTAGAAAATCCCACGGGATCTTGAGGAAGTCTTTACTTCCGACGGGAATCAATATGAATGTACTAAAGGTAAATTTAATATGCAGATCTCAAATATTACAAAAATGAGCTATTAAATATTTCAATTTTAAAATGTTCTAACAGTTTGAATATCAATTATACTCTTTGGATAGTAAACAATAACGCAGTTGTTATATATTACAGAAATTCAAGGTAACTATTGACTACTAGAGATAGTATTGGTTTAGTTATATATTTTTTCTTTTTTTTATTATAGAAAATATAAAATTAACTAATTATAAGACGTTGCGGAACGTAACAAATAAACTTTTTCCTCAAAAACACTTCGAGTTTTATTTTAAACTCATAAAACATTTTTTGGTCTCATGATCAGTGATGATTGTATCCTTTCTCGATAAGCCGTAATACATTGTAAAATGTCCAAGGCGCAAGATATGCAATAGGGTTACAGGTATTAATCCCATTACTTGTAGTTGACTTACGCCGCTTATTAAAAATTTGTTATGGTCGACTAGACCCTGTCACCTGCATTTGCCACTTCACAATCTATTGTTTAGTAAATGCAACCCGTTTAGAAATACAATGACAACTAAAACAATAACACAATTCTTCTTATTTTTCTTAATTTCTAAAATAGAAAATTTACATACAACAAATTGATTTATATTATATAAATGACAATACTAGGCATAAAGCTTTTTTACATTAATATTTTCCTTCTCATATGTTATTGTATTTTACTTTAATGACAAAACAACCAATAAAATAATAGTACACACTTGCTAACACCTGATTTGATCCATAAACTTTAATAATTCAACTGAAACATATTTTAGGCCTAGGGTGGAACATTTTGGAAAGTAATTTTATACTTGGATTTGAACATATTTGAAATTATTTATCAACCTGAAGCAGCTTAAAGCACAAAGTTTGAATTTTGAGTTTTATATTTTTAAAAGTTTTTTTAATCTATTATAAAATTCTTTATATATACTTTTCTTTCAAAGAAATACTTTGGGGAAATCTCAGAATAATGATGATAAAATTAATTGGGTAAATCAAACTCAAAATAGCTCTTTATTCAATGTAATAGCAATTTTTTAGATGCTCAAAGTATAGAACTTATAAATACGTTAAACATTCTAGTATCTTTACATTTTATAAATACAAGTGAGACGATTAAAATTGTAAAAATAATTAAAAATCCAACGCTTATAAGGTGGTGAAATTTTTAATTTAATTGTCATACCAACGTAAATAACGAAAAATAAAATAGATATTCAAAAAGTAGACACAGGTATGATAGTTTATTGTACAATTAATGTTCAACGTGTCCTCCATTTGATGTTATGTATGAGTTAACACCTCTGATCATTCACTGCCGAAGTCATTAGAAAATGACAAGTGTATTCGAAATGTTTTAATAATATAAATGAGCTACAATTGTTTTGCCTTCCGGCATCATCGGGCAACTGATAGTTAACAGGTATAGACAACCTTTTAGACATTCACAAGTAACAGGAAACTGAAATACAATAGAGAAATCGGGAAAGATAGGGGGAATGACCTAGCAGGTAGATGAAGGTTTATGAACTATGTTAAGGATGGGTTTTAGAATGGGTGACGAATTTAATAAAATTTGGTCATTTAAATTTTAAATGAGGCCTAAGACCATACCTTTGGGCATTACATTTAAAGGCTTGTATGTTGTAGCTGGATAAATATCATGATAACGGCCTTCAACTTGTAAGTTATTTTAGTGCATAAAATACTTTAAGAAATGTTTTATACGAGTTTATATACAAATTTATAAACAGCTGATTAAGTCCATCAGCTTGAATAGTTCAACTCAAAGCCTAATCATTTTTGAACCTGTTTTAAATTGATTTGGGCTAAAATATTCTATATCAACCTTTATAAGGTGGTACAAGTATTTACTCTTAATATTTAATATTGAAATGATGAAATATAAAATTCTTAACTTATTTTCAATTCAGTAGCTGATACAACATATCAAATATAGATTGTGTTATCAACTTCTGTTGTAGTGAATAAATATTAAATTATTTTTCAATATGGCCTATTTATCGCTTGAAATACATCAAAAACCCATGTTTGTATATAATAAACTTAGCTTAGTTGATTCCTTTACATTTCCCTCAATTCATTATATTGATGATTTATTCAAGACACGGGGGTGTAGGAAGAATCGTGTCCTGAATTATAGACTCCACCCTCGCAATTCACCTTCACCCTTGAGTTTCTAGTGTTTCTTTACAGAACTTGTTAAAATTGAAAATTTTACATAAATTTGCATCTAATTTTAATCCGTTCATTTTCAAAATAATTGTATTATTCATAAATTATTGAAGTTACTCTACTGCAACCGTAATATTCTTCGTAGTTTGTATAACCTAAACCGTTATTTATTTCAACACTACCTGAGTTATAAGTATAAACTACTCAAACATTTATGTGTATATAAGAATAATTCACCAAAGAATCTACTCTTTTTAACAAATGTTAATCCTAAAACATACAAAACAGGAAAATGATCAATAAATCCCAAAAGCCGAGGACTATGCTAGAAACTAATACTAATAATGAAAGAAAATTGGGCAATGATACAACAATACATAAACATGCTTCGCTAACATACACACTAACACAAAAAGACTAGCACCAAGCAGAGTTGAAATGCACACTGGCCAATTGATCTAATGGGGTGTGAGCTGTTGCATAAAGTGTATTTCGACATGATCAACCTTCTCTCAATATTTTAGTGTATAACCTTGTAGTCACTTCGTTCTGATAATTAACCGGAATACGATAATGGTCTTATTTGTTTTGGCTGATAAAATTATCCGTTAGCTTTATACAGTTAAGATGTGTCAATTATTTTTCGTTTCTAATTTTTTTTTCTCCCCATATTTACCTGTTCCCAATTAAATTTATGTTTTTCTGACCAAATATGTTCTGCTGTTTTCGATTTATCTTATAATTTGGAATGTACATTTAAAGTCTAGTACAGTTTAATCATCACCAATCAAAATTCAGTGAAGTGCATTCATGTAAAATATGATTAATTGAATGTTGATCATCTGGAAAAGTATCGACACCTTATCAAGTTGACAAATTGAAATTTAGGTTAATAAATTATATGAATCCGACATTAATCATAATTATCTCATAACAAACATATATATCTCACGCGTGTAAAGGTTCATGCTAATAAAAAGGTTCAAAACATTTTTTGTGAGTGGAAAAATATTAAATAATCTGCATTTGACAGTTATTTGAGAAAGTTTATTCATTAATCACTTAATACAGTAAGCATACATATTGTGGTGGAACATTACTTTTGTTTACAACAGCATTACTCATTTAAGTTGTGACGAGCACTGCCGCACTAACAAACACGTAAGAAATTATTTGTTTTGATTTTTTATTGATAAAAGAAATCTATTTCATAATTTGTTAGACCTCTATTCAGCAGATGAAAGAACATTTAAAAAAAAAACCAATCTAACATCCTATTGGGTGTAGAAAAGTCCCTGATGGGTTAAATAATTTTTCAATAAATACAGCAAAATAAAAATTGGACTACAGGTATTGATAAATTGAATTACCTTTATCTATACAGCCCAATTTTGCACAAAAAGGGTCCCCTCCCCAGAGGTGTAAGTCAAAATTATCAAATGTAAAACTGTATAAATTACATTTTAAAATGATTTATTATTGATATTTTTTGAAAATATATAAACGATTGGGTAATAGTGACTCTCAAAAGTTGTTTAAATTTGTGTCATAGAAGCAAAACTAAAAGTCTAATAAAAAATTGGAATAATAAAATTGCCCTGAAATTTACAAAATTCTTGTCTTGAGGGTTCAGGATTACATTTTACAAACGAAACTAAGATTTTACAAATTATAAACTAGATTAACAGGATTTATAAAAATGATTTTAGTTCTGTTTCATTCTTTGAATATTTTTTTAAATTATTATAAGCTTAATTTTGGTTCTAAATCTGAATATAATAATTCCTTAACGGCTGTATATTTTTAAACATTACCGAGCATAAAATTATCTTTTAAAAAAATAATAATAATAATTTATGTAAACCCTTTCGGAGGTCTTTTTGAGGCTTGTGACATTGAGTTTGTATGCAAATAGGTAGTTTAATTTGATCAATAAATATAGCCCAATTCTTGTTTTTTGCTGTCATTAGTTAAAAGGTGTATTGACAGTTTTTTATATTTTTTGGGCACCCATTGTATTAAAGTTCATTGAAATTGTTGTAGTAGTTTTCACTGACAATTAAACTATACAAACTTCTTTTATTAACTTCACCTTACGTTAAAAATTACTACAGCTTGACCTGTATATGTGTGATCCACAGGTAGGCCTCCTGACTTTCTAGCATTTGTAATCACACTATTGATGATGCTTCTGATGGCTGCTGGAGTAAAGAAATCCTTGGTCTTCAACAACATCCTCAATGCTGTCAACCTTTCTGCCTGGGTGTTCCTTATGGCTGCAGGACTTTTCTACGTCGATACAGACAACTGGGCGCAACACAAGGGGTTCCTACCTTACGGCTGGTCAGGAGTGAGTATCTCTTAATAATATTACTAGTTCCATGGAACAAAGTTGTTAAATTATTCACCTAGAGTTGACAATTATTTCTTCAGCCTTTTTTGTATAATATATATATATATATATACTGTATAAATTCTAGAAAACTCAACAAATAAAAAATATAGGGTGATTCAAATAGAAACAGAGTGGTGGTGTACTGTTAAAAACTAAAGAAACAAATGCATGGTTACTCTTCCACCTCCATTTTGCTTTTTTACAAAAACATCCTTTTAAATAAAAATAAGTAATATATTTGGTACACTCATTTTTTTATAAATTATGCAAAGCCTTTATGATGTATATTTTAAAATATTTAGCGTTGAATATCTCGAAAACCGTCAATATTACATAAATATACAAGACCAAATATTCTGCTCTCTTAACAACAAACATTTTTTTTTTTTAACTAAAGAATGACCGAGTTATCAACAAAAACTACAAAATTAATTTTTTTATAAATGTTCAAAATATTTAAAATTAACTTAAAAACAAAACATTGCTAATTCTGATATTTTTTCTCCAAATCATTTTATTTTAGATCTTATGAATAAATAAATCATTTTATTAGAGGACATTTGAAAATGTCAAACCCTTAAGTAATCCAAAAATTATGAAATATTGTTAAGTTTTACAATCATATGCAGTTACTTCAGCTGATACCATTGCTTACAGCTGATATCCATACTTTATAAAGACCTTCATTAACCCTTGATTTTTTAAACTCCAAATTAAAATTACATGAATTTTAATGAATTTTAAAATGTTAAGAATTGTTTGAAATGACAACCGTGATGCAATAATTCAATGTAAAAGAAGAGACTATTTCTAAAATTAAAATCACAGACCGTCAACACTTGCTACAAATTAATATCCTTCCTGGTTAATTAATGAAGAGGTGTTTAATTAAAAGCCTGAATAATTAGCAGGAAATGTAATTGTATATCACAGCATGATGTCACGCCGCACGCGGCACCAATCTTGCTGGTACAATCAAAGGTAATGTTTTAACTATATATATTGTAGAATGGAATGTTGAAATTATTCTGACACAACTGTCTATTTGGGGCGCTTCGGAGCAAAAAAGTGTATATGCAATACTTTTATCATTCACCTATACTATAACTTAGGTAAACAAATAAAGTATTTGATGCGTTTCTCAATAAACGTATGCTTGCAAATTATTATCGTATAGTCTTAAATGGACGAAAATGACTAAAAAAATTTCTTTTGAATTTGGATACAATGTGAGTGTTTTAGTTTTTTTTTTTTTTTATGTCGGCGTTCATAATTAATTTTGAATAATAAGTATAACAACAATACCTTATAAGAGTATCCATCTTGTCTCTTTGTCATTTAGTTTTCTATAAATGTGAACGCGTTTCCAAACTATGATCCATCATCAGAAATCTTCTCGTTCTCAGAGGTCGTCAAACATTAAGATGTGACAAGACTACACAAATACACAAACACACCAGTTTATATAGATGACGGCAACGAGACGTAAGGTGTGTTGTGACCTACTGACTGTGGGTTATCTTATTTTAATTCACATCACCGTATCATATATTTCATTTGAAATTTAGCTGGTCATCCAGTAGATCTTTTTGTTGTTCTTTGAATGCCTTTTATATTTCAAACTCTTCCGCTGTGTCCATGTACAGCTATGAAATGGTTTAAAATTTCTTTCGAAAATTGTACGTGCATGGCCACTGTCAATGATGTGTTGTACAATATTAACAGCTTTTTGAAGTAGATTTTTTTTTTCCGCTGTAAAAATTATCTCCCTATTTGTCTGGATAACAATTTCAATATTTACAATTTATCCCGTATACTTCAGTCTTTTCTTCGAGAGGTATTTATGGCGAAGTGTTTTCTTGATTTTATTATTTGTTCAGTACGCTAAAGTTACGTCTATTTTGCTAAACACGTTATTCATATTTTTTGGAAGAACGTTGCCATTATATGGAATGAATTTCATTTTCCTTTCCTTCAACTGGTGTTTCATTGACGACCTCTGTGAGCGAGAAAATTTCTGATGAAGGAACATAGTTCCGAAACGTGTCATTAATAGAAGAACAAAGTCACATGACAGATAATACTTATTATTCTATAATTGTTACTTGGATGTTACTGAATAATATTTAGATAATTTTCACTTTTTGATTGACAACTACCAACCTAACATTTTTTTGTGAAGGATAATTTTGTTTGCTTTTTATTTACATTTGGGTTAAATGCGTGAGAATATTTGTGCAATGTTTTTGCACTATTTATTTAAAAAAATAATTCACTATTGTATTATTTTTATGTGTTAAATAATTTCATAACGAAATCATCAAAGATAACCACTGGCTATTAAAGACTAATCCTGTTTGATAAATGAGAATTGTAGGTCATAATTATTTTATTTCATTTTATACAAGACTCTAGAGACTAAATTTCGGCGAAATTTTAACAAAATTATTATATCCTACTTTGTTAAATTGAAACTTTCGTTTTGTGATTAACATCTCAAATTTTGTTAAGTGAATAAAAATACAATGTTATACACACAAAAGTATCCCCAAAACAATTTTGATCATAACCACTCCACCTTTTAGGCATACACCACATAGAAGATATACAGTTACTACTATAAACATCACTTTATTTGACTTCTCGAATCGAATACTTTGTTAACTGAGCACATATTTTCTTATAGATTAGTTACCCCATGTTTTACGTTTGTAAGTGGTTCTTCAAGAGACAAACTGTATAAAACAATTAATTTATTTGAAAAACAAAGACTGTCTTTCTTATTATTTGGAAATATATAATATTTTAATAATATCTCTTCTGTACAGCTGAGATATTTTAATAATATCTCTTCTGTACAGCTGATTCAATACATATTACCTTCAATTATAAACATATTAATAGTAGTTTTTAGAGTTTAGGCTCAAATATTTTGATCGATAATTGGAAGTGTTATTTCTACGCGATACAAACAACATAATTCCTCTATACCAAGAATTTGTCATAAATTATTTGTACATTATTTGAGCAATTAGTTTATAATCGTTGATTTGGCACTGGTTTTTTTTACATGTTTTAATTTAATTTGTTTTCACATTTGTCTGTCTGTCATAAAAACTGGGAAGCTCTATTTAAGACACTTCTGGTTGATAAAACTTTTGAAACTTTGTTTAGATGTTGATTTCGGATTACAATACTATTCTTTGTTATATACACATGTTTAAGGTTAAAAAAAACCTTAACGAACTTTTTAGCATCGTTTCATTAAAGTCCTGACATATTAAAATAAAAACTTAAGGGGAGGCGGTATCCCTATACTACTACATGTTAACACAAGGAACATTTTCTCAGAATCCGTTTGATCAATCACTTTCAAATTTTTTTTGGAGTAATATTGACTCTTGTTACATATGCTGAGTTTTTTTTGAGTACCTATATTGAAAAGAACTGTAGTAAAAAATGTTTTTACTAAGTAGTATTTAAAGTTTAAAATATTATACGTACTACATTTTTTTAAAGTATGTAAATATTATTATTTTTTAATAAAAAAAATCAGCTTATGTGTTAAACAAAAAAAAACCTATTTTGCAACTTTAATTCTTATAAACTGAATATGTTCCGAACATTTCCTACACTACGCAATGAAATTGTAGACCTGTCTTAAACTTCCAAACGAGACAGAAATTAATTGGATGTTTCGGACTTTTTAAAAATTTCAATAAATTATACATAGTTTTAAATGAATGCTTAAAGTCTATTATTAGATTACGTACTTGGAGGTAAATAATGACCTTAAACATGAGAGGACTTTTATCACTTCAATGTTGACAGCACTGATCTGATTGAGTGCACCCTATTACATTTAATGATGTACAGCCTTTCATGATGTGGGAAATATATTTCTATTTATAACCTAGAAAAGAACAAATTTAGTTTCTTTGGAATTCTACAGGTCTCGTTTGGTAGTGGCTTATGTCCTTTTTGGAAACAGCTTCAAGATAAGGAACTTAAAACTGGTCCTATATTGACATTCATGAATGGCGCACTGTCCCGCTACTACTACTATATTTTTTTTCCTTTCTATTGTTGCCAGTTAAATTTTGTTAATGCTTCATTAGGCTACAGTGCGTTTGGTGTCACAGTTCAGGATATTGCAAGACAACGCAGAAATATCTGCTAATACATCTTCTAATACAAGCAAACAGTAGCATTAAAGATTTGAATAAAATGACCTACTACAGAATCTGTGACAAATTCAAAACGACCACTTTCTGTTAGGATTCCAAAAGCCTTACCCGATATGCAAAAAAGGTTTTCTGTGATTGTGAAAAAAGAAATTCTGTACGCAAGGTAACAAAACACTTTCTGTGCAAGTCTGAAGTATTTGCTTTTTGGAAGGTCAGTAAGTTCACTACGGCATCTTGAAATTTATTTCAAACCTGGGTAGAATATGGGATGAATTTTAGTAGGTTTAATGTTGATTTTTGCTATCGCCAATAATTATTCCTGAACTGTAATTTTATTTTACATTCAATTTATTAAACTTTATTGCAACATTAATCAACTCAGAGGCACAGTTTAGTAAATATAGCCGTGGCAATCTCAAGGGAACTTGGCTGGATTTACACTTTTCTCGTTTATTTTTGAGTTACATTCCTCTCTTTCTTCTTTCCTGTCAGGTCTCTTTTGACCAGTTCTTTTTCAACTTATACGATACTAGAGTATGCAAGGGCTAAAAGTCTTTATTTTAAGTTCTTTTCCTCCTTTTATTATCCGAGAGGTTTTTCGCCTTAAACAACAAGAAAAATAGAACATTTTCAAGTTTGTTCGAAGTTTCAACGAAATCTATAAAACGTTGAGAAATTGAAACGGCGCCATGATGGATTTTTGGTTTTTTACCAATAACTCCCAAATTAGCATTTTTAAGGAGTTGGCGATTAATATGATTTGTTTTGGTCTTTAGAGCCTTCAATTCAGCAAACTTATAATAATCGTCAGAGCAGACGGACGGAAATCATTCCATAAATCACTTTTTGGTCTCAATTTCTTGATTCTTCATATAATTTTCTCTACTCTACATCTATGTGATGAAGTAAACCAAATCAGATTTATATATTGTTGGAAATTTAATTTTATTTCGTTACACTTTTATACAGATTAATATAAACACAATATATGGGAGAGTTGATAAGCTTCCAGAACCAAAGTAGCTTTCAAAAACATTTCTGTTCGGATCTCATGTTTGTTACGCCCATGGGTACACAAAGAGAGTGGGTGTTGAGCTCTGTTGACTGAATAATTTTAATTTATTTTCCTGTGTTGGCAACAGTGGTTTAATAACAAATAGAGTCCACATGAACAGTAGGGGGCGGGATTGTTTGGGTAGGACTGAAGTACAGTAAATATTCTGTTTTTAAAAAATAAGATAAATTATGAATTGATTATAAATGATAACTTATCCATTACACAAAGGTTAGGTTTAGTTTTTAATCGTTAAAAAAATTCAATCTCTTTGTTTTTTTACTGATCTACACTCAGGAAATGTCGTCTGTACATAGGCACTACATACAATAAATAAAATATGAAGATGAAATTTCGTATAGGAGACTATATTGTATTTAACCCTAATCTAATTCAGAAATATCTTAATTGAAAATGTCAAAATGGCACCCCATTAGAAACAGTTTTATATCGTGTGTGTTATTCAATGTATAACACACAAACTTAGATAAAAATTTCAGATTTCAACCCTCAGTTATAGTTTGATTGGTGTAGCTGATGTATCACTGAAGAGGACGACCTTGTCGTTGAAACGCATCTGATACTTAGGCGTATTTTTTTATAAGAATTGTGTTCTGTGTGTTTGTTACACTGTATAATTTTCTCATAAGTCAAGCTCAACATTTAATATAGTGAAGTTATTGTCAAAAATTTAATTTTAGTCCGTAACCTCCCTCAAAAATCAGATGTTAATCCAGATACCAGAGCCGAGTCACCTATGTAACAATTGGAGACTCCTTTGTATATTTACAGCTTTGTGCTTCACCAAGGCCGAGACCCTGACACGGTCCGATCTAGCTGATTTCAATAAAGTAGTGTACGAGTTTGGAAATCCTGTCTAACAACTGTTTGTTTGTTTTATTGTATTTTTTTTTTCAAACTTAAGCTGCTAGATAAAACGCTTTGATCTACTAATATTCTTAAACAATCCTACAAGAAAAAAACTAGCTTTTGGACATTACATTTAGAGGATCTGCTTGTAAAACATTGTTTGATGAGGCTGGGTAATTACAAAGATGGCACTCATTAACTTGTTTATTTTTGAGGATGAGTGTATGAGAAAGTTAGAACAATATGTTTACGTTAAAGCAACGTTTATCTTTAACAAAATATGTATGCTAATATTACAGACAAGAGATTAGTTTAATAGAGCCCTAGTTATGTAAACATTTGCAGAGCTTCCGATTGAAATTCAACTCGTTTTAATCCTTGTCTCTTGCTTATGAATATTTCATGTCACCATGTGCAGAGAGAAATCATTAAAATTATTCCCAGGCTACATTATTGTATTCCGTAGGGACTAAACTAACCAGATGGAGACTGTTCAACAATATGAAAATCCGTTAAAATTAAAAAGCACTGGATTTTTATTTAACCCACTAGCTATTGCAAATATGTGAGCTCATGTTTTTATTCATAAATTTATAGATAATAATGATTCGAATTTGCCCCTAACCACAATCACTAGAAACTTTAAAATAAAACAAAATTATCTGATTAATTGTTCTTTATTAATTATTTCCACTAAATGCCCTGATGTACATTTTGATAACATGGTTATCATCATCGGAGGGTCTTGCTTATAAACTAAATCTAAACTTACATATCTACTCCACAGTACAGAATTTCACCACAGTGCTCAACAAGATTGTATCTTTATAGAAAGTGTTACTAAAAAGTACCCTCTACTTCTTCCCACAATTTTAAACATATCGATTTAGGTTTTCCACTATCTTGGATTGTAATTTTTTTTTTAATATAAACATGGCCATGTGAACATTGTTTTTCAACGCTGAGTTCAGTAGAAAATCATTTTTTTAAATATCTGTCATCAATTTCGGAAAAAGTTGTGAAATTTAATTATTTAAATTTTGCCAAAAGAATTTAATTCGTTTAAACTTTTTGTAACACATGATACTGCATAACATTTCAATTGAGGTTAGTGTATTACCACAATAATGAATGAAGTATAGGGTCAGTTTGGTACCTCGAAAAAAATTTCCCTCCGTTTTTTCACTGATCTTCATATTCAAATCCTCAGTAAACCAAAAGAGTGATTTTCGATTTGCCAATCCTCCATTGTCGTTGCTGTCTGTATTTTGTCACGAGGTGGCCACAAAAATTAAGATAGAAACATAAAATATCAATTGAAAGAGTAAAAAATGACGTCCATTTAAAACAGTTTTTGTTCGTATGTAGTTTGTTATTCAAATTAAGATTTGCAAAAATTAAAAACTTTTAACATCAACTTAAAATTCTTAAATACAAATTTGCAAGTTTTAATTATGCACCAATCTTACTCTCTTTATAATGAATAAGAAAGAGCGAAGTTATTGTAAATAAAAGAAATGTAATATTTATATGTGGCAGAGCCAAGTCACCGATAGCAAATGGAGGCTCATTCTCGTGTGTACAACGTCGAACCCCACCAGCCAATGTCACAAAAGTAGGTTCAATCTGCCTAGCCTTATATAAGGAGATCTGTATAACAAATTTTATAATAAAATTATCTTACCAATAATAATAATGAATAATAAAATAATATATAACTCACCGTCCACAATATTCTGTTTTGGTCGTTTTTTATATACGACGGCCGTTTCGGCTATTCAGCCATTATCAAGTTCATTGTTGGAAAAGGTCCTCCGTTGTCATAGAACACTCAGAAACAACATAGTTAACATTAACAAAAACACAAACACTGATTTAAAATGAATATTAATAAATTTAATTAAAACGTGACTCATGAGTCGACACGATTGTTAATGTCACGTTTTAATTAATTTTAATAAATATTCATTTTAAATCAGTGTGTGTGTTTTTGTTAATGTTAACTATGTTGTTTCTGAGTGTTCTATGACAACGGAGGACCTTCTCCAACAATGAACTTGATAATGGCTGAATAGACGAAACGGCCGTCATAATAATACATAAAGGCAAATAATAATAAATTGGTGACCTCTTTATCAACCAATACAATTTAACACATGCTACAAAGCCCAAGAAACAAACTTTTGGGCCATACATTTAAATATCTGTTTGTATTTCATTATAAAAAGAGGCTGGATGGGATGGTAAACACTAACTGGTTTCATTATATACTTCTATTCAAACTGATTCAATTATGATTGCATTTGAAGCTGTTAATTAAAATCCTATGCGGTATCAATAGTTTAAAACATTTAATTTATATTTAAATAAAGTCAAATTTCATCACTTTTGAACTCGACATTGGCCTTGCCAGTTACAATTCAGTGTCAAAAAGTATTCAAGTCCATTTAACAACTGTGTATGATGATTTAGTCATTGAAACGTCACATTGAACAAATTTATTGTGGAAAATTATGCTTTTTGGTGATGACTGTTAGGTTCATTCTAAATAGTTGTATCCCTCAATGCAAAACAACTTACAACTGTTAAGGTGTATTGTATTTTATTAACTAAACAATAAATTTCAGGATTTTTTTAGTTATAAAATATATCTTGATTATCATAATCACCTTACAGTTAAATAATTGACTTTTTTCTTTTGTTACAGGTATTTACAGGTGCGGCTACCTGTTTCTACGCATTTATTGGATTCGATATCATTGCAACAACCGGTGAGGAAGCAAATAATCCAAAGAAATCAATACCTTTAGCTATTGTCACAAGTTTAGCAATCATTTTGATAGCCTACGTTACTTCATCTATGATGCTAACCCTTATTGGTAAGCCGTGTTTAAGCAAATTAATTTTATTTATTAATCATAGTGTTATAAATAATGTTAGATTGTTTCCATAATTAAATAGATTTACAATAACTGATATTTACAGTTCTAAAATTGTTTAAAATTGAAAAATTGGTTACAAATTGACTAAGCTAAGATTTTCCTTCTTTCTGTGTCATCTCTGATTTCCTAATGGGTTTATTTATTATAAACACCCAATACCACAATTCATTAAAACAAGATTTATTTCCTTATGTACGTTTCAGTAACATAGTTCCCATCTCCAGAGGTTGAGTATTAAACAAACACTAATTGTATAAATATTATAATGAGTTACAAAAGTGAGGTTCGTTCCCAACTCCACCCTGTGGTTAGTTCAATCAATGGCATTGACCCAAGTTATTCGGCTGGTCAATGATCTAGAACCTCACTTGTGTAACTGTTTATAATATTTATAGAATTAGTGTTTGTTTAATACACAATCTCTGAAGATGGTAACTATGTTACTGAAACGTACATAAGAAAATAAATCTTGTTTTATTGAGTTGTGGTAATGGGTGTTTTATTTAAATCTTTACGTTTGCTGCAGTTTGCTCAAAAGTGTAGTAGTTTCTTTAATGTCTAAGCTGATGCTTATACCAAACCAATAGTTCAAAAACTTTACCACTTCATTATGTATCAGTATTTTTCCAAGGCATCCAAAATAAGAACATAAACTTACCTACAGTTGGAATGCACATTTGGTATGGTTAGGTTAGTTTTTTTTTTTTTTTAATTAAAAAACTTATTTCAAATTCACTAACAATTTATGTAAAAAATATTATGTATCTTCATATTTTGAAACATTATATCATATAATATATAAATGGTAATTTATTAGTACAATTCATCTGTTGTTTTCTCTCATTAGGCACAGCCACACCCATTTCCTGTTCCACTACTTGCTTCTTACTTCTAGTATAGAGAAAATTATGTGAAAAGTCAAAATATACAAGTTATGTTTTTTGTCGATAAAAACTACTCATCTTGAAATTCTCCAAATCCAAAAAGTCACATAATTTAAAAAAACGCTCGGTCTTTTAGTTTACAAGATTAATAACATATTTCCTAACTTCCAAGAATCAAGTGTTTATTGTTCACTGTGCTTTTATTTGTAATTTTGTAAGTTATTATATTTCCAAGCCACTCTTTAAATTCTTGTTTCTTCTTGACTCAGAAGCTTAGATATATAAAGAAATTTCCACACTAAAATTTAAAACTAAAAGTCGATTCATTAGCATACTCCGTAATAACTTAATAATTCTAATTAAATGATTGTTTTCTTTGCAGTACCATATGAGTCAGTGGATCCAGATGCTGCTCTTGTGGAGATGTTTGGTCAAGTCAATGCACCAAAGTGCAAGTATATTATAGCAGTAGGAGCTTTAGCTGGACTTACAGTATCCATGTTTGGTTCTATGTTCCCCATGCCAAGAATAGTCTATGCCATGGCTCAAGATGGACTTATTTTCAGGTATTTTTATACAAAATAAAAATGTTATACCAGGTGGTTTGTTCGACATAAAAAGAGCTAGTTTCTATAATAAACATTAAAATGTTTATTTAATCATATCTATATATAGGAAAGGTTAATGGCCTAGTGATTAATTTGATAAATCTACACTAAAAGAAATAAAAATTGATGTTGCAAACGATAACCTTATGTCCATAGATTCTGTAAAAAAATGTTGATGATATCTTAAAGTGTAATAAGTTTATTTAATTTTAAAGTATAACTCCATAAGTGTCAAACGTTCATAGCAACCATTAACAATTTTGAAATTTTATAATTCAATCAAATGTTGTTTACCATTGAACACTTACGAGTCTAACACACACTTACGAGTCTAACACAATTGAACACTTATCAGCTGTTATAAATAAATTAATTAATTTACAAGTGTTCTCAAAACAAACAAATGTGCAGAACTTTTACCACTGCTAGCTATTATGTTTATAGAAATAATCACTACAAGCCTTCTTGTATTTCTTATTCCTATATATAAAAAACAAACAAATCTACTGTAAATAAATATATCTAAATAAAAAAGGTTTTTAGTACAAAATTTAATCTTAAAAGTTTAGTCGCTCTTTAGTGGTATTTTTCTCAGACGTGTGGTTTGTTCTATTGTTTTGCCTAATCAATCACTATTAGTTTAGTTTGATAAAAATATTTAAACCCAATTTTGAAAATACAACTTTCAATTATGACATTTGATACAACTGTCGGAGCAAGCTCAAGTCCACTTGGGCTATAACTAAAAGTGCAAGCTAACAGTTACACTGTCCCATCTCCACCACGACACCTCCACTCTTGTTTTTGAAAGTTTCCCAATACAGTACAGTTAACTAACTTTCACTAAACATTGTAATAAATATAAGATTTTAATAAAAGAATGAAATATTTACTTAATATTTCCAGTTAGTTAACTATTACAGCCTAAATTTTAAAAATCATAAATTTTCTCTTCACTTCAACAGATCACAAATTCCTGTGATACTATTTGATACAAATCATTAACATGAATTTTTGGCATCTTTAACATTTTTAAAATCATTAACACAAATAAAAACTGTAAGAAAGAAAAAACAAACCTCTTAATTGAAAAATTAATTTAATCTACTACCTGTTTTATTTGACCTGTGCTAGTAAAAGTGGTAGTATAATTACACTCTTCTCTACAGTATTTGTTTTCGTCCTGTTCGCACAATATTTTATCCACGAAGTAAAAGCCTGAAATTACTAAATAATTAGAAATAAAAATTGGAATACATTTTGTTATAACATTATCGGCTCTAGTACTACAAAATACTAGTGATTGGTTATTTGTAATCTATAAATAAAATTTTTATTTATTACCCTACTCAAGTTATTCAAAATTAACATATAGTCGAGGAATTAGCATTTAAGTAAAAGCCTTAAATGTCTTTTGTTAAATTTTCATGCCCCCCCCCCCCATCTTTAAGTAAATATATATTGCCGGTCATTAAAGATTTACAATCAGAGATGTAAACAATTACAAACAACTTGTAAATAATTTCTTGTAAAGAAATAATACAATTTACAAGGTTAAATCTTATTATGATGAAAATCTAAGGGGATTTCCGTGGTCGCTGAAAACGAATATGGCCTCTATTTGTTTTTAACTCAGTACCTAATCAAAAGAAAAACAAACAAAGAAAATTTTTTAACTTTTAGGAAGGTTTTTTGAGTCGTTGAGTGAAATGAAAAATATACGGAAGCTAACGCAATACGTCAATAAATGGGGCCATTTCATACTTCAATATGCATTGTCTCTATTTTCAATACAGTTCTCTTGGTACACACAAATATGTTGTTTACTAGTACACCAAGTATTGAATCTATATCTTGAAAAAAAAAATTAAAATAGGAGTCTGTAACACGACCGGATTTTGCAATCTGTGTCAATCTCAACAATTTTCAAACTATCAACTTATAAACTCTAGCAAAACAACTAACGAAATTATTTACAGTAAAAACTATTGGGAATCATAAAAACTATTGAAACTAGAGCCGGTATACGCACGGATTTTGCTGTCAGTGCTACAAAAATTAATATATTTCTCGTCTCTAGATTCAATAGATTTTCTATAGATTAGTTTTTGAGATATTCACTTGAAATTTAATATACAAATTATTATGTAAGTTTTACGCTAGCCTTATTGAGTTTCAAGTTATGATCTTCAATATTTTTTTTAATAAAACCGGGGAAAAGAACATGGTCTTTTTTATTACCCGGGGCGAGATTCGCTTGTGTTATTGACTCTATTATCAAGATATCAACTTAATTAAAACCCAGCGTAGTAGTAAATACCATACTTTTAAACGTTTTAAGATAATATCATGAAAATTGTTGAAAATATAGCGGATCTAGACGTCAGTAATACAAAAATGCAGGCATAACTGGCTCCATTTTAAAAAGTAATTGAGCTATCTACAAAAAACTCGCCTTACAATTAATTGTAAAGTATGTTTATTAACTTGTATTCTATAAAAACAATGATAATAATTTGTATTTAGTTCTGACAATTGAAATTTATCTTCTCTTCGACTATACGTTTTTTAATAAGAAATTGTTTTACATTGTTTTTAAATTGTTGATTTTGCTTTCTTTGTTTTAAATGATTTGGTAGTTTCAAATGTTTCCGATAAAAATTTTTTTTTTTTGATATTGTTCTACGACTTATAATTTTAATTTGATTTTTTTGACGTAGAAATAAATCTGTTTTAACTTTAATTTCCCACATAGTTTTGGAAGGATTTTTATTACAAAATTCTGTGTTGTATGTATTTTGATTTTTCTTCTCTTTTGAATTTCTGTACATTAGTTTAAATTGATTATATGGTATTTTCACCATCAAACTCTGTCATGTTGAATGATAAATAACATTATAACCAATGATGACACGTATGACAATGAATGGTTATTTCGCGATTGTTATTCAAAATTCTTCCTCATTTTGTCTTCTTTTTTTCTATACTAGATGTTGAAGCAGTATTATATTCCTAGCTATACAAAATAGTTGGAAAAAATTGATAATATAGTTTCAAGTAGCTTTCAGGATCCAGGAAATAAATAAAGTACTGTACTTTAAAAATATCACCGGTATGCAGTGTTTGGGTTCATTTTCAACATATATTATTATAAGGATACAATGACACCTTTAAATTTCAAGAATATTCACAACAAAACAATTTCATACTTATATTAAAAAGGATGGAATATGTGAGTGACAAATCTCAGACTTTGGGTCGCCCAAGAGTGTGTGGATGTGTGTGTGTTGTAGGATTAAACAGGTAGGATTAAGATCATCCCCATCCACCCTCCTTATTTGGAAAAGATATATTTTCCTCTGAAGAATTGGTAAAACTACAAAAATACATTTAGTTTCATTCAAAAACTAATTTTAATAATAAATTATTTATATTAAACTGTTCCATTTATAAAATTCATTTACCTGAGTTAAGTTTATAAAATAAACATCTTACACATTTAAAAACATTACTATACAAATATTCTTTAGGTACAGGATACCAAAAAATATAATTTTTTTAAATCCTAAAATTACATATTAATTTGTGACATGTACTTTTCCAAGAAGGCATAAAAAGTCTCTAAATATCATCCAAGATGGGTGGTTTTTACATTTTTGTATACAGAACTTTAATTTTTTTTATTTATCATAACACTTTTTAATTTTATATAATTTATAATTAATACACACCCCTTGTTATTATTTCTTAATATCTCATACTTTACTGTGTTATATTCTTTTGTAGTAATGAAAGTAACACTGTCATTCAATGTGATGATACTTAAGTATTCCCTTTTGAGCCACTATAAATTACATGGTGTGTTGATTCTTCTCAACCGTTAACTTAAAACATATATGTTTGAAAATACAGTTTAGCTGTAAGGTATGAAAAGGAATTACCTCTACAGTTTCAATTTACTTTAAACAAGAGAATCAATCAACATTTTAATTATTTTCTCCCTTGACTACAGCTTTCATTGAATGGGTTGTTGCCGCACTTTAATTACAAACTAAACTCTAGAGATATATTAAGGTCAGTTTTTGTAAATATTCTAATTTAAACCCATAAGCAAGACATTACAATAGATTGAAAGAGGGATTTTTACTACTAAAGTTACCTTTTTGTAATGAATGTGTACTTATAAATACAGTTTATTTCCTTTTTAGTTTTATTATATTATTAATATAATTTATACAGACATTTGTTAACATTTTTGTTTATAAAATACAACGTTTCAAGAATGTGAAGCAACTCTCGTTATCAAGTGATGAACCTAGAACGTAAAAAATGTACACACAAAGGGCCAAAATTACCTACAACTGCATTAGAAACTAAAAATAAAAATAATATCCTAGTAGAGAAGTTTAAGCGATCAAAACAACTAAGACTATATAGAAATATGACCAGGAATACCATGATTTGATAGAACTACACAATACAAGAATATGAAACCACTCAAGAATATGATAAACCATGAACATATACATACTGGTCAACTAAAAAAATGGGTGTGTGTAAATGGGGTACTTACCTCACAGTTATTTCTAACCTATATTATGGTGGTGGCATGGATAAACTTGTTCTGAAACTACTCCATTGTCACACACCCCTTTTGTTTAGTATATCCTCAATTCAACTTGTAGTTACCTGATCACATAATCTTAATAATTGTTTCGACAACTCAGCCCTAGCTTTAGCCCTGACTTTCTTCTTTAGGTTAACTGTTTTATTTTCTAAGATAGGCCTTGGGTTTGTAGACTATGGTGACCTATTTTAATGTTTTTATGTTCAATGTTTCACACTTGTTAACAGAATTAGATCACCCACTTGAAACTTTGTGTAATATAATAATGGCAAATGTTTAAATAAATTATATTAATTTCAATGAATCTTTAATAACATGATTTATTATATCATTTCTTTTTCTATAAGTTTTTAATTGTCATTTTTAAAATAATTTCATTGTAATAATTTGTTTATTTTATCTATATAATTTATAGTGCTTGTGTATACATTTTTTATATGAAAAAGTATGGAAATATATTGATTACTTAATTTCAAAATAGATACAAGAATTGAGTTAAATGGAAATTACCTTCTGGTACACAACATATTTGTTTTTGTTTTTAGGGAAAAAAACTATGATGTTATTAACAAAAACAGAGTATAAAATATTCCTAAACAAAAAATTAATATTTTTTTTTCAAAAAGAAAAGAGACCTCTAGCATTTGAATAACGTTAGGGTCAGAACAACAATAGGTCAAAAGAGTCCTGATAGGAAAGATGAAAGAGGGATTTAACACAAGACTACATGAAAAAATATTTAGATCCAGTGCAGCATTTCAGGATTTTTACAATCATACTAACTGAGTGACTTTATACTAACTCCGAATGGAATAAGTCATAATATTGAAATCTAAAACCTATATTTGAATTATGTGGATATTTCAATTGATTCTATATTCTGTAAAGGATTGAAATCACTAAGTCAATATTCCCTAATAGCAAACAAGACTGTTTGGGGATTTCAGTAAGAGTCCAAAGTCAGAAGGGAATTGTTTGTGACTATTATAAAGAGAAGGAAATACAATTTCAGTATTAGTCCAACATTAGAATGGATATTGTATTACCATTATGTTATTTCAAACTAATGCAAACAAATTTTTGTTTGTATGTGGGTTTACCTTGGTGTTTATTGTTTCAATGTGAATGTTTATTCAATTTAATCACATTGTGTTGTTGAATTTCTTTTAAAATGCCTTCTTAAGAATGGAAGCTAACATAATAATAACTAACATAAGACTCCTAAAATCATAATATTTATTTGAAGTATTGAGAATTTACTTCAGTTTATACATAATAATCTTTAGCACAATAGTCTGTTGTGGGCCTAGATGGCTTTTCGTCACGTTTGTGTCATCAAAATTAATTCTAAGTTTCATGAGCAAGATTCGTTGCTAATTGTAGCTCCCCACTGTCCCAAGATGCTGGGTGAACTCTAAAACTTTGTACACCCCTACAATGTTTGAACCTGGGAGTTCGTGCATACAAAATTTAGGTGTCCAATAGTGAATATAGTCTGAATAATCTTTGATTCTGACTTAAATTTCCAATTCAGAATAACCATTCATATGAAGACAGAATTGAACTTCCTTATTATTCAATTAAAATAAACATTTTCCAATTTTTCAATTGCATTTGTATTGTTTTTTTCTTATTTTTAGTTGCATTAAATACTTTCTGATGTAACACTCAAATTTTCCTGATCATATTTTGTATATAGTGGTTGTTTCGACCGCTCAGGTTTAGCTTTAGCTTCTTAGGTTACTAGTTTCCAACATATGCTTAGGTTACTATGCTATTATGAATTGTCTTGTTTCAGAACATTATCCCAAGTATGGCCATCAACAGGAACTCCACTAATAGCAACATTCAGTTCTGGACTGTTTGCTGCTTTAGCTGCTTTAGTTATCAAGTTGGAAGTTCTTGTTGAGATGATGTCTATAGGTGGGTGGAAACATCGACATTACATTAATAGTTTAGTAAATCACAAACTTTTTAAGCAAAACATATCTTTTCAATTGACGATTTTGTAGTAATTTCTCAAAACTTCAATATTACTTAATTGATCATCAAGCTGAATAACCTCTTGTATAATTTTTTTTGTCAACAATCCATAACCTGATTAGCCCTTGTATAACTGGTTCATTATTTCTGAAAAATTTCTTTAGAAACTTAAATTTTGAAGCATTACATGTGATTTGTTATTTATCTGTTAATTTATAACATTTAATTCACTTCATAAGGTTTTTGTTTTTTGTTGTAAATATAAAGTAAAATAATTTATATCATGTGGCGTGATTTTCATCTAATATAAGTGCGTTTCATAACTTGAATCATTCTTTTCACACCTATAATGTTTCCTAAATATTGTTTTAAGTTGTGTTCTTGTTTCGTAAATATATTTTATTTAATAAACTCCAATTTTGTCACATTTTTCCACATTATTATTTTATTTATTTATTAGTGTTCACAGCCATACTTAAATTATGTTGTTGTTGTTTTTTTTTAACTGCACAATTTGGTACATTTTCTTTCTGTATTTTATAACCTAGGTTATACATTTACTCTTTATTTAATATTTTCCTATTTTTATTTCCTTTACTTATTATATTCTTTATTAATTTGCTTTCTTTTTTTATTATTCTGTTATTTACAATATTGTGTCAATTTCCATTTTTGCTACTACTAAGTAATGACATGCTACATATTCTATTCAATATGTATCTAATTACCACTATCAGCTTGTGTTCCATCGAATGGTTCAAATTAAATCTACAATAATGATAATAATAATATCAGTGTACATTTTTGGTAATTTCCAAACTTCAGATTGTATATGTTCCTTTTAATTGATAAATGAAACAAATTTATGTCACTGTTTCTTTTTTTCTATTGTATAACTTATATTGTGTTTGTATTCTATTTAGTGTTTTATTCTTTTATTACTACTAGTGTATCTAATAAATTATAATTCTTCAAGATATTAGATATACTCGTACTTAATAATAATCAACATAACTATTTGTGACAAACTTTACAAAAATCTCAATTACATTAGGAAGGTTAAAGTGATTTTAGGCAGATTATATAGATAATGCGTATAATAAAATAACTTCAGGTATGTTTTTACTCCAAAACTTGTCCAAATACTGTAACTATTAGGTATTAAAGTTAGTTTATTATGGAATATTAAATACCAATTTTTATTATTTTATAGAGTAATTCTAATAAAAATAATGTATATAGGTTATTTGCCATACAGGAAAACCAATAACTATAATGTCAAAATTAAAGCACAGAAAGCCATCCAAGTAAACTTTGAAGAACTTGAATAATCTAACACTCCCAAACTTGCATATCATTGAAGAATTATTATGTTGTCGACTATTTAATAGACTTCCAAAGTGTGAAAAGATTAAGACAATTTGAAAACAATTTAAGCATTTATTGTTGCTCGAGAGTGTGTATTCAAATAATGAGTTTTGTTCATGAAAGCCGTAGATAGGGGACATTGCCTGTCTCCAATAAACATTGTTTTGATATTATAATTATAATTGTTATCAGTTGTTGTTATTCAACTAGTTTTTCTTATATTTTTCTGTGTGTTGTTACATATTTCTTTCCTGTGTTTTAATTATATATTTAGTAGCCTTGCATTAATGTTTTAACATGGTAATAAATTTAATTAATGGAATAACTCTAATAAAACCATTTTTGATAATATGACAATATTAACACTAATACAATTTGTTCCAGGAACACTACTAGCATATACTTTAGTATCAACTTGTGTGTTAATACTTCGTTATCAACCCCACTCAACCAATTTAATGGAACTGCTACCTGAATCTCTCCGTACACCAATGAAAGGTTCACCAACCAAAGATACAATAACCAATGGCCAGGTATGCATCACTAAATTATATACTATTATTGTTTATGTAAATTTATCAGAGATTTTGTGGGAAGTTAAGAATATTCAAAATATTATTCACAAAATTCAAACAACATTTATTTCAACTTATTTTAAAGCACAAGATTATACTTAATTCTGATTATAAAAAAAAGTTTTGAAGTACTAAATTTCTGTAAGGAACAATGCATCACTTGACTCACCCCACATTCAGTTCATTATTGAGATAATTTGCAAAACAAATTTCTAAACTTAATGTTTAACATCCTGTAATGGTCCATGAAAAACTAACAAAACTATGGTATTAGTTATTAGTTAAGAATATCAAGAGAAGAAATCTATTCATGAAACTCAAAGAAACTCTTGTTTGTTTGTTGATGTGTTTGTTTATTTAATTTCCCATGTCTCCAGAACTTATTTATATACAGTCTCTACAAGGGTGACAACCCCCCTCCCCACTTCTATCGCAAAACAAATCTCCATCAAATGAAAATGAAACTCAGTATTAAATATATACCATTATTTCAAAATTAAAACATGACTATAAGTACAGTGTATATTATTCAAATATACCACTTTTTTAATACTGTGAAATATTGGGGGAAAATATAAGTAATACATTTTTTTAGATTTTTTAAAGTAGTTACAAATCAATGATAAATATACAAATTTTAAATATTAAAATTGCTGTTTTTTGTCATCTTCAAATTTGTAAATTTTATTAAAAATTGACTTAAATATCTAAATTACATTTTTCTTAAATTTTAAGATATATATTATACATCAATTTTATTTTCTCAAATTTTTTGTATTATTTCAAAATATAAGTCACAAAATTGTAATTGTATAATAAAAAAATTACATTGGATTTTGAAAATAGTAAAAAAACAATTCATTCTTGTCCATTTTCTTCTTCTTCTTTTTTATTCTAGGCTTGAATATTTTAACTCTGTGACTTCCACTGATATTAAAAATTCAAAAATCCACTCCCTCTCCATTCCAAAAAATATGATGGATGTTCAACCTGTGGCCAAACACTGTAAAAGTATAATAATTGTATATATATTTAACATCCCTGTCAAAATCATTACATACCTTCTATTGCTTTGTCCCATGTTGCATTCCAGACCAACCTTCAGACATATATATTCTTCTGAAGTTAATTAATAAACACTATATATTTGTTTGTTGAAGATGGGCTCTAACGAAAATGACTTAACCAGTTTATTGACGAAAGTACAGATATTATGTATTCATAATTATTTGAAGAATCCTTGAATGAAGTAATATTTGTCCTTGTTGTTTAATGATGAAAACCCTCTCAGTCATCATTGCCTTTTAAAAAAGGAATAACATAAACATAAAATAAAGACTCCTTGCCCTCGAATACTCTAATAGCATCAGGGTCAGAAGAGAACAGCAATTGGTTAAGAGAGACCTCTTTGAAAAGATGAAAGAGAAAGATCTAACCCAAGATTACGATAAGAAATGTGTAGATCCAGTTAATTCAATCAGGATTGTCATTCCAATACTCACTATTATTGACCCCTTGATGGATGTAAATGTAAAATAAAATGTACAAAGTGTTAATTTTTTTTAATGTAATCATTTTACAGCACATACAAATAACTTACATAAAAGTTTTGAATTTTTTTCATTTCTATAACTCAAAATTTGGAGGTAGATGCCATAAAAAAATCGGAAAACTACAATTTTTTCAAAATCGGCTCAACTGATTTCGTTCAAAATTAAGTAAAATGTAAAAATCAATAACCCAAACTTGTGTAAAATCACAACTAAAAAAACATTACGGTTCAGAAAAAGATAGATAAAAAACAAAAAATGAACATTGACTTATGTCTTTAAAATCTTGATTTTAGTCATGTAAATTTACGATGGAGAACATGTTTATGTCATATGCAAAAAACGTTTAGGCCCTATTTAAATATATATATTCAAATATGGTGTCCACAGTTTATTTTTACCTTTTTAATTGACAATTACTGAACTGACATTTTCGCAAATGACTATTTTCAGTTGGTTTTTATTTGTTTTTGGAAATTAGCGATTGAGAGAATTTGTGCGATGTTTTTGCACCTTTTATTAAAGTTATGTCTGCAAATTAGTACAATATTTTGATCACTTCAGGAAAAAATGACCACCAGTTCTGTAGAAATAAAACAAATGTTATATTCTATATTGCATTTTCAGTTTAACTTATAAATTTGGCTTTTCAGGTAACCTATGGAAATCAACTAGCTCCTGAAGTGCTTAGAAGTGCTTTAGGTAATGTGCCTCAACAAGCTCCCATTCCTCCAGTCCTTGGCCCCCCTCATCAACAACAAAGGATCATGGTGCGGCGTGTCACACGAAGGTAAACAACAATAACTATTTTCTTAAGTTTGAAAAATAACTGATATAATAATTCTTTTTAAAATAACTATAGTATGAATTCTATATTGATTTTAATTATATTTCTTTACACTTCGATTTAAATTTTAAGAAACAGATTCACATTTGAGTACCGGTATTTTGTCATAAAAGAGACAAAATTAACTGTTGAAACCTAATATTCAATAGTTACGTTTTTGTTTTTTTTGTGTTACAAAAATCAGTTTGTGTTTGTGGTTTTTTTTGTCTTTTCACTCTAAAACCGTTTTTACTTTTTTTTTTAGTCATAGTTATATATTTTTCTACCTATTCATCAAAGTTGTAGGTTGTAATTGAAATTTTAAAATAAGTATGTTCATGGACAATAACTCAATAACTCACGTATTATATATGTAAGTCCAATTAATAACATTTAAAAAAATTAAATACAATTTATTTATTCATTTTTATAATGTCTCTAGAACTGTGATTTCGACTAAATGACTACTTTACTACATTGTACAGCTCTCATTAGCTTTTTTTTTTTAGACTACCGGTTTCATAGCTCCATTCTCTCCATGTTAAATTGGACACGAACACTAAAACACTATGACTTGTACATAGACTTTATTTAAATTAATAATTTATATTAAATATAATGCTCCAATTTCATAAAAGTTCTAGAAGCATGCATGACAATAAAGTGATAATTAAAACAGCAGTTTAAAACAAAAGAGAAACTATATAAGTTTCTAACTGGAATATAAACATAAACTTAAATTTGTAACAAACATATCATGAAATTAACTGAAAAAAATATGCTTATTTTTAAATTTTAGTTCTCCAGATTCTGATGACACATTCCCTGGAGAAGAATCAGAAGAAGTATCAATGAGAGATGATCAGTTTTTAGTAGCAGACAGAACTGAGAATAAATTCTATGGAACTGTGAGAGGCGGAGGTACAGGAGCTTCAACAGGAGTAGCAGGTCCAAGTTTAGGCTACATCAGCAGAAGACTTCAGGTATACTTGTAAATAATATAATATCTTGGGGAATAGTGAAGTAAGGAAGAAGGAAAGGAGAAATGGTTTGCTTCACTACAAAATACGAATAGAGACACCTCCTTTACAAGAAAGATGTAAAACTATTTTTTAAATTCAATTTGAATCTATATAAATAAAAACTTCTTTTTTGGCTTTATTTTACTTCCAATTTTATAAGTTTAAAGTGTACTATATTTGTTTTAGTATCATGTAAATTTTGAACAGAAACTCTCGTTTTTACTTTTATGTCTGTATAGAAGTAATAATTATCACCATCTGCTTAACTTAGTCTTGGACTAAAAGGCAGGGCAAGACAGCAGAAGCTTTCGAACTAAATTAAAAATACTGTACACAAATTCTTCAAAAATATAAGAATAAATAAAGTTTTTTTACAAAATTGTCATGGAAGGAAACATGAAAACATTTTTGCAGGGTTTTGGCTCTCGTGGCTATCAATACTAACTTCTTTAAAATATTCCAGTGATATAAATATAAATTTACTGCTTGTGGAATATTTAGTGTACTTTAACAATATCTTTTAACTTTTGTTACTTTGTTCAGGCAGCTACATACCTATGTCCAGCAATCTTCCCTTGGGTTGACAGTGGTCCAGCTACCGAAGACTCGGGCATGTTTGTCATGAAGATGGTTGGAATTCTGTATATCCTCATCATTATATTTGATCTGATAATTGTCCTTGGAATGGGATCAGATTCTGGATTTGTTACGTTTTTCTTCTTTCTATTCTTAGCGGCCATCATTGCTGTTTTATTGGTGATTTCGAGGAAACCTCAAAACAGGTAATCTATTAAACATACCTACAACATGTAACAATTAAATAAAGTAGTGTTGAGTTTTGATAATATTGTTGGTAGATTTGAGCTGGACAACTTAAATCTGTTGAGTTTAATAAAAATAAGTTAATGTAAGAATTGTTTTGTCATTTCTCGGTAGCACCTGATGAATATCATTTTTAATTGAGAAATCCCATGTTGAATTTTCTTCACTAGATAGTTAAAACTATCTTAATATTCCTTATCACTTATAAAAATATATTCTTTAATGCCTACTGTTCAAACTACATTTTGTGTCCTTGACATTATTACTTAAAAAGTCCTGAACAAGAAAATGTAATGTTAGCCTACAACTCTAATACAGCAATCCCCCACGAAGTCTTCGTCATTATTGCAGTAGATATGCAATAGACAGCAACTATGATACTTTCTTACAGGTTCTAACTTCGAACAAAATACCAAACAATATGTTAGTGTAGAAACTAGTCTTTAGACAACAACATTACCACTATCTCATGAAGAATTTGGTGTAAGTTTTGTTTTATACTTTTCAATCAACTTAGACTGAAGCTATACAATAATGTTGTACACACTTGATAACCAGATAACCAATGTAGCTCATCTTTTATATTCAAAGATTCACTGAGCATCATTTTCTTTTCAATCTTATTTTTAAGTTACTATTAATTTAATAACAGCTTAGTTATTACTATTTTAACAACTTAGTGAGTTAACATTTTTTTAAACAATTTTCTATGAATGGATAGGTTACTTGCATGTTCACTTCATGGTATTACATTTTTTTAGGTAGTGTGTTTTGGAGTAAGAGATCAAGGGGATGAATAATGTAAACAAAACTCCAAACAATGTCCCTTAGTGAACCATGAAAAATAAAGAAATATACCAATCTCAACCATAGTATGTTGTTTCAGTTTTAAACAAGAGAGATTTTTCTCCTGCTACTCTATGATCATAAGATGAAACACGATGTGATTTCTTTTCATAACATAAAAGAGTAATTTTAGATCAACAATTGAAAGAATACATTACTTTTCACACAAACCTTTAAATTGTACAACGCAAGGCTAGACGCTGTTTCAATTTACCAATTTATCATTTGTTTGTCACATGCACTCAAAAACTTTTAGATCGGAACTAAAGCTGAAGAAAAACAAGAACAATGTATGTTCACTTGACAATTGAGTCATTGAAACATTGTGAATTATATTGTACAACAACGTGTTTGTTGTGGAAAGTTGTATTGTCATTTATTTATTTGCTTGAAAATGCCTAACGGTGAAACATATGTCGCAATTAAAGCTGTTTTGTGGAATTAATTAATCATCTCATTATTTCCATTATCATGGAATTCCATCATGTACCGACTGTTGTAACATTAAATTTATTTATTTTACAAACTATTTAAGTATAATTATTTCAAAACTAAATTATTATATATATATATATATATATATATATATATATATATATATATATATATATATATACACACATTTCCTATATTTTAATATTCCCTCTATATGAGGGTATAATTAAAGTTGAAATCCTAACTGACCCATTGCTAATGTTTTTGTATTTTTTAATGTTTTTCATTTTAATTATAGACTAAACCTCCATTAGTGCTATGTTAATGACCATAGTAACCTAAAACAACTTTGAAGTTATAACAAAAAGGATAAAATAAAGCAAAAGCTTAAAGTTTCGAAATATTTTAATAATATAAATGAGCTACAAATTGTTTCGCCTTGCGGCATCATTGGGCAACTTGACAATGCCGCAAGGCTAAACAATTGTAGCTCATTTATATTATTAAAATATTTTGAAACTTTAAGCTTTTGCTTTATTTTATCCTTGAATATGGAGTTTCAACTAGAAATATCTGCTATTACATTAAAGTTTATAAAAAAAATTTTAGCTGATCAGCTGTTATGTTTTTGAAGTAATGTAATTATGTTTATAACATTTTTCGGAATTAAGTGTATAACGTCTGTGTATTGCCTGATATTATGAAAATAATACTCAGTACTAGAAGAGATCAAAATAATATTTCAATCAATTAATTTTTATAAGTACTGTGTTTCTTATTAACTAAATAAGATATTTCCATTTTACAACTAATGCAATAACTAACTTCTACCTCCCTTTAATTGACTTGTTTGTTCGATCTAATCAGGTTTTCTTAATGGTGAAATGTTACTACTTATACTATATAACAATTGTTATTGTTCCAGAAAAACATTGTTATTTATGACTCCGGGTCTTCCATTTGTTCCTGCCATTGCTGTTATGGTGAACATTTATCTTATATTTAAGTTATCAATACTTACCTTAGTTCGGTTTACAGTTTGGATGATTATAGGTAAGTGCATAATACAAGCTCATAACTTTTTTTACAATATGAAACAAATTAAATAATATTAGCTTTGTGTTTTAAACATATACAGGGTTATGTATTAGATTAGGTTAGATTAGGTTTGTTCCTGCCATTGATGTTATGGATTTACATTTATCTTATATTTAAGTTATCAATACTTACCTTAGTTCGGTTTACAGTTTGATGAAAATGTCTGTTAAATTTTTACTTAGGCTTGCACTTAGCAATATAGATTTTCTCAAATCTTGAAAGTAGTCATTAAATTAAAAGAAACTTTGGTAGGTCTAAAATGAAGATAATCAATTTTTTGGAGTTATTACATAATGATGAATTATTTGCAATCGACAATTAACTAATGGACAATTCCATCTATAAATAAGTCTGTTATGCCTCCCATTAATTAAAACCAAATTTTAAATTTAAAAAAAATACCTCTTGTTTAAGTAGAACTGAAAATTTTAATATTTAATTCTAGAGCAGACTAATTAATTCTAGAGTTATCAATGTGACTAAACTGTTGAAGAAAAAACAAAAATTTATTTACAACATAAACCTAGTTAGATTTTATTTATCTACCCTATGTTGGCAGACCCTCTTATCTCTGTTTAGATGGCCAATGTATATTCCTTGAGTCAATCTGGTTTTCATTTCTTGTGTTGTAGAGCACATAATATGTAATAGTTTTATCTATTTTGATAGCTTAAGCTCCTTTTGGGTTCTTCACTTTAGGTTACCATTTATTTTAGTTTCTAACATAGGAAAGGTTTTATCACTTGATAATGACCCGTACCATAGAAAGATCATGTATTTTATATTACATGATTTTATTTTACTCCTCTGTTCATCTGGATCAAATATTGTAATCATTTTTTTAGACATTTCTACTGAACCGATTTCCTTCAAACTTCGATGACAATAAAAAATTTCACTAACTCTGACTTGGGGTCTAAATTCCCGAATGTTAACTGGAAAGAAGCCATGCAACAAATGAAGCTATAGAAGAAATGGACAGAACATAAAACTATTAACCATAAAAGAGGAGTAATATAATACCATTTTAGAAAATATGTTAGAATTAACATAAATTAATATTAAAATTAAGAAAATATGTATTTGATTTAAAAAGTCTCTAAAAATAAAAAATAATAAAATTAAAAACATATTTGAACATGGTTTTATTAAAAAAATATACTAAAAACTTAGAACATGGCTTACAACAGGCTCAGTTTGATCATATGTGTCTAAAAAAAAACCATACGGTGCCCATAAAAGAAATGGATTAAGAATACATATGAATGAGGTTTAAAATGTAATGTTCAATAAACCTTATAGATTTTAATATACTTGATAATAGCTAAAAGATCGAATAACAATTTCCAAAAATTGTAAATCCCTATACATATCTCATCTTAATTTCAAAAATCTTTAAACACACATACACAGTAAATTTCAGTTCATAATAAAAAATTTAACAATTCAAATATAACAAATAGCAAGTTCTTATGTGAATAAACCTTCATTCTTTTCTATATACTCGTATCTATGCAAAATATAATATCAAATTACAAAGGAGAAAGATGTGTATAAAACACAGAGTACATAAAAATATGTATATGTAACTATATATTAAATAGAAACATATTTAAAAGATTAACCATATGTTGAACTATTTAATTATCTCTGTTTTCTTTAATAATTAGTTTATTTTCCTGAAAGTAATTGTGGTTTGTCCATAAAAATATCTTTTAGTTTTCATAAACGTGTTATTTTGTAGTTGTTCATATGTTTGTAATTTTGTTTACAATAATGTATTAATGTATTTAAAAGTAATAATAAATAGTTAAATAAAATAAACGGGGTATTTCCCTTATATACAGAGTGTTCAGAAAATATCATGCCAAAATTTAAGTGGTGGCTATATGGGTCAAAATAAAGAAACAAGTCCCTGTGAACATATGTCCAAAACCCATCATTTCCGATCTGTTAGCCATATTATGTATTTTGAAATTTTGGTACAGTTAATATTTTTTGAGATATTCAACATTTCAAATTTCAAACGGTCACCATTTCAACAATTTATAAGGAAAATTTTTGATTTTTGATATACTGATAAAAATGTGTACCATCAAATTCCAGCTCAAAATCTTAATAGTTTGAAAAGCTATAATTATTTTTAAAAAAACACAAAATGGCTAACATATGCAAAACTAGGAGTTTTGGACATATGTTTATGGGAACCTCATATATAAAGATATATTCTTTGTCTTTGTTTTGACCTATATAACATCACTTAAAGTTGGCACAACATTTTCTGAATATCCCTGTATACATACACATATATATAACAATATTTGTTATTTTTTAGGTTTTGGTGTTTATTTTTACTACGGAATAAAACACAGTTCCTTAGAGGAAGAAGCTTCACAGAACATAGAATTATCAGTGACAACCGACGTTACAATTCAAGCACCTGTGGAACCCAACATTCAATCTCAGTCTCCCAGTTACCCTATTAGCCAATCATCAATTGATCCTTTCCCTACAAAATGGGATGATGATTTTAGTAACAGTCAAACAAAACCGTTAAAAAAACCTACAGATTTCAAACAACAATTAGGAGTTGATCCTCCTACGAAACCTTTGTTTGTTTCCCCGTCACAATTCCCTTCATGGGATGATTAAACTATTAAGTTTCTTGTAAATAGATTCAATGAACAACATTGTAAGCTGAATTATGATCTGTGGTTTTAGAACAGTTTTTCAATAGATGGCAATAAACATTATATGACTATGCAACAAAGAACCACAGCATATCGTCAACTTATATTTTGTTCATTTTCCACTTTCAAGTAATAAACAGTATTTATTGACACAGAAAACATCCTTTATCCATCTGTGATTTTAATTATGCTGTATGTTTTAAATATATTCAAATATGCATATTTTCACAATGTAATTGCTAAATCATTTCATTCTAGTTGTAAAAATATAAAAAATTAAAAAATCTCTTTGACGTCTGTGATTTGTCTGTAAAATAATGTTTTTTTTTATTTGTTTGAATAGCAAAGAAACTAGATTTGTTTCATTTAGAACATTTTCAAATGTAAAATTATCTTTAATTTAGATTTTATATTATGCAGACAGGAAAACTCGTTTTTACTATCTCTTTGAAACTTCAGAAGAGAATAATACATGGATCCAGAAACCTTTGATTCTGCCCTTTTGGGTAAGGAATAAAAGAAACAATGATATAAAAGAATTAAGTATATGTAAAACGTACCAAGACAAAACTTATCATTACAGCCAATCGAAAAAACTGATCTCAACCTAACCACTTTCTTATCAAAATATAAACTAACGTAGTAGGCAGGAACTATAATTTCCACAACTCAGAGATTTTAAATTATCAATATTACCAAGTAATATTTATAAGTGAATATGAGAATAAAAACTAATTTATATTGAAGTATTTGAAAACTATCTATCATTATAATTATGTTCTGATATCTGCGAACTATAAATTGAAGTTTTCTGAAAAGTTTGCAATTATGTCTAAAATTAAAAGTGAGAAATACGATCATAGGGATTGCATACAATTTCCCAGGAACTTTATTATAGGATTTAACATCTATGTGTTGTTTTATCCCTGTGGGAGTACTCCCTCTGGTAAAGGAAATGAAGTACATGAAGAATTTCATATATATCTGAAGGCAGACGTACAAGAAGCTGTTGACCAAGCGAGGAACACTGCCTACCTCATCAAACCAACAATGTGGTTTCATTGTAATTTGTAGCAGCCAGAAGAAGTATATTGTGAAATATTAGGATTTTTTTTTTAATTAGAAGTAAATTATTCAAAGAAAAAGTATAATAAAAATAAAATTCTTGTAATTGAAATAATGATCAGCACAAAAAAAAATTAATGATAATTTTTTTTAATTTGGTTAGTTTGTTACTCCAATTTTTCTATTTTTTACTAATCTTTGCCACTAAAAGATATGATGTCTGTAAAAGGTTTTTCGACATTTATAAAGGATATGTGAACAATTTCAGCTCTTATAAAACTTAATTTTTGTTTTAATCTCACAGTTAATATAGAAACTCATCTTCTTAGTGTGCAATTAATTATAAACTATTTCACAATATCATTATATATAATAACTTGGAAAACATTCAGATTTATGTAGACCTTTATAGTCAATGAATTGCTACTATTGTCTTTAAAACTAAACCTACGTATTGTAAAATGGTTTTTTTTTTTTAACTTAAAGTACTAAAGAAACATTAAAACACAAAAAGAACAAAATAAAATAAATTATTTTATATGTTATTTCAAAGGTGACAAAATTTATTTCCTTGTGGTTTAGGTCAAATGTACCGCCACACAATAATTTGGAATTAATTTTTATATACTTGCCTAAAAGAATGCATCTTATTATAGTTTCTTTGAAGTTATGTATTCACTATTATTATATTTGTCATGGGATCAGATATGAATCGAACCAAACAAATTCTTTCATTACAGTGTATTTATCCTAAATGAAAATCTACCAATACGGTGTATAAAATCCAATGAAAAAACCCGTATTGGAGAAATAGTATTTTCTAATTTATATAAAGAATCTTGTATTAATGTGAATAATAAGTCAGCACTAATACAATTTTAAATCTGTATAAAAGATGTTAGTAAAAGTGAGTTCTATGTCGGCCTATATATAATCAAATATTAGTAATGATTTTGTAATACTTGTAATTTTTTTTTTAAGTTGAATAGTTATTTTATTTTAGTAATTGAATAGACTATTATTAGCTGTAGATTGTATTATTTATTCTGTTATAACTATTGTCTTTCATTACATAAGTTTAGGACAAAAAAGAATTTCTGAATTGTTTTTCAGAATAGTTATAATGCCTTGCTACAAAAATAGGTTATGAACATTATATTTGTTATACACAGTAGATCACCTCTTTCATCATTGTTGTTTGTTATTACCAATGAAAACTGACTTTAGGTCATAGTTAATAACAGGATATTAAATGTTATTACACAATCCTCAGGTTACAAAATAATTACAACCATTTACTAGATCATTAACATTGGTTTTCAATTTAAAATAATTGTATGTGATTATGAAATGAAAAAGGCATAAAAACAACAAATAATATTCTATAATTTCTGTTTTACTATAAAATTTTTAAATAACCAATCTTTAGGACGATGGATTTAGAGATTTGTGGCATTCTTTGACAAAATACATTCTAGCCTCAATATGATCATTGCTATTGGACATTACACAATTCTTAAGGCTTTCCTTGAAAATGATTTTAATTCTGATCTGTAGGTGTTGTTAAAAAAACTCTTAATGAGTAACATCAATCAACAATGAAGAGTGTTTGAGTTGGAGTCCACCAAATTAAATCAATTCCAGTTTTATTGCACCTTTAACCCTAGAACCATTAAACAGTGTTTTTTACCCTAGAGAATTATAACTTTTTTAGCACTTCTTACTTTTATATAACACAAATTACACGGATATTATCAAAATTTAATTCCATTATATACACATAAGATCCATAATTGTACACTGAATAAAAAAATGTGCAATTTGTACAAGTTATTTACAAAATTAAACAATAGTGGTAAACTAACAAAAAAAACAGTAGCCTAATAGAAATCAACAGCACAAAATAAATAACTGTTTTCAAATAAATCTACCCACTTGCAAACTAAATTTCTGTCATGTTGTTGTTTATCATGAGAAAGCCCGATTATATAACTATCAAACATTTCCAAAAATAGTTGTATCTTTTAAAAAATTGGGAGAATAGTAAAAGATTAAAGGAAGTTCTATTTGAGGGTCTAAAAAGAGTTGAGTTTTGGGTTTGAACATTTAAAATTAGACCAAGTGTTATAAAGCAACAAAAATAAAGAGAAAAACAGAATGTATACCTGCATAGCACTTTCAAACTAATATAATTATTTTATACATTTTACAAAATTCAAAAATGATTGTCATGTTCTAAACGCCGACAGGCTCCAATACTCAACATAAAATTAGTGATAAACAGAGAGTGTGCTTGCTTGTAAAATGCTCCATCTTGTTATTCTTTCACCTTTCAATCTTTGTGTACTCTTCATGTCAAACTTTAGAGCGGACAGAATTTAGGGACACTTAAAATGGCACACACGCCTTTTTCTATAATAGTATGTACTTTAAACAAAAATTTTGTATATGAAACAAATTAATAAAACTAAAAATATTATGGATACTCAACCTCTCCAGTTTTTTGCTCCTAACTTTGCTTTATGAAGGTTACATAAAATAGAATTTCAATACATTTTTAGACATCTAACTCAAAACCTACTTGTAGAAACTTAATAGCAGATTATGTTGAGACATTCATTTAGTTCAACAACTATAATGTATAACAATATAAATCTATTTAAAGATATATATTGCGAGTCAGTGGCGTACCTAGTCTAAACCTGGTTTTTGCATTTTGCTGCCATAACCACATGCAACTTCTTTACAACTTTATTCAAATTTTATCCAAACGTATCTAAGCTTAGATATTACAGAACTAAATTTAATTTTAAGAACATTTAACACAAATGTTACCATTTTCACAGGAGGCTAAGGATTACATTAAACTTTTCAAATGTCAATTTTAGTTTCTCCAAAAGTCTTATAGTGAAATGAAAAGCATTTTATTTTTTAAGTAGCATGATTCACAATGCAGGCTATAATGTAAAAATCTGTGTATTTTAACAATCCAAACATAAATCTAAAGAATGCAAATAAAAGAACTAACTGAAGAAGTACTTTTTATTAACTGTAATTTAGTGAAACTTATGCATGTTATGCCAAATGTTTTTTAATGCAATCACATGTTTACAAAAATTTACTACCTGTGTCTAGTCCATTTGGTTTAATGTCAATTTAATGACACTCTAAATTACCAAAGTGAATCCAAAGAACATTTATATAATTATGTACAATGTGGTAAATAGTCCATAATTAAATATGTATTGCTAAAATCATTTCTAGATTGGATTTTTTCCCCCATTTTAAATACTTTGGATCACATAATTTAAGTGTGGTTTATTAACCCATGGGAACAAATTTAGGTTAAGTCAAACCTATACTGTAACAAACTGTTTCCATACCAACCTATTTTCAAAATGTAAACTAAACCTAGGGAATATACTAATTTCTGTAAACTTTGATTGCTACAGACAATACTTGAACACTTGTAAATATTCAGTAATTGATTATTTGGTAATAAATTTTTAACAAGAAATTAATAAGCAAAACTATCAATTAACAAATATTTATTGATGTATTTGTATCAAGTGTAGTTGGTCTAACTGGCCTAATATATATTTTTAGTTTTTTTAGCAAGGAGGGTTGATAAAATTGTTATATTTTATTTAAAATGATATTGTTAAAATTGTTTCTCTCTGTATTAGTTATTTATAAAATAAATAATTATATTAATAATGTAAAATAAAATTTATTTTTAACGAACAATGAAGTTATCTAAAACTTACGTTAAATAATGACTTTACAAACAAATAATGTTTATTCTGCCTTTTTGAACTAAGAAGATAATTTGTGTTTAGTCAAACTTGATGAACTTAACTACAGTTAAAAATAAACAAAAAAAGTTGAAATGTACAACAATATGAAAAAAATAAAATTTTCTTTTGTATGGTTTTTCTTAATCTTTTATTAACTGTCATAACCATCATCTAATTTTTATAAGACACATTTTTAGATAATTCCAGTTGTTTTTCAGGTTGTTTATATAATCACTAATGTTTCTTTAATTTATTGAATGTATAAAAATACTTTATACAGCATCGCAATAACTATTGTTACAAATATAATCGTCAATGTTTGCATTTTAAATATTTTCAGCACAACTACATAGAATCTTATTTTGAAATACAAGTTCTTACTTATTACATGTTAAAGAAATATTTGATTTACTATTATATTCTAGAGTCATATGTATCAAATTTGGTTCAAATTGTTCTAATATCTAAATGTAAAATTAAAATGGTCAATCACATAGCTGAATTAAATTCCAACTTTCGTAAGCATTTAAAATCTCCTTGAATCAGACTGTTCTCAAATTATCACAGTGGCACCTTTACCTATAATAGATAACCAGCATAATTTAAATAAGATATTTCAACAACAAGTCAGATTTTAACACAGAATGATCATGAGGAGATCAGTTTTAATGTTAATAATTAATTTCAGTTACAGGGTAATTGATTAAATTGCTTAGAGGGGAATTCTGGAATCCTGGTTAAGACTGTGATTATATTAATAATACAATTATAAATTAGCCTGTTTAGCTAAACCAGGTTGACAGTTGACAGGATATAATATTCTACAACAATTAATACTATTGTTTGTTGTTAATTAGTTGTTAACTATAATGGTACAATGTTCAACTGGCTCTTCAGGGTGACCTACAATGTACCAATGTGGGCAAACATTGGACCTTGTCCTAAGGTGATTCGATGAAACTTTGGGAGTGAGCCAATCTGAGAGTTATGTGGAAAAGATATTCCTATGCCAACTAACTGAGAGGAAGACACTGATAAAAAATCATTTGATTCTTTGTGTGAACGAAAATTATCAAACTAGTTCAACAAGGGGTGACAGCTGAAGTGGCCCAGTTCTACCTGGTATAATACTGCCTAAATTATAGAGTTGGCAAAATGAAACTTTTGTTGGTTCTTTTCCTACAGAATGGAAACACCTTCTCTCAGTAGCATTTGACCGACAGAGATTCAATATAAATATTTGGAAGGTCCTTTGAAGAGCCGATGTTTATAAGATTTAGCAATCCCAAAGTACTCCTCCTTTATTTTTAAAGAGAAGAATTCTCATCTAGTCACATATATTCCACAATAGATCAGTTTGGGTTCATTTGAATGTAGAAAAGTTAACCATCTCCTTGAAACCCTGAGAAAATTTGATCCATTGTAAATAATTAACTACAGTGTCAAAGTAATCAATAAATTGCTTGGATTAAATCTCCTAAGAACTCTATCCCCAATTAGAACTTTAATCATAATAATAACCCAATTGCATTACCAAACTTGTTTCAATTAAATCCTAGTTTAGGTGGTTGGCAAGACGTAATATTCTAGGCCTAATAACTACGGTTACTAATAGTTATACAGTGAAGTGTTATTATTCATCAAAGCTGCAGCTTAGTGATAAAATCTCTTGTATTAATTTGGTAAATTTTCACCATCTATTGTATATGTGAATGGTTTATTTGTTTAATAGTAAATAAAGTAATGTGTTGTATGTAAAATGTAGTTATGTACTTGGGAAAAACACTAGTGGAAGTTTTAAAATTATAATACCATACCAACTGCCCAAACTATTTAAACCAAACAAGGCCTACATTTAAATGGCTTTTAATTAATTAATATAACTAGTGTTTGAATTGAGCCCCTGTCTCGGTAATGGTTAATGCTCTTGCATCACGAGTGAGAGATTTTAGATCAATTCCCATCATGGTCAGTCCAAAATTATGACCCTGCATCATGAACAAAATTAAGAAGTTTCAATTGGTTGAAAATTCTAAAACAATTTCAAAGAGAATTTAATGTTGTAACCACACATTTCCCGATTAAAAAGCTATCTAACAGGCCTCAGCCTTCCAGGGATGTTACGTGTATATTTCTAATTGTTAGTGATGCTTTAGAGTTCTACCCCAAAACAATTTATTATGAGTTACTTTGATATGAAAATTAATTATTCACACTGAAAAAACTCTATAGGTTCAGAGCATTTAGTGTTTTCCGTATAATCAATCTGTTCTAATTATGCAAGAAGGATTGTATATAATTACACAAGCCTACTAGTCTATTTCTTAAAGAACTAGGTGAAATCCTAGAATATATTATTAATTCTGACATTCAATATAAGCATCTTGAAACAATTACAAAATTGTTCTTATACTGTAAAAAAAATGTAAAATACATAAGAAATAAAATTGTATCATAATAACTATTTAAATGAACTTTTCCAAATTGAGGAACACAATGTTCCTTCAAACTTAAAGTTTATGAAAATTTCTTATTTCATACAAATATACAAAACAGCATCCTCAATAGACAGTATCCAAAAAAAATAATAAAATCATTAATTTCATAAAACATGCATTTGAACTTGTATTTCATGAAATATTCTCATTTAATTGTATAATACACAATACTCACAAGCCATGTAGTATACACAGATCTACTTCTTTATCATTATTATATAATATGTGTATATATTCATCAGTGCCTGTGTGTTTTGGGCGAATAATTGAGATATGATATTATCAAGTAATGTTTTAGTTCATGTTCCATGCCAATATAAAATAAATTAGATTTTATTTATTTTTTGACACATTAGCTACAATTGTTTTTCTTTTTTTCACTTATTTTAGTTTATTGTTATTTTATTCAATTAAATTTGTACAAAATTTATGTCTTGCAATAATATTCTTATAAGATTTTAATATTAACTAAACCTTTATCATGAGCTATGCATATATTATAACTGTTGACCTATTATTGTTGTCTACCAATTTTTGAACTATAAAATTATATATATATATAGGTATACAACATATATATACATTTTATAATGTATATAGTGAATTATGGATATTTCATAGTGTGATGTTTTACAAAGGCCTATAAGACATTGTCAGTTTGATTAAATTATATTCAAAGAATCTTTTATTTTTTTGGAAAATTGATATTTATAATTTAGGTACTATGAACTGTCTAGGAAGTTCAAAAGGAGCAAATGCATATTCAAGATTGGAATCTTGCTTCTTGAAGACATTCTTTTTGAACACTTTCATGATGGAGTGAAAAAATATACTATTTCTTGATAAGGATTTAATTATACATTTTTTTGTGTTTCTAGTGAGGTCCTAGTAAAAACCTAACATCAAGACTAAATTATTTTATAAACCTTATTGTATTAGAAAAATGTCATTTCTTTCAAATTTATCTAGGCTATTAAATACAGAAAAAGTATGATGTGGATAAAATTTGTTTAGTAGTTTCCAAAAAGAACTACAAACAGTTTTTTTTCCAATTATTATTATTATTATTATTATTGTAGATTGACTCGAAATTAAATAAACTACAATTTATAAGTACCTAAATTTTCTTAAACTTTAATAGTAATAATGAAGCAAAAAGTTTGTCTATTCAAAAAATATGCAGCCAAATCATGTAGATCACATAGCCTGATCATTTATTTCAAATATTTCTGTATAAACATATGTTACAGAGAAAACATTTTTAAAATGACAAACTTAAAGATATGTCCACTAGATTTTCTCCAGATAAGAAAGTATTGGTTTTCTTATCCAGGAGTCCTTCAATTCTCATAATTGATTGAAGTTTTAATAACAAAGTGACTGTAAAATTAATACTGATCCAAATCAGATTGGTAGAATTTATATAAATATTGAATATTTTATTGCCGAGCAGATCTAGCAAAATTATGCCTGGCTTTGTGACATGCATTAGACAGGTAGTTAATTGGCATCTAGACATAAGTAATCTTATATCAATAAGTCTGTTATGGTGGGTATCAATCTAAAAACATTTTTCTTAGATTCGATTTTACATCATTAATATTTTATATAAGCTTCTTTTGTAGAATAGTTATTTAATGCTAAATATTTGTTCCAAAATCCAACGGTAAATTAATCAATTCACATGCCATTTATAGGTTTTATGCAATGGATGTTTTTGGGCCTGGTAGTAAACCAGTTCCTTCCCCACCAGTATTACTACCATGCCAAATACTTCACTGACAATGCATGTCATAGTTCATGCCAGATCTGCTCAATTGAAGTATAATTTTATAAAGTTGTTCATTACAAGTTTTATTTGTATCTGACTGTAACAATTTACAAAAATGTTATAAAATTCTATATATTGAAGCTTTAAGACATATTGTAAAATCTAAACATTGTTAGTATATAAGATACCGTAAACTGTTAAATTATTCTAAATCTATAAAAATGTTTTGTTGTTGTTTTCACAAAATGTTTGTTCATATTACATTTAATTATAAAAACACTTGAGTTAGTCATATAAGAAACACTTAACTCCAACCCATATTGCTCCTTACCTATATTTATTTTCTTGTTTTAAAGGTTAAAAATCTCTCATTTATCATCACCTTTAAAAAAAGAGGGGAAAAAAATATGAAAACCCCTTAGCCTTTAAATTTTGTAATAGCATCATGATCAGAAGAGAACAAGAATTGGTCAAAAGAAAGACCTGATAGAAAGATGAAATAGATGGAGTTGGAGATCCAGCTAGAGTCCTTCACCTTAACTATGTTTAACAGTTTTATAGAAGCATGTACACCTTTGCTATTTGTGTAGATTTATTCAATAAATGGCAGTTGAATAAATTTTCATTCTTAAACATTTTATAGACTGGATTTATTTGTATTGTTTAAATATTAACATTTACAATATTTTATACCATCATATAATATTATCTATAGAGAACATGTTGTACAATTTTTAAAACTCCAAATTCAAAATTATAAAAATTCACTGTTTTCAAAGAACATATTCTTAAACAAACAACACAATAACAAAAATCTAATTTCGTGAAACACCTTATAGACTACAATCATTCTTATGTAAATATACAGGATAACCTGAATATCATTCACAATATAGTAAAGGACTCCTCCCCAACACCTTAGAGGAATATCAAATCTATAAAGCCACTATAAATCATCCAAACTATTTCTTTGTGACAAATTAAAATTCATTTCTAATGGAATATTCAAACTCAATCATATCATTCCAATCTTGTAAATAAATATTTCAATATGTTTAATGTAGGAGTAGAGACTAATCAATTTGCTCAGTGTACTACAGACTTTCATCATAATACCATTCATGGTGAAAAATACTTTTGTTTGTTTTCAACATGTGTCATGCTTTATGTTAGTTGTGGTTTATACAAAGTCACAAGCTAATTGGCTGATGGAAGAAATCTGATGATGACAATTTGATTGTTGAAACAGGTATTTTTAAAAGTTGAAAATAGTATTGTAGACAGACCTAAAAAAACCTATATTGGATAATACATATCATTCATAATACAATCCTGCTGGCCTACAATTGTTATGTTGTTGAAATGTTATCTTGAACAAGAAAGTGTTTATTGCTGAAAATTCTGGTTTATTTAATTTGGCAATCATATATAGTGTTTTCCATAACTAGCAAGCACTTCATAATGTTTGCCTATTTATTTGTAATCACTTGTGGCTTTGTGAATTCTTGAAAGAACCAGGAATCAATTACATAGAATCTGATGTAAAATTTAACCTAAAACACTAAATATTACATATTTTACAAAAATTTTAGCTCCTCTCTCCCCCTCTCCCTTCTACTTTACCACCACCTCTAATGTGATTTTAATCATTCTGTGAGACACCAATTACATATCAAACTACAAATCTGTAATCATTCAGGCCTCTCATTTTTGAGATATTCTGTAGAAAATGCTATAAACAGAAAGATAGGTAGACATCGGTTAAATAATTATCTAAATGTATGTCTTAGAATCTTAATGGGAGTGGCATAGCACAATTAACGAGAGCAAGCCCACAGCTTGGATTTGGCAAGATGTGCAGATTTAGAGAACATTTACTAGTATTGGATTTTCAGTGTTATTTAGTCTCCATTTTAATTAATCTATACAATCATTGGAGTTATAGTAAAGGTGTAGAAAAAATTAATCAAAATATCACTTTAAAGGTCTACTTTTATTTTTAGTGAACACTAAAATTCAGTATGATTATTGTAGAACTAAATAAAATATTTTATCTTTATAATTAATTCAAGTGTTTTTAACTCGTGTAATGTAATTTATTAAGATTGGTTATATACAATATAAAAATTTGGTATTTGACCACAATATGAAGGTTATTGTTGAATGATATTGTGGTATTGTTCAATTCCTTTGATACAGTAATGTTGTTGCTGTTGTGAAACGAGTCAGGATATTATTATAATGTTGTAAAAAAATATGGAAAAAGATATCATTCTGATTAATAAAATAAATTAGTAGTTGATTTGTGTTTTATTTTAACAAATAGATAAAAAAACATTTATTTATATTCATCTCCTTTTCATCGTCGATTATCACAGGTTGAGTACAAAAAATATATTTATAAGAAAGACGGATAGGACAAAAAAAACCGCAGATGATTCGAATTTTGTTTTATATGCAAACAAGTTATTTAAAATTAACCTGACCAAAACATTTATTTCAATTATCACAAGTTTTAATTATTTTAAAAATTAATTTAAAAAATATTTAAAGTAAACAAATAAAAAGTTATTTTTGATTATATATATTTAGGTGTAGTTAATAATACGCAACGTATATAATTAGTTTATAACATCAGTTTGTAATATTTGTTTTTACTTTCTTGAGGTAATGATGCACAATTAATATTTTGTAAAGAAACTTGGTATTTTTTAGTTTTAGACCATTCATAACATTGTGTTTATTGAGTAATAGTACGTTGTTACAAAGCTTCCAATGTCTCTAGAGCCCAAACAGACAAACTTTCACTGTAGTTTGACTAATCTTTTTCTTCCTGGACTAGATGTGCGCTGTGAAGTACAATTTTTCAATTAAAACACAATTTTTTTACAAGTTTTTGTTGAAACAGCATTCATCAAATCAGCTTGGACAGTCAAATTAAATATAAATTGGTTAAATTGAGAGGTTTACATTTTAAAAAGTTTAAATCTAGTTGATATAATAATATATTAAATATTACAAAAATGTATCTCAGCACATTGTTTAATGAAGATTATCTCATAAATTCAGAAATCAATTCAGAAATTAAAGTAAGAATGTCAGTGGGTCATGATAGGTATTATTAGGGATGTGTGGAGTGGATGAAAGAAGAGGAAGAGACTGATGCAAGGCTAAAGAAATGTGGGAATACAATGGAAACGTTACATTTACATTATTACCCACACACAGAAAAAACCTTTAGCACTGGATTTAAATTCTATTTTTATGTGCAAAAATAAATGTATTAGGAACAATATATAAATTTGTTAATTTAAATACACAAAATAAATTAATTAAATCAACACATTGTAATATATATATATATATATATATATATATATATATATATATATATATATATATATGACATATTATTCTTCACCTGAAGGTTGTCTCCTGAAAGTTGAAATAATAAGAAACAGGCTTTAGATTTTTTGATTTTTTAAGTAAAGACATTAATTAACGCAACGGAAGACCGTCCATTATTTTCCAGAAGTTATTATCTTCTTCTTTTTGGGTCATTATAAACCACAAAAATGATATTGTAACAACTATCATATACAAAAAAGTGAATATTATTTTTAAAATGTATGTAATCTTCAAAAATAAAGTTACTATTATAAAGAAGAAAAATTATACCTTTTTTATTTAAAATTAATTATTTAATTGACAATATTTTTTTTTATTAAATCCTAACTTGTAATTTTAAGTAGTTAGAAGAACAATATATAATAATACAACACTCACAAAATATATGTAGTATAAAGCAGAAAAAAAACACAAATTTGGTTGTACATGGTTAATTGGTTTTTCTTTATCATTACAATACAATACAATATATTTATTTGCCTCACAATATTTCACTAAAATACATAGGCATGCCAAATTACAATAAGCATATAAAAATTTAAAACAAAGACCATTTCAAAAAGTCTCATGATCCACTTCCTACACGAAAACTCACTTATTTTATAAAAACAGTTTGTCAACAAAACTTTGACATCTTCTTTCTAAACAATCTATCAATCAGATTCTAATTTTCTTGAGGTACCTTATTCATCATCCTACTAGACATTATTATAGGACTCTCCGGCTTCTGCACAATCTTCTGTAAGACAACTCAACAAGATGGCTGGATCTGGTCTCATAATAGACTACAGAATATAAAATAAACAAGGAATGCGGTGTAAATATCCTTAGCTCCTTAAAAATATTTTGATAGTGCTCTAGTCTGCTCACTCCAGCAATGACCCTAATGACTTTCTTTTGAATTAAAAAGATTTCTTCACCATGGCTGAAAACACCTACCACTATGAAACCATATGACAAGTGTGACAGAAAAAGATCAAAATATGCCTATTGAATTCCAATTCTCCACACAAGCGTTTTAAAGCATAATATTGCTGCTTAGTTTTTTTGTTTTCATTTTTATTATATGCAGTTTCCAGTTTCCAGTTGGTACAAGTGTAAAGCCCAAAAATACCGGCAGTTCTTCTATTGGGGTCAAATTTTTCTTTTGTTCCAAAAAGCACAGATACGGGTTTTTCCTCATTCAAGACCACTTTTCTAGCATCAGCCTATATTCGACTAAATTTTGATTAACTCTTGCAGCTACAAATGTCTGATGGCTGTTCGAATCTTGGTGGTATCTTCGGCATACACACCTCTCTAAAATACACAGATTTAACTCTGTAAATAAGATTCAAAAATCTTTAGAACTGAATTCCTTATATGAAAATATTCCAACTTATTCAGAAGTAGGTTCGAAGCTACTTAGAAGTAGCAGAACAAAGCTTTGATCGTGGGACACAATCGAAGGCTTTGTTTAGATCACAAAATGTTACTGCAGCAAAAGCTCTATTCTCATAACAATCATGAACCATATCGGCGAGCTTTATCCATGCATGAGTATTTGACAATCCTTTAATGAAGCCAAACTGTATGTTGCAAATTAGGTTATTGCATTCTAAATAAATTCTTTATCAATTATTATCTCAATTACCTTAGAAAAAACAGGAACCAGAGCAATAGGCCTATAATTTACTAGTTGATTTTTTTTTTACATTTTTTAAAAATAAGAATAACTTGTGTTATTTTTAAAACATCCAAAAATTTGCCTTGCAGAAGACATTTGTTAACTAACTGAGTAAAAGGTGAGACAAAATAAAGAATGGTGTGTTTGATGAGAGCATTGGACAGGCCAAAATAATCATCGAGATTTTCTGGGATTGTCCTTTTATTCAGATAATCAGTAACACTTAAGCTGACATTCACATTTACAATTGTTGTCAATTTGACTTCATTCGCAACATTAGCATAAAATGTATTAAAGTCATCTGGTATGAATAAACTATTGTCTGTATTGGATTGATTGGCGGTTTTATTCACATAAGTCCCATAAAACTTTAGTCTGGTTTCCAGAATCTTTAATATAACTACTATTTGTTCTCTTTTTTGCTTCTTTTATTTCTGAACGATAAAATGTCAGAGATGAGCTGAGGAGAAGACTCCAACCTAATTGCACTCTTGGGCGAATTCTGACTGATCCCACCTACTGGAGACTAGCTAGCTATGTGTGTGAGAGACACCGTGCGGTCGGCATTACCTGAGTCTGGATGCACACACCATGAAGATGAAGAAGAACGATAAATTGCTTTTAATTTATTATATATGGTTTTGATGTTATTCACTTTACGCTCTGGCATTGATAAATCATACAACAAATCCAATCAGTTTTTCATATTCCTAAGTTCATCTGTATACCATTTAGCTTTAATAGATAGTTTTCTTTTGCATGCAATAGAACTGGGTTTTACATTATTTGAAATAAAACTTAAATTGTAGCAATACAATATATTGGTTAAAAACATCTTAAAATTTGTATTTATATCTGGAGATTCAAACAAATCTTTCCAATTTTCTATGAAAGTTTAACATTTAAAAAAAAAAAATTATTATAAATTTTTTGTTAAATCAGTTATTTCTTATTTTTTGGAATATTGAACATGATTTTAGAACCCCCGGCTGCTCTAGGTTAGCACTCTGGTTTCATCAGTGAGAGGTTTCAGCTCCAATCCCCAAGGGGACTCTAACTTTATGAAATTGAACCAGTTTCATGAGGAAAATAGGAAGCTATAATTAGTAGTAAACTCTGGTTGAGAAGGCTAGAACAATTTAACAGGAATTTCAATCCACTAACTTCACATTAGCCATTTCGGTAGGCTCAAAAGCTGTCTAGAAAGCTCTTCATATGCTGTTGCGCCATGGTTTAGTTTTTTTAGACGATTACAAATAAATAAAAGAGATATTAAATACACCCTTTCATTAGCAATCTTTTCAATAATCTCAAAATTACTGCTTTAAATTATAATAAAAACAGGAAATAACTTATTATTGGTACATTTAGGCCAATTTTAGGGTTTCTGAAAACTGTTCCACTAAAACCACCCCTAAATAAAGTTTTTTTAAATTATTATTAAGACTGGGGAGAGTGTTTTAAAAAGCCTCCTGCACTGCAACCTAGTTAGATCTTTTGTGCCCCCCTCTTGTTGGACTCAGGAGAGATCTATGTCTTTGACAAAATTGATCAGACCCCTGGTCGGGAGCTTTAGTAATTCTTCTTCCGAAATGAAGATAAATTCTATAAATTTATGTTTTTTTTGGCATAAGGCCGGGCACTCCATGATGATGTGTTCCATGCGTCCCACCTCTTCACCACAGTACCTGCAAGTATCATCGTCCACCAGGCCCATATTACTTAAGTGATATCTACAATGGATATGTCCTGTTAGTACACCACAGAGGAGTTTTAGCTCTCTTCTGCTTAGGTTTAGCACTTCCTTCCCTCTCTTTTTATTAGAGCTAAGGAACTTCTTGGAATGTATAAGACCCGGCAATGTATTCCAGGTTCTGTTGATTACTTTGTTGGCCCAGTTGGTAATAACCTCCTGGTAATCCCTAGGGCCAAATCCATACATGGGAAATGGCCCTGTAAAGGGTTTAGAAGCACCAAGTTTAGCTTGCTGATCTGCTTCCTCGTTGCCTGCTATTCCATCATGCCCTGGCACCCAGACAAGTTCGACTTTATTCTTGTCCGCCAGCTGGTTTAGGGCCTGATGGCACTCGTGAAGCATCTTTAATCTCAAGTTGTTACTTTGAAGTGCTTTTAATGCCGCTTGACTATCCGACATAATGCTAATTTTCTGTTTGCATTGGTTTTTAGTGATCAGATGATTTGCCACCAAATGGATGACATGTACCTCTGCTTGAAAGATGGTGGCGACAGCACTGAGGGACACATGTCTTTCGAACCTTGGTCCCACCACTCCTGCCCCCACACCACCTTCCATTTTGGATCCGTCTGTGAACCATTTTTGGGAGTCCGCCGGCACACATTCCGTGCCTCCCGTCCAGTCTTCCCTAATGGGGAAGCGAACTTTGTATTTGTGATCAAAGACCATTTTTACTTTCATATCTGGTCACTTGCAGCAGCCATATCCAATAAAGGAGTGGCTCTGAGAATTTCCAGATGTCCTTTGAGGTTTCCTACTTTGAAATGGTATTCCTCATGTAGTTTGAAACCTGCTTCATAGCTTCCTCCTTAATTGCAACCGGTAGGGGATCCAAGCCTAGAAGGATCTCCACCGTGGTAGTGGGTGTTGTTTTCATGGCACCTATGATGCTTAGACATGCTAGTCTTTGCACTTTAGCCAACTTTGCTTGCACTGTATTTTGGTCCCTGAATAAAGTTTCTTATAACAATACTTTTAGTGAAAGAAAATTCCCCAAAACACTAACAACACGAAGAGTGTATACAGTAGAACGTCGATAATCCGGATTAATTGGGACCGGACCCCATCCAGATTATCAAATTATCCGGATTATCGAAATTACATTAAAAAACGGCCAGCACGCACTATTTGAGAAAAAAAGTTTTTAAAATTGTATTATTTTCTATTATTGGTAGGTAGAGTATAAGGTCTATAAATTAAAAACATGTTTTTTAAGCACTGTATCGTATTTTATTTACAGCAACATGTGTACAACATACAGTAAAAACATCAGACACTACATATTCTTGCTAGAGACGAATCCGGATTATTGACAGTCCGGATTTTTGACCTCCGAATTATCGACGTTCTACTGTAGTTATGTTTATTCTAGCTTGTACATTCAATAGCACTGCTATCATCTTCATACTGTACTGGACCTATGAAGATGATAATAGTTCTATTGAAATGTACATAAGGTATAATGAACATAACTATACAGTCTTTGTGCTGTTAGTGTATTATTTATATTTACTAATTGTTAGAAAAACTGTTAACTAAGAATTTGTTTGGAATATAACTCATTTAAAAGTAACATATTCCTGTTCAAGTCATAGCTCAAGTTATTATATTTAAAACCCTAATAACAAGAAATTACAAGACAAGATAAATGCCATCTCCAATCAGTTTTAATAGAGGTTACTATAGCTGATTGATGAGCCTAAGTTAATTTCATACGAGAGACGATCATTATACAAAATAAAACATTGTTTTTTGCTCATTTTATCTAGTTTTTTAATAGCTGTTATAAAGGGATTATTCATTAATGTTTCTTTCGAGACAAATGTTTAGCCTGCTCGGCAATAATATCATATTTTCAAAATGACATAATTCGCAATCCTGTATTAATTAATAATGGCCCTGGACATAGTTTTAACATAAATCAATATATATATATATATATATATATTTGTTTTGAAATCTTTTTTTAGAACTTGGTGTTTAAGTCATCAGAAAAATTAATATGTTTAATTATTATATGGTGAAATCTACATAAAATTATATTAATTACAGAATACTGTGTAGTAGGCCCTATATAAATAAAATATATGCCTATTAAATCAAAATACAGATAGATGGTTTACTTAATATCTCAAGAATCTAAGAAAATTACAGGTCTATAAATGTATGAGCTAAAAACTGCTACATTTTCCTTCAAATAAAATTAATAAAGGTATACACTCTCTTATTTATTTTAACTAGCTATACCTTATTTTTGTATCTTTTTTCAGATATTTCAACAATTAAAATATATAATAGTAAATTATACATACATTAGACATAGTAAAACCACAAATAGACCATAATATTATTTATTGTCTGTGGTCAAACTATTACCGACATACCGACCCAAACAAACTGAGAAACTTTCTTTCTCCATTAATAGATGGCAGGAGATTGTGATTCATTTATATCAGCTGTATAAAGTCACATTAGAAATTCAGTGGATCTATTGGGAATTTCTCAGTTATTAAAATATTAATTTTATTACAGTAATGGCAATTATTTTGTGCTTTGTTAAGAGGGCAATATTGTTCTACAAACTTAGATAAGCCCGGCATTAAAAGACATTTGACAGTGTGTTTAGTTGCAGTACAGTTCTGAGTGTTGTGGTCTTATTAACTTATAACAAAATGAACGATCTCAAAGTGTTAAATATACACATTAGTAGAGGTGAGTATTTTGAGTTTTTTGTTGCAGGTTATGTTTTGTTATAAGCTTAAAACAATAGACCATTTATCATTTGTTTATATTCATACATTAGCTATTTGAAAATGAACTTGGTGACTTGGGCCTAGGTATAGATTATATTTTTATATGACTGAGCAGTAATTTTGTGTTATGATTACTATAACCTAGTAAAATATATGTGTTTAAGTTGAAAGAAGGTAGTCATTGTAATATCCCCCGTCCTTCCAATAACAGTCTTATTTAAAGTTAAATTAAAAATATGAAATCTAAATTATTCTATGGGAATAACATTTCCATGTGAAAATTAAATGTACAAAAACCTAATCTGAAAGTGGTAATTGTTTGCTGTAGCACCCCAATTGCACCCCAATTTTGATATTTTTTCCCTGTTAATTTTGTAGTTCATAAGAATAGTAAACTTTTTTTGTAGCAAAAATGTTTTTCACTTCGAAATTGACATATTTCAATGATGTATTTGTAGGTTAAGTATACATGGCAAACACAATGTTTCGACTGATCACAGAAGTCAAGCAACATTGAGCGTGGTTAGTACTTGGACCGTTTGGGAACACCATGTGAAAAATTACAATTGGGGTTAGTGTTGAAATATTGTATGTAGGCTTATTTACTTGTAGGTCAACTTGTAAGGTCAAAATGGTAAATGTTTACTTTAAGGTGGCACCTTATTTTCTTTTTTTATCATCTAATACGTACCGTACTTCTGAAGAATAAATAATGTTTTCCTTGCGCAGATCACTATTTTTCACTGAAAAATCACAATCTAATAACTACCAAATTCAACGTATTTATAGGTTAAAACATAACGGCAATGTTAATAGCGTATGGTTTGACACATGTGCATTACACAATGAGACTACGCTAGATCGCTACGATATTATAGATTGAAATATCTTTAGTAACATATGAGATATAAATGTGAACATCTGCCATTATAGACTATCTAACCTATAAATACATCAGATTTGATAGTTTTTAGATTGTGATTTTTCAGTAAAAAATCGTGATCTACACAAGGAAAATTAATTTATTCTTAAGAAGTAAGGTATGTAGTAGACAATAAAAAAGAAAATCCGGAAAATAAGGTGCCACCTTAAAGTAAACATTTACTGTAAAAACAATGCATGTACAAATTTATTTTCATGTGTAATTCAATTAATGGACCTTAACCTAGAATACTTGATATTTTGTTGTTTTTTCCCATGAGAAACATATTTGCTCACAAAAAAATGTTACTATTCTTATGATCAAACTAGGCTAATACCATTAACTAATGTTTCAACCATAATCTTGACAAGATGGAACTATAATCAAGAATAGTATGCAAACACATTACACATCATCAGAATCAGTACCTGTTTACAGTTTACTTCTATGATCTAAAGATTAGATCAAAAATGTTGCTAAATTAATTTAAACCTTAGGCCTACTTTGAAAAGGAAAAATAGTATTTTTATGCAGAATTCACTTTTTCGCTGTAGGCTAAAAATTGAAAATTAAAAATACCAAATTTGCATAAAAATAGGTTATATGTAAAGTGTAGAAAATTGCTGTTACTGAAGTAATTACAGATTGTAAATATGTAGTATACATGTTGTTGCAATTTAGTAGATCATCCAAACAATCAGATCATCCTTCCAATCTGTAGACATTTTTGAAGTACTAAAATCTATTATTTTTGTCTAAAATAAGCAATTTAAAAGTACAAAATCCTGGCCGTGTGAGGTTAGGACATCTGTGCATGTTAATACGTATGGCAACATTCGTGAATCTATTGAATGTCTTGATGATTATCTTCATCCACAAAAATCATTCTAGTTATGGAGCTACCGTATATATATAGGGTTACCTAACCAGACCTAGTAAAGCTACTACAGGTTGGGGAAGGTAATAGCCTATATAGAGTTACCTTACCAGAACTTTAGTTCCTTAACTAGATCTGGCTAGGTCAATATATATAGTGACCTACTGAGACCTAGTTTGCATGATCATTCTGAAATCATATTGCATAGTAATATTAACCTGTCAGAAGACATATAATCCGCATGTGTCCAATGACACACTATTATCTTCCCTCTGCAAAGCTATGAAACCTAGATGGATAGACTCATTGCGTAATCTGAAATTGTATGCATACTTGCATATTGCTTATTTTAGACAAAAATAATGGATTTGGAAAAGTGTCTGCAGATTGAAAGGATGATCTAATTGTTTCAAAAGTAGTTATGTAGAACACGATTTGCTTAAATTTCACTACTAAATCGCAACAACAAGTACACTACATATTTACCTTACATATATTAGATATTAGCCATTAGATATTTCATAAGAAAATATCCTAAATATCACTTTTGCGATCAGACTATTTGTGCATGCGTAAAAAATGCAACTTTTTGGAATATTTTACTTGCCGTGAAATAGGAATATTATGAAATAAATATAATATATAAATTTTAAAAAATAGACTAATTGAACTTTACCTAATTTATCTTTTTCATCAAAGACGGGTTAGGTAAAGGATGGTTTATATACCTAAATTGTATCTTGTCATAAATTGTATATGATTGAAATATTTTAATTGGGGCAGTCTATTTTTTGTTTTTCCAATTATTATTGAACTTTAATATTTATTTACTTGTGATTTCGTACATGGGTTTGGGTCATTAATCTTCAAATTTAAGGTAATTCGGTAGACCTGTTCTTGAGAAATTACATCTTTTATAGAAGCCCTACAGCCATTTTTTTTTTTTTTTTTTTTTTTTTTGTTTTTTACCGATAACTCATGAACCGTCATTTTTGGAATGTTGGCAACCGATACATTTTGTTCAGGTCCATACAGGCTACACTTAAGCAATATTTAATCAAAATTGTTATTTTTGATTTTGAGAAAATCATAGTTTGTGTTTTATCTTATGGTACACAAACTACCCTCAAATTTTGGGTTATCAAAAAAGTCAAAATCTTTTAACTTATAAATCCCAAATTGACAGTTTTGAGAAGTTTGTGCATGTACACTATTTCAACATATTTTCAACCTGTGATCCAATTTTAAGAAAATCAGAATTTCGAGGTATGCTTTATCACATGGATAAAGATTATAGGGAAAGGTGTGTTAAAAAATTGAGGTCCATTATTTGCGGTTATATCCATTTTGAGCTCTCCTGAGTAAAATAAAGTAGGTTTGGAATCTCTCTGGGATCTGTTGTCTGTGAACTGTTCTATAGCCAAAACGTGTAAACTGATTTTAATTATATTGGTACGTAGCCATATTTTAGGGACTTTTTTTTCATTTTTTCGATAGTTCAAAATTTCAGTGTATAGCTGTCAGAGGAAAACCATGAAATATTACAATTTTCTAAAAATCGCCTGTAATGGTTTTGATCAAATATTGCATAAATGTAGCTTCTAAGGACCCAAATAGAACATATTAGTACCTAACCATCTTTCAAAAAAATGCAGGTTCATGAATAATGAGTAAAAACAAAAAATCAGCCATGAGATTGTTAGAGAATATATAAAAACCTATCTTAAATTTTAGTGATTTTTTAACGACCCAAACCCATGAACAAAATCGTTAGTATAAATAATATTACAGTTCAGGAATATTTAGCAAAATAAACCGACATCATTAAAAGAAAAAAGCTCAATTTCAATAAAATATTATTTATGGTAAGGACACAAGTCAAGTAAGTTTAGGCCCTATATGTTTTCAAAAACTGCTTTCTTGGTTCTTTTTCACTTTTTTGCAGTCAACTGCCGAACTGGTATTTTTTAGTGACGAATACTTTTGATTGGTTTTTATTTGATTTTAGGAATGAGTGAATGAGAAAGTTTGTCCAATGTTTTGCACAATTTGTTTTATGACAGCTCCTCCTCTAAATTTTAGGCTTAAACTACAGGTATTTGGGTATTTGAGAAAGTATGTACAACATTTGTGTACTGTTTATTATAAGCTAAATTATCCCTTTTTGGAGAAGGTGATTATAATTGTTTCATTATATTAAACTACTAGATTTTGTATAAAAGCATAAACCGACATTTTTAACCTGTGGCAACAATAGATTTATGACTGGCTTTGTTTGATTTTTTTCTTTATATAATGATTTCATTGTGTCTGATGTAATTTATCCTTATCAGTTATTGTGAAATTATATGGAGTGTTCCACAAAGAGGTCGCTATGTTTTAATTAGTGTAGGCACTAGACCTATGGAACACTCTACAAGTTTGACACTTTTCAATTACATTACGTAGATATGTAAAAAAAACAGATATGTAAAACTTAATAAAAAAGAAGTAATTAAAAATAACAGTATTGAATTATTAATGATCCAATTTTGACCTTTATTTGAATTGATGTCCATCAATAACTATGCACTGATACCAACAAAACAAAATATACCCATAAGCGCTTTGAAAAATTTATTTTAATATTCTTCACCTTACTGGAGAGATTTTAAATAATAATATATTTGTTGTACTTACGTCTGCTCATCCAAAATTGTTTCAGTGCATTACGGCCGTTTCGACTATTTATTCAGCCATGGTCACATACGTTATTTTCGGCACTATATATAGGCCTAGCATATATATATATATATATATATATATATATATATATACCTCGTCAACATTGTTATAAAATCATTTAAAACATTAGTACGTATTTGACACACATTTATTACACTAACACATTTATTTACACACTTTTAATTTCTTTTAAAAGTGTTAAAAGAAATTAAAAATTAAAAGGGTGTTAGTGTAATAAATGTGTGTCAAATACGTACTAATGTTTTAAATGATTTTATAACAATGTTGATGAGATATATATATATATATATATATATATATATAGTGCCGAAAATAACGCATGTGACCATGGCTGAATAAATAGTCGAAACGGCCGTAATGCACTGAAACAATTTTGGATGAGCAGACGTAAGTACAACAAATATATTATTATTTGAAAAATTGCTGAGATATCAACAGTAATTTCTCTTCAATCAGGCTCAATAATTCAGCATCTGTTTTTTATAGCATGAGAATAAACTTTTCTTTCAACAAGCCTCATAGGAAAAAATCGCAAACAGTCACAACTGGGGGTTTTGGAGGCCAGTTCATGAATTTGCTACTACGACCTATCCAATGGTTAGGAAGATCTCGATCTAAAACTGCTTTGACCACATTAGCATAATGAGAAGGACCTCCATCTTGTTAGAAAAAACATCCCTCATCTCCGGCTGAGTAAGATGAGGAACTATGTGTTCAGTTAATATTGATGCGTATCTGTCTTCAGTCATTGTCTGATGGGATATGTCAAACGATAAAACACCATCCTTGGTGATGGCAGCCCAAACAAGTTATCCCCTTTGATTTCAAGCCCTCTTCATATAAGATATGTGGATTTCGTATGTTATAATAATTACAATTATGTCTATTTACAGATCCGGTACAGTAAAATGTAGCTTTATCTAAGAATACAATTCCTTCATACCACTCAGCACCTTCATTAAGCTTTACGATTACCTTTGAACAAAGTTCCTCTCGCCTCCCTGCTTCATCTTCAAGCAGTCCATGAACTAAATGTGTTTTATAAAAAATTTGTTTTTCTTAGCATAGATACCATTGAACTGATGACTTTTCTATCTCAGTAGTGGATAAAACTTTTCTAAGTGAATTAGGCCTGTTTGGAGATTTCAGTAAAGTAGCAAGCTCTTCATTTTCTGTTTTAGAAAATCTATGGTACTTTGAAACGTATCCATTTATGTATTGATTTTCTTGATGGAGAAACCATATTTGGGTAGGTTCTACGAAAACACCTTATCGGTTCATATTCATTTTTAAAAGCAATAGCCCAAGAACAACATTTCACATTTCGTTCGATTGCAAAATTCATTGTTTCGGTGTTAGATATCACACATAAACTGATTGAACACAACTACCAAGTTGTTTCATCGTTGTGTGTTAGCAAAACAACAGCTGATCGAGATTCAGCAAATAGCAATGGACATTTTAATTGCATTGCATGGTGGGAGGAATGGTTCTATCCAGAAGATTAATGTTATTTTTGTTAATACGCCATTTTGTTTGATTGACCATAAAAAAGTGAAACTTGAGGGGTAATTTTTTTACATATTTATCTATGTAACATAACTGTAATGGGTCAAGATGTAGAGTGTTCCACATGTCCGGCATATTAATTCAAAAATAACAACCTCTTTGTGGAATAACAATGCCTCTCTAAAAGTATATACTGATTAATATTATAATTAATTGTAGAACTTTTTAATTTAATCCTCCTTGTACTACACACTAGTATTTATTCTTTTAATTGAATTCTAAATCTTTATTATTATTAATTTTGTTTAATCAGTGATTCAATATTTCTAGAAAAGTTGTTGTTTTCATGCTATCATAGTCCAATAAGTAATCATACAAATTAATAAATTAGTTATGACATTATTATTTAATCAGCTGGTAGTTCATAAAATTATATCATTGATAACAGAATTATTTTACTTTGTTTATTATATGATGATATTTTTAAATATACAATATATGATTTGCAAAGATTTTTTCACATCGGTCATATCAAATCTGTTTCAGAGAGGTTTTTTTTTATTTCTTATGATGTATATAGATAGAATATATTGTAAAGGAAAATAATCCATAAATCCACTGTGAAAGCCCCTCGGATTAGTAAAATATTAATATCAAATTTAACTGTAAATAATATTTCTACTAATCCACTTAATAAGAAGGTATGTTACTTTTCTTCAGTGTTACCGATGTTGTTTCAGACAAAGGCCCATCATCAAGGTAATAAAAAACACTCATAAACATAACGTAAAACACAAACACAACACATTCAACATAATCTGTGACGTGGATGTCAGACCAACAAGCTAAGTGATGAATTGTGTAGTCTTTTTTGTTTTACGTATGTTTATGTGTGTTACTGCCTGAAACTGCAGTTGATATGACTGAAGTATGTTAATGTACCTCCTTATTAAGTGGATTAGTATTATTTACAGATAAATTCTATATTAAATAATATATGTTGGTAATTCTGTGGTAATATTTTCTTGTTTATGCTGAAATGTTTTACAATATAGTTTCCTGAAGTTGTTTATTTGGCTTCTAAATATAGGTATAAAATATAACCATGTAACTCAAAATTTTGGTTTCCTGTCAGGTGAAAAGCATAAACTTATATTTTATCAAACCAACTTGAATTATTTTGATTACATTTTGTCCAATGAACTCCCCTACTAATTCAAACAAACATATATTGCTTGCCACCTTCCCAAAAATGTTTACCAGGAGTTATTGGTATATATATATATATATATATATATGTATATGTACATAAGTCTAGAGCTTTTCTAAAAAACCTAATTTCATAAAATTGGTTTTTCTCCATTTTATTTCAATATAACACATGCATAGAACTAGAAAAAGTTTTTTTTACCATTTCTTATGTTTATGAAATTTTGCCGAAGAAATTTTATTTTGCATGTTATTGAAGATATAACATGCAATATTAACATTAAAAGATACTACAAATGTTTGTTCACAGGGTTTATATCATAATTTATTGGCCCAATTGCATAAAATTTATTTTAGGAGCAAAATTTATAGAGGATTTCTATTGAGAATTCATTTAAGGTTTATAACTGCATAATTTGGTTGTTTAATTGAAATTAAATATGAACGATATTCAGAAATCAAGTTTAGTTTTTAAATATTATCACTCCTGAGTTAGGAGCTTCGTGGGTAATGATTGTCGCTTTCAGAGAAATGAGCTACTTTTACACATTTTGGTATTCTATTTATAATTAATGTTTAAATAAATCAAGTTGTTAGCTGCATGTGAAATGCAGTCAGTGGTCTCTTTCTTGAATGCGAGAAAAATTAAACTGACTGAAATTCACTGTCAAATTAATAAGTATGAATGATACATGTGCGTTAGATGACCGAATAAGGTCTCAAATGAGAAGATAGTCAATAAGATATGTGAGATAAGATAAGATGGTAAACATCTCAGATGACTTGTTTTTAATGAGTATAATAAAGGTGTTAAGATGGGTTCACAGTTCATCAAAAACAGAATTGGGGTGGCTCTTTTCGAAGCAGTGTTGGACATACACAATCCAAGTAAGATTTTGCATTGTTATGTAACCGTTGCTAAAACATGGATCTATTACTGTAATCCAGGAATGAAAGAGTAGTCAAAACCGTTAATTTTCCCTAACAAACATGCTCCAAAGTAGATAAAACCAATTCCATTGGCCGGAAAGTTCCAAAATTTTCTGGGATTCGCAAAGCATAATCTTCATTAACTATCTGGAAAAAAGAAAAACTATCACAGAACAGTATTATGCCTATTTATTGGAACCATTTCATGATGAATTGATGATAAAACGACCCCATTTTGGGAAGAAAAAATTACCTCCACCACACCAATACATCAGCTCCCTCATCAACCCTATTCTCCAATTTGTTATTTTGTAACATCTTTCTCTTTGCAAACACAAAGAAATGACTCAGTTGGAAAATATTTAAGTATCTAATGAGGAGGTAGTCCCTGAAACAAACGTCTATTCGAGAAAACATGTTTATACAGTTGGATAATTAATTGTAGCCAAAAGGAGACTGTGTCGAAATATGAATCAAATTTTCGTAAGAAACAACTTTATTTCATTTTAAAGCCTCTGACTTTCCAAATGGTCCTTGTATAAAATTAAAATTTAATTCACACCTTAGACTAATAAAAACTTTATGAAATGGATAAAAAAATCTTTTGTAGCCTCTAGATGAGTTCCTTCTCTATACCTAGAATTGTGGAGCTCCTTGTCTTCTTCTTACGAAGCTCTACAGATCTTGGTGACCTGTAGCTTCCTCAGTTATTCATCCAGCTATCCTCACTCCAGTCTCTTCTCTCCCCAGCAACTTTGCCAGCTCCATACACCCAAATTTTTCGGTCTATTTAAAAGTTCTGGATCTATATCCTTTGTGGCGTCCCTCTCTCATGCCGCCATCCATTCTTCCCAACAGAATCTGTCTTGCCAACCTCTCCGGTTGCATCCTCCCCACATATACAAACCAACTCAACATCCTTAATTTCACAATTCGTACAATGTCCTCACTGTCCATCATGCTGTCTATTTCCACATTTTTGGGACCCCTTGTTCTCCTATGAGACCATTACAAACGGGAATAACCAGAAAGGTACAATAAACCACAAAAATTTAAACTTAGTCCTTTGTTCCAAAATTTGTAATACTCAACAGACCAAGTTGACTATAATGGTGACAATGTAATATTAACATTTTTTGAGTTTTTATTTGTATTATTACTTACCTATTTTATCACCCAAACGAATTATTTATAATATTTGAACTTTCTTAATTTTTATATTTTCATCCGTTTAAGAGTGTATCCTCCAATTATAAACAAATACTCGCACATCTAAAATATATTAACTTCTCTATAATAAATCAGAAGTATGTTGACAGATTATAATGATAGCTAACATTTGGTGATCATATTTCAGTGTACAATTCTCGATAACAGTATCTTTGTTAACAAATATTTGCAGTGTAATGTGTTAGGTCTGCTCATAGCATTTTTATGGTAGGTTTCTGTTACATTGTAGTCTATACAAGAACCGACTGCAACTAATTACTGGCTCTATTTGGTATGTTCATATTTTGTATTATATTCAGTTCATTAATATTAATCACTCTGTATTAATTATCTTTTCATTAACTATAGATAATTTTAATAAATAAATTATAATAAATACCCTATTTCCTGCTTGCAGTCCAGTAACTTGATTTATATGTAGGTGTATGATCATTTCACCTTTCCTATTCAGGCGTTGTCAAACCGAATTAATGTAGTTGCATTTGTTGAAAACACTTCAATTTTAAAGAATTTAAAAAATACAATAGCACAACACATAAACATAATTTAAATTTATTATTATATAATTTAAACTGGGTTTCATCAAATAAGATTCATGTCTGGGTTAAGTTTACATTATAAGCAATTTAAGTCTAGACTTAATTTTTTTAATATAAATATTTAACAATCTAAGACAGCATCCATATATAGTTAATTTCACTTTTTTTTTTCAAATATAAATATTGAATAATCTAAGACAGTATTCATATATAGTTAATTTCACTTAATTTTTCAAATATAAATATTGAATAATCTAAGACAGCATCCATATATAGTTAATTTCACTTTTTTTTTCATTGGTTTTGTGGATGTGTGTGTGAGAAAGTTTGTGCAATGATTCTGCACAGTTTATACTTTTGAGGGCTTTACAACCTCTGTTTTAACTTTGTATGTTGTTGTAATTACTGAATTCAGTAATTGATTTTGTAGAAACTAAATTATTTAGTAAAGGATTATTTTATGATCTGAACATGTTGACATATTTAAAGGAATTAATAGTTGGTTTGGAGAGAAGAAAGGATTCTATCAGTCATATTATGATCTTAAAGTATGCCTCCATTTCTTAAGATACTTAGTGGAGTAATGAAGGCGAAAACCCAATTTAACATTTAATAAAAAGGTCCAAAAGCATTGCACTAACTTTCTGACACAGACACTTACAAAACCATAATTAATATTAGTCTCCATTTCCGAAAAAATCTCGATTCTAATTATAAAAGGAAAAACAATATTATTTATCTTAATATTGGTTTTTCACTCAGGCGTGTTTATATGAAATAAATTGGTATTAGAAAGGGTGATATTTTTTGAATGACATTACATTTTATTTGTCATAGAGTAAAATTTAATCATATAGAAAGAGTGGAATTTTTTTTAATGGTAATATATTTTATTGAGTCATAGAAGAAAATCCTAACTTTGAGTTTTAATCTTACAACGGCTACCTCTAAATTTTTAGTTACAAAACAAAAAGACTTTTGAAATCTACTTGCATACTAAAAATCTTTCCACTTGTTTGCCTGCGAAAGAACTGCATAGATGTCAGACTTCATTTCAGTTTTTTTTTCTTTTTTCTTATGGGACCTCAAAACAAATACCTCTGTGAAAAACTCCAAATCTATTTTTCTATTCATCAGTGAACTTTCTCTAGTCTACGCTATCCATATGTGGGAAAGTAAAAATACGTTTTAATTGGGACCCTGTGTATAAAATATATTGACGTTATTGTGTTTGTAACAACTATCAATAAAACAAAACCAAAAAATGGGTTCTACTCCTGTCAAAATGATCTGAATAAACAAATTATCAAAAGTAAATTTAGTATAAAAAACCTACAAATATGTTGTAGAACAGCCAAAGATTTTTTTAAATCAACAAAGCATATATGAACAGATTAATAGTACATCAAAAAATGTAGCAAATTTAAATATGTATTCATGTCAATAAGACAACTATAGCCATGTAGGGCTATAATCAGTGTATATGCACATAGGGCATTACTCCACAAATGGCTGGTTGAACTTATGGTGTTAAAGTGAGGCCCATAGTTACTCATGCTTTTGCATGGTGGCAGAAATCAGCTCAAGCTACAGCCATAAAAAGACACTGCAATGCCGACTTTGCCTTCTCATTGTTTAATGCTGCAATACACAACAGACCACAGAAACTGTAACGGTGATACTCGATATACGCCCTCTGCATATATTTGTGAAAAGGAAGCTTTGAGACTGAAGGGGTCTGTTAATTCTAAACATGGAAACCTAGTTGGACATCTGGCAATACTGTATGAAAGTGGGCATAAACAGTGTTGGACATAATGAGGAAGACACTTAAATTTTATCACTCTTTCGAGATCATCAAGTGCTAAAAATAGAAAAGGATAAACAGATGACTCCAATAGAATATAAAATCATTGTGTTACCGGGTTTGTTTTAAATTGTACTTATTTTATTTTTAGATCCTTGCTATTTTTCGACTATGTTTATGCTCAAATTTCATTTCCTTTCTCAACATTCTAACTAGATGGTTAGTTAATTTGTATTAGGGTGTGTTCATGTAGGCCTTATTAAAATATCTTCCTTGAAGATTTTGGGAGAGTTTTAAGACTAGGTGTTTTGAGACTGATCATTTTACAATATTTTTTGTCCTCTGGCTTCATTATGTATTTGGACTTCTTAATATTAAAGCAATGGTTTTATTGTAATTTTTTATTGGATCTGATTTTAATTAGGTGATGTGATTGTTTGCAAAGAAATGAAGTATTTTATTAATCTATTCTTGTTTAGTCATTATTACTACAGAATTATCCTTATCTGTTTTTTGTAATCAGTGAATCGATATCTCTGAGTTTTTTACATATTTTGCTAACTGTAATTTGTTCAGAATGATTTAATCTTGTTTAATCTTTAGATGGTCTATTGCATAGTTTTTTATATTTTGTCTGGTATTATTGTGCTTATCTCTAGGTAAACATTGTATTGGAACTTGAAACTCATGAGGGCATTTTGTTCATTTAATTTGATATACAAGTTAACTAAATATTTCTTGAGAAAGGAAGTGAAATTTCAGCAATGATATCATCTTTAAAAAATATGTACTCCAATGTCTTTAGTTATGCACTTATCCATCAACCCCAAATCAGAAGATAAAACTTTGAAAAGAAATCACTTTGGTATAAACCAATTCTATTGTATATTAATTTTTTTTTTTATTTATTATTTTTTTTTTTCAGAAATCCTAAACAAAACATTTTTACCACAAGTTCATTTAGGCTTTTACATTATCTCTCAAAAGAGAATGTTAGCACTGTCTTTATAGGTTATTTTTTTCAAAATCAGTTCAAACAATTTCAATCAAATTTTGTCTGACCTAAAGCTTAATTATTATTATTTACAAGAGTATTAAAGAAAATGAAAAAAGAAACTTCTTCAGAATTGTATACTTGAGTTTAATATTCAGTAAATGTGCATTTAAATTTATTTATCCAAAATCAAAAGAAATGAAACATGAAATTAAAAATTTTATCTCTTAGATAGCCTATTATATGTTTATGTTCAAACACTTTATATGTTTTTAAACTTGATTTTTGAATTTATTTTGTTTTGGAAGTGTATGCTTCTCTTTATAAATTCATTTGTTTATTTTTCTTTTAACTCAGTCAGACTATTAATATTTCATAGTGAAGTTATAGGCCTATTAAAAATATTTTAGTTAGTAGTGCATTTTTAGGTTTTTTGTATTTTCAGTGTAGTAACAGTTTGTTCATTATTCTTATTTTCTACAAAGTTAACTTGGGAAAGAAGAGGGGAAATAATATAAATTTGTAATGGTATGGTTCAATAAATAACTACAATTACCATAACCAGTAAATAACAAAATATGAATAGTCATCATTATCTGTGCATATACCACGCAAGGTTTGTCATGTTGGTGTGTTTACTAGTTGTGTTTCATTTTTAGTGGTTAATTTACCCATGTTGAACAAGTGATACTTAAATAAAAAAAATTAATTTTTAATTTCAGCATCAGTTATAATTGAACATATCAAATAATTTCAGCTTGTCTTGTAGGATTTCAGTTTTAATAACATAAGCATCATTTTACTACATACTTAAATTTTTTTCCAAACAGTATAATCTTTCAAAATGATACAATGTAGATATTATTATATCTGTTCCAGGTTAGAGATCAGTTTAAATGAGTTGAGAGAGAAAGCAGATACAGTTAAAAAAACTTGCATCTTGCAAGTATAAATTATTTAACCAGTACAAATCAAAAAACAAGCAACGAAGCAATGAGTTGAAAAGTTTATTCGATAGACCTGAAGTGATTCCTTATTAGTTATAGTGTACATAAAAATATATATTATTCAATTTAGTTTAATATAATTTGTTACCAAAATTATAGTTCCTAGTTATTTTAAGAAGTTACCAAAGCTATTAAACGAAACAAAGCTCAATATGATTTCAACTGTATCAATGGGAGAAAAAGAAAAAGAAGGAACATTGAATAACTCATCGACACCAGTTGTTTCAACTTTTATGAAAGTATGGACTGCGTTCTTCTACGCATGTGCATCGTTGATGATTACAATTGTAAATAAAAGTGTTTTAACAACTTATGGGTTTCCAAGTTTTCAAGTTCTTGCTCTAGGACAAATGTTAATGACAGTTATTATTTTGTTTGGAGCAAAACAGTTCGAGATAGTTCATTATCCAAATTTTAATTCAAGAACATTTCAGGAAATCTCACCATTACCTTTTATATATCTAGGTAACATGGTGTTTGGTCTTGGAGGAACGAAAGAAATCAGTTTACCGATGTTTACGATGCTGCGACGTTTTGCTATTTTAATAACGATGATAGCTGAATTTTATATTTTAGCGATTCGTCCAAAAATGTCAGTCAAAGTATCGGTCGGAATGATGGTCGGAGGTGCAGTGATTGCAGCAGGAAACGATTTAGGTTTTAATTTACACGGGTATATTTTAGTGGTGATCAGTGATTTTCTAACAGCAGCAAACTGTGTGTATACAAAGAAAAAATTAAATACACAAAAAGAAATGGGTAAGTACGGTTTAATGTTTTATTCAGCGTTATTTATGTTACCCATTTCTTTATTACTTAATTGGACTTTGGGTGATTTAGAAGTAGCTTATAATTTTCCTTTATGGAATGACTTTGCCTTTGTATTTCAATTTTTACTATCGTCTGTAATGGGATTTGTGTTAAATTACAGTGTAATGTTATGTACTCAATACAATTCAGCATTAACAACGACTATAATGGGATGTTTGAAAAATATCCTCGTCACATACTTGGGTATGTTTATCGGAGGAGACTATGTATATTCTCTACAGAATTTTATTGGTATTAATTTATCAATAATTGGTAGTTTAGTTTATACTTATGTTACATTTAAGCCGGTTAAATCAGTACCTCATGAACCATTGCAGGTTGTTACACATGGTAAATGACAAAACTAAATATGCACAGAAACTAGTGCAGATGTTTGTTATAAACAAATTTTATCTGATTCAATCAAAATAAAATTATTGTATAAAGAAAAGTATTTGCAAATTAAATTTGAGTTGAATTCAATAATTTGTTAATAATTATATTTTTGTAACATCTAAAGATCTATATTATTTTTATGTTTAGAAGATTCTTTCTTTTCTTTACTATTACATCTGTTTGTTTCAAAATGTATTTCTCTTCTCTCTTGTTTTTACTCTTTTAAAAAGTACAGGATGTGAGAAAATTACCTAACATGTTTCATTGTGTGATCAAGAGCAAACTGCCAATAACTTCATGGATTGTGTTTATTAAATATCAATTATTAGTTTATTGTTTGTTTAATCTGTACAATAATGTTAGTGGATTTTTATTGTTTTTAGACAAAATTTGAAATTACTAGCTCTGTGAGTGTCACACATTATAATGAAGATTTAAATGAACTAAATTTAGGAACTAATTGTAAAAATTATGTGAATATTTTGAGTACACTTTTGCACAAATTGATACTCAACCTTCGCATATGCTTTGGTAGATTTGCTTACACTCATGGACACACGATCCTTTAGAGTGCCGTATAATCTTAACTGAATAAATCCAAATCTAATGTTCCTGCACTTATTTGTTGGGAGACAGAACTCCAAGTTGTGTTATTTATTCCCAAACCCCTAACATATCTTAGAAATCTAAGAAGTGGTGAAACTCGGTTGCCGTGTTTTGGAATAATCAATCATCAAAGATGAAGCAGATATGAAACCGGTTGATGGAGGTGCATTTTCCGGATGTTACCTACTTCCTCCGTCTTAAGGACATGAAATAAAGGTATTAAGCAAAAATAAATCTTAGAAATGAGCTTTATTCCAGTAAACACTTGATTTTTAAATTTTCATATCTTGTGTCAAAACACCTGCTTAAGTGTTTATATATATTCTCAAAGATAGATTTTCATACAACTTGTGTTTTATGACAGTAAAATATTTTCCTTTTTATTTTTTTTAAAAAAAACCTTCAAACATAACATTTAGACACTTTTTATAGTTTTTTGTGATTCTCTTTTATGTTTTATGATTCAAGAAAATCTTGGAGGGTGACATGGAAAATATATCTTTCAGCTCAAATTTGAAAACCACCTATGTTATACACAGGTTTTGAGCCCAAAATCCTGGCTTAGTTTTTTTTCTGTACATTACTCAACACCCTTGTCTTCATTAATCCAATTGGCATAAAGAAAGGACATTACACACAGAATGTGAATTTTACAGAGTTTCAAATTTTATCAGCTCGTAAAACAATATAAGATGGAATTGGTTCATATAGTAACATAAAATTGCCACATTTAATGTGTAAGTTAAAGTGTTTTTATTTTTAACTTTCAACTTTGTACATATCAATCTTTTGATTGCACATATGAAATATGTCAGTTATGTCTCCCTTGTTCCACTAAACTAATCTAATAATACCAGTCTAAAGTCTAGTCATGTGTAAAGCAAATAGGGTATCTTCTATTTTGAAAAATTTTTAGAGGTGTTTGTTTATTTTTGTTGCTGTTTTTTTTTTTACAATATTAGATTTCTGCAAACAAGTATATACTATTTTTTATTTTATTTTAAATGGAATGTTTAATTGTAAAATGTTTAATTTTCTGAATATCACTTTTTGTATACATCGGTCTTACTTGCGCTTTAGCTGTATGAAATTTAAACTTAAATTTGTCACTTGTGAATGATCGTTGCTGATTGAAACCGCTATTAATAATGAATTTATTTCTGTATTATAACAGTCTTTGATTTTTCCTTCTAACATAAACATAAAATTAATTATATAGGAATAAATGAAGACGGAAGCCCTAGTTGTGAAGATTTTTCTCTCTATTAAGCAGTTTTTAACCAATACAAAGATTTCAGTGGTGGATTGATCATTTTATTCAATGGATTCAGCTTTGTGTATCTTTACCTGTTTCCTAAAACAAAATCCACATCGAAAGGAACTCGTTTTCAGACTATAGGCGAAGTAAAGGAGACAACACCACCACTGCTGAAGGGGTGTCACATAAATTATTTACAAATGGGAAATGGGGGTATGTTGAAGAGGATAACAATAAAATTGCAAGATTGTAATAATATAGCATACCTTTGTCACCATCCTTGTTATTTTTAGTAGGCTCATCTTGTATATGGCAACACATGTAGTGGATGTCAATTTCTTTCATTTTTCTTTATTTATTTCAATTTTCTCATATGCTAACCTGTAACATTGCCACAATAATTCCGAATGTATTATAGGACTGGAATTTATTACTTCCAACAAATTGTATCCATCCGATTTTATAATCTGGTTGGATGACCTGTCCATTCCCTATTAAAATCAGTGTAATATTACTTGTTTTCTGATGTTGGATCGAAAATTATACATATACTCGTATCATCAACCTTATTGGTTCACTTAAAAATTAATTCTGTAATTATTTTCTTAGAATCATCCAATTGGCAGAATTTTGTACTTTTCTTTTTTGTGCTTTCGTGGCCATCCATATGTATATAGAACTATATACCTAATGTTAATTCAAATGCATAATAAAAATATATTTTAACATATACTCTACTGTGTAAATAGATATCCAAAATTATGCCAAGATAAGCTAATAGAATAAAAGTTGTATAAACTGGTCGTCTTGGTCTTAACATAATCATAAATACATAGGCTATACACATGTTCACTCACTTCTACACACATATACAAATAAAATATATAAACATAATATAAGTGCAATTATTACTTTTAAAATAAAATCTTTGTTCATAAAATCCTCGAACCCTGGCTTTGACAGAAATATCTTATGGAAACCAGACTTTCTGTACTGCGTCAATTCAGGACATTCTGAAAAAAAATATTATATTCCTGTGTTACACAAATAAATGTACCTCTCCCTTCAACTCGTGGTTTATAATTTAAATGTATCATTTTCTGCCCTACACTTAAATGCCCATTTTATTTTCCATATCTTTGATTTACCATATCCCTTTTCGCCTAGATTTAAATTTGAACATTTTGAAGATCATTTCGTTTTTTTTTTTAATTGAAGTTTTCAACAGTGTTTTCTAAAAAAACTACAAATCTTAATATTATTCTGTAAGTTAACTCCATTAATTTTTTTCAATGACATATTTTGTGAAAGTTAATTTATAAAGCACAAGTATCTTGATGTAGGAAAATAATTGTTGTGAATTAATAATGTATCTTTTCATAAAGTAAAATTAATCAATACATTTTGCTCAGACACATTTGCAGATTTGCCTAAATAATGTCGTTGTTGAATGAGAGTAATGAATTTATATCTCCTGTATTGATAAAAATATTATCTGTATAAATACTTGTATAAACTTTATGTAGCTGTAAAATGATAAAAGCTTTTTTAATTCCAAGAATATGAAAAGGTAACCGATTGAAAAAATACAATATTAATTAAATATAACAAAGTGTTAACAATATAAGACAAGTACACAATCTCATTTTGTAGTGCAGGTAATCTCCAAAGCAGTGTTTAAAATAATTCAAATTTCAAAAGGAATTTGTTTAATGTTTCGAATTTTAATCAAACCCATGCCAAAATGTTTGTTATGAACTCTAGACATAACTGCATAATTTTCATGTCGATCTCATTGTTATCATTGTTATTAAAAGCGATTAAATGTTTAAATTATAAATGAATCGCTGTATCTTTACATATTCCTATTCAGAAATAATGTTGCTTGTACCAATTAAAACAATACTCCAAATTTTTAATCAAAATATTAAACATATCTTCTAAAAATCATGATTTACACCTAATTTTTGAGGCTTCATAAAAGTACGCTATTTTTATAAAAACATTTTAATAAGCTCAAATGTTAGCATTTTTAGAGTTGGTAAAACTAAAATTTTGTTAAATTATATTTTTTAAGGCGAAAAATGTTGAAATATTTTAAAATAAAAGTTGATGAAAAGACAATCGATCTAAAAAAATAATGTTCTTCAAGATTTATTTACCAAGATATTTATACTTTTACATTCAGTATAATTGTTAATTAACAAATAAATATTTAGACCTACAAGTTGTATTTTTTTCAATAAATCTTTAAACTTTGATGTACAATGGTTTAACTTTTTTTTAAATTAAAAGATGGTTATATCAAATTTTACAATATAGAGTGCATAAGGGCACTGGATTGAGATGAAGCAGAAAGTATGAGTCTCTTGCTCCTTCACAAAATGCCTCACAAAATGCCTCTAGGCCAAGGTAGATAATTAATAATTACACTTTTTATCTTGTATTCACATTAATAATGAAATCAACCTCGATTCAACTTTATGCTACAGCTCATAACGAACATTTTAACCAATTTCATTAAATTCTTTCCATTAGTTGGCCCAATGGTTTGACAATATCCATATGTCCAGACCCGTCTGCAATGATCCATCTGTGTACCAAACAAGCTGCCTTGGATGTACCATTATAAAACTAAAATACTTTCATTTGTATTACCAAAGTAACATTTCAATGAAAGTGTGTGTGTGTGTTTTTTTTAACTGGAATTAAATGGGGTTGTCTTTTGCTTGGAAGACTATATAAAATATAATCAGACTTTATAATCATAGCTGAAATGGATAGTTCTGTAACAAACTTTTTTCAATACAATCCTTCCGCAGCTTAAGTGATATTGAAAGAGTTCCATTGATAATAAATAAATTGATTTAATTTCAAAAGTAAAAAATACTTGTTTAAATTTAATTTTAAATACATACCTAAAAAATATAATTTTGAGCCTAGAAATAGCTATTTCATAAAATATTCTATTTAAATATTTTATAAAAATGTATAAAGCCTGTTTTTAGATGACAGATTATTTATATCATTTAAGCTCTTTTGTTCCTTGAATTGTTCAGTAAATAATTTCATTATTTTTTAAATGTGTATAGTTTATATTTTTCTTTTCTGTCAAATGGTTTTATCTGGTTGATTTAAAATGGTGTATTGCGTTGTGTTGTTTTATGGGAATATATTATTAATATAAACTGAGCTGTTAAATTTTCCAGTATGTAACAGCTTCTAAAATATCAGATATCCTAAAATTCTCTCCCCATCAAAATATCAGTTCTCTTAGTACTGAAATATAAGGAAATTTTGTTCTACCCTTCAAATTGGGTTTTACAGTAGCAACTGATATTTTAAATGATAATCATCAGCGGGTAATCATTTTAAACTAAATAGTCAAATGTTTGCTATGTATCCCTGTGAGTAAAATGTAGCCTCTACAGGGCTTTGAAAGCAAAGACAACAATGGTTGTTCTATAATTTAATAACCTCCATGGAAATTGAAACTTAAATTAGTAATCTTATAAATACTTAAGTAATTTATAGGGGTACCATATAGGGTTGCTAATTTTGATAGGGGTAATATCGCAACCTCCGCTTCACCCAATTTTGTTATACTAATATTTCATTTTAAAATATTTCTCGGTAGAGTTTACCATTTAATAATGTCTAGTCGCCTCCAACAAAGAAATGTTGGGAGTATGGAAAAAAGTCTGTATATGCTTTAGTCTTTTAAGATAACCAAAAGCTTTTTATTTTTTAAATCACTCGTTTAAACTTTTAAAATGGAATAGTATTAGGATATTTGGTAAATCATGCATTTTGTAGTAATTTAAAAATATTACTATTTCTATCCATCTTCAATCGTTAAATACTTTGTTTACTACACAATGATATTCTTGTATAAAATATAAACTTGTTTACTAATATTGTTCTTGGTAAACAAAATAACATATGCTTCATTTTTTTTATAGAAATTAAAGTAACATTTGTAAGATATTGACTACTCTATAATTAATTGAATACAATGTTCAGCCCCTCCTAGCCGTGTCACTAGTTGAGACATTTCAGAGTACAATACCTCCATTCTCTACAACTACGTCCACTTGGGAATCTGTCTTATATAGCCTACCTCTCCACTGCCTTTTAACCTCCACCTCTTCTTCTTATTTCTTGCACTGTGCTGCTAATTGATTAGTTTAAATGAATGAACCAGTTTTTGTAGATGAGGTACTCTGAAATATGTTGACTAGTAAAAATAAAGTGACAAAGCTAGAAATAGTTGAAAATTATACTCAACATAATTATGTAAGTCGTAGGATAGAATATTATAATAATTTCAACACTAAATTGATAAAATGATTTTATATATAACTGGTGCTTTAATATCTGATATTGTTGAAAACTATCTTTTAAGATTTATTATTATTATATTTATTGTGATTCAAAATTTAAATTGGAATAGCCTGCAGTATTTAATTCCGGATTTTGAAAATAGATCTGCAGTTATCATGATTCAACCATTTCATTTACACAAATTACTTTAAAGGCAGTAATATTCATGTATTTAATGCTTTTTGTTTATGTAATACAAATTTTAGTTTCTGAGATAAATTAGTTTTGTGGATAGGAGTTTCCTTTATCTGTTTTGGAAGAAAAGAAGTTAAATTGTGAAAAACTATACAGTCATCATCATCTTTAAAAAAAAGGGGGTGTAAATGTCCTGTTGCGATTTAATATTGAAATTTAATGAAATCGTGTTTTACATACCACCTTATTAAACAATTGGATCATCATTTAGCTGGGAAGACCCTTTTCAAGTATCAAAATCCAATATTTCTGTCAAAAATAAGCCATTTTCAAGTTTGTATTCGATGTTCAGAATACACAATGAATCTATGCATCTAGGTTTCATAGCTAATAGAATCTTTAGATTCAAAACATCTTTAGATGTATGCGCATTAACTGTCTTCTAACAGGTAAATATTACTACGCTGTATGATTTTAGAATCATGTGAACTAGGTCTCAGCAGGTATCTATATATATTAAGGAACTTAAGGTCTATATATTTATTGACCTTTCCAGACCTGTAGTTCGTTTACTAGGTCTGATTAGGAAACCATATAAATATATATAAAATTACCTAACGAGACCTATTTGTGCAGATGAACATAAACATCAAGCGATGAGACACTGAATTTGCCATAGGAATTAATGTAGACAGATGCCTCAACCTCATAAGCTAAGGATTTTGATACTTGAAAAGGGTCTTCCCAGCTAAAGGATGGTCCAATTGTTTAATAATGAGATATGTAAAACACGATTTCATTTACTTTCAATATTAAATCGCAACAGGATCTCAATTGAAGATTTACCAAAAAAAAGTAGAAAAATGAGTAGAAAATAAAAACCTCAAATACTTTACAAGTTTCAGGGTCAAAAGATAAAAGAGTTGGTTGAGAGAGACCTGATAGGAAAGAGAGGAATCTAAAACAGGACTGATCCCACGTAACTTGGGATAAATGAGTAATATATACTCCTGCAGGTTAAGCAGAGTTCAGTCACTCATTTGTTATGATGTTTAAAGATATTCTATATTCTATTAAAAACATGAGCTAAATATAAAAAATTGTTATTATATAAAATACCAAGTGTCCTAAAAGTCCCCCCCCCTATTATTTTTTTTATTAATGGAAATAGACAGATTTGCTTTGGGGAGAGTTTAGATAACCAAAGGAGAAATTTTTTGAAGTATCAACATTTTCAACCCTTACCCCCAAAATGGGGTAGTTTGGGGGTAAGTCAAGAATTTTAAATAGCAACCCCTATTGGCTGATACCTCATTTCAAAGGCCTTTTAAAAATAATAATAATGACGTAAACTAGAGGTCTCTAGTTCATCCTATCCAACATAGCGACCAATCAAATGGTGAATTTTACGTTAATAATTACACTGGAAATGTTACGAAATGTACAACATGCTTTTGAGTCCAGAATCTATTTCTGCCAAGAAGTAAATGGTAGCCATTTCGAGAACTTAATCTGAGCTAAAAAAACAAGGTAAGGCTCTTACCATCATTTTACCAACATAGAGCAGTTTGCAATGTAATAAAAACAACCAGAGTTTGTAGGTTAACATTCACAATTCGATTGGTCGATAATAGCAATGATCATGACTCCCCCTCAAAAAAATAAATAAATAAATAAGATTTGAGGATCTGTTTATTATTATGCAGCTTATATATTATTTAAAATACTGTATAAATTTTACCATCTGCAGAAAATTTACAAACAAATTGTTTGATTCTGATGAAATTTTATATAAAAGTTTGTTTTGAAATATTTTAGAAAAATTTGTTAAATGTTATGTTTCTAGAGTCTGTGAATTATTTTATTCATGCTCAGGAAACTTTTTTCTTATAAATAATGTTGATAATGATTTGTCGTCAAGAGTATCTACATAACAATATCAAAATACCTCAAATGTGTAGAAGTAAATAGAATGTTACTTGAGATTGACGAAGAAAGTCCTTGAATTTAGAACAAAAAACCCGAGGAATTATAAAACAAAGAAACTGAGTGGAAATTTGTCAGCTTGACTCTCATTCATAAATTTTTCTGAAACATTTTCTATATTTGTAAATAAAGTGTAGAATGTATCTTCAAATTATCTAAAATTATCACAGTTGGATGAAACCAAATATGTTTCTTAACCCTTCTTTTTTATCATATTATAATAATAAAAAATACTATCTATTGACACTAATTATTTCTACAGAATTCAAAACAACTGATGGTAAATAAGAAATTGTAAAATCATAAATTATTTTAATAGTATTGTGATGGTTGATATTACATATTGAGGTGACATTATTGTTATGATTCAGTATATAAAAACCCCATTACACCCCTTGTAGAATTATTACATTAAAAGTACCCATAGAGGAAGATAATATGGAGTGGCTTATCAGTGATGAATGTGTGTGCAAACTCTTTTTATTGCTACATATAAAAATTATGCCTATCTTCACAATCTGTCTACGTATCTACTTATGTAATAGAAATTATTCACTATATTTATAAAAAATGCAATAGTGAATTGTACTCAATAGTGATTTTTTAAACTTATACTATAACTATGTTTTGCTTAGTATTCCCAACTTAACAATACGATTAAGTTTAAAATGTTGCCTTTAAGATAACATATTTACCTTGCGATAATTGTAAGTGCTAAATTGCAGCACCACAAATATCTTATATCAAATGCAGTAGTAAAACTTTTCAACTTCATAGAGATTAAAGAGTAAGAAAATGTTTATCCCAACTAAATTCATTTTCAATTAGACCCTGGTAAAAGAAGTATAATACAGATAATCTAATTTCCCTTTTCCAGTTTTTTGTAGGGGAAAAAACTGTGTATATAACTAACATTATTTTAAGTTCCATCTAAATTTATTAATCTGTTGTTAAATTACACTTGATTAATTTATTGTGCATTGTAACTTTTTGACCTGCTAGATGCTTTGCATTAATTGATAGATTTTTATATTAGATTTGTTTTGTTTTTTGGGGGGTTAGAAGGTAAAAGTCTTAACAGTCATCATTGTCTTTTTTTAAAAAAAAAAAGAAAAGAAAAGAACATAAAATAAAAACCCCTAACCTTTGGGTTAAACTTTACTAGTATCAGGATCAGAATCTAATCCAAGACTAACTGTAGATCCAGCTAGGAAATGAGTAATGTAAACTCCTGCAAAGTATGCAGTCACTCATTTGTTATGATTTTTAAGATATTTAAGAATTAGTATAGTACCGTTCTGAAAAGAAATTGATCTGTATAATAAAAACACTTCAATTTCAAACAATGCTTTAAATTTTGAGAAATTCTTGCATTTCTCTTTTTTCTTCCGGCATTCATTTCTTCTTCATTTGTACAGATCCACAATAACAGGTCTTTTACTTTCTATATTTTATTCTCAAAAATTTCCTATTTCATTGGGCTATATTTGTTTTATATGAACTTTTGTAATCAATTTTTTACTGCTGTTAGGAATGTTTCCAAGCTATATACAAGTGTAACAAACGTTATGTTTGAAAATGATTTTTCTTAACTCATAAAATCATGTAATTGGTATGGATACATAAAACTTAATCTACATTTAATTGCTTTCTATGATTCCCATTAACTCCCCTCATATTGTCTGTTGTGGTAATCTATAATTTTTCCAAACTTGAAAGCTGTCTGATCCCCAGAGGGTGATGCATTAGAGTTAGTAGGCCCTCTGTAATGAATGTGTTAAGTAGGAGACTTCAGAAGAAAGGTGTGATGAGTTAAGAATAGATAGATGTACTTACTTTGTTATGTAACTAGACCATCTTTTCTTCACTTCACCTTATTATCCTTACTCTCTGTCATAGAAGTTTGAATATAAAAACACCTCTTGTTTCTAAAGAACAATCAAACTTCCACGGTGTTTCAGAGTCTATCATAACATAGACAGTTGATTATTTCTAAAGAAATTGCTTATCAAGTAAAAAGATACTCCCAAAACTTATTTTCCTCCTATATGGAAAACTTTATTCTTTGTAATTATTTTACCCATTTCGCACAATTTTTTTTTATAAGCAAGGCAATTTTTTACATATTCTTTTTCAAAAGGTTTCTAAACTACAACTATAAGCTAAAAGCATGAAATAATAATATACATATTTATCTTTAGAACTTCAAAGATGAAATTAACAATGCTGTATTATTTGGTTGAATCATATTTTCTGTTTATAAAATATTTTAGTCATATTACACTAAATAAATTATTATAAGTACAATTTTCTGCCAAATACTAGCTTTATCTTCATTCCTTTTTTTAGTAGACATGTTTCAGAGTGATTTCATTATCACAACTTTCTTTTACAGAACATACAAAGTTTTATTAATTTACTCCAAAATGTCCAACTTTCAAAATGAATGAAAATAAAGAACTAGTAATTGCAGGTTTTATTCAATTTTACTATAAGTTCTAGCAGTAAACTTAATATTTATACAAATTATATTAATTTATGAGGATATATTGTAAAAAATAGTTAAAATTATTTCTTTGTTGATATGTTTTAGGTTAATGTTTTCCTTATTTTTGTTATTTGCACTTGTTCCTCTTTCAAGTTTTATAATCCCTATTTCCAGGGTAGAATAGATATTTATTGGAAATGTTAACAACAAAGTTGTGTATATTGTAAAGTTTGTAATACGAGTGTGAAAATGTAGTTAATTGAAACTGATAGAAGCTGACAAGGAATGATATCGGGAGAAGGGAAAAAGTGTGCCATATAGTTCCCATTAGTCCCTGTATGAATATTATCATGTACAACCCCTTACCCCACTATCCTTCTTTGTGTCTCATAAGCTTTTAATCTAAAATGTTTTTAGGACAGACTTATTTTCTCTAGGCAGCAACAAATATGAAATAAATTCTTTCCTCTACAATTCTCCTTAGCTCCTTTCAATACAAGAGTAAATCTATGATATATATTAACAAACAGTTTATTTTAAAATTGTGTCTTCTGTATAATAATTGTTTGTCAATGTGTGTAGTTTTACTAAATCCAGAGGAGACTAGATTTTATAATTCAATTAACTACGTAATTGTAAATAACATAATTGTGCCAAAGACTTGTAAGTTTGTACTATTTATAAACGTCTAGATATTTAATTTATGAACAAAGTCTTGGTATCAGTGTCTGATATTGTCACTGATATTAACCATTTTGTTTCTGTTAGAAAATATATTTTTGTTTTCAATTGTACAAATATTTTAATGAATCGATTAATATTAATTAAAGTGGAAAATTATATTGTTAATACTGTTGGTTTATTTTATTTGCCTGTGTTTTCTACTTTACCTGTATTATGTTTTATTTATTGGTCATTAATTGTTTTTTTACAGCACCTATATTTCAAAAGAAGACAAATTATCATTGTTACTGGTCATTTTCTGAATCTTTACAATACAGCAATCCTTCCTATGATTTGTATCTTGTCCTTTAACCCTGTCATTACCACCCACTCTTCTGCACTAAGAGGTAGGTAAGATATATTAAACTTATACTACTCCATTGTTTCCACAAAGTATTTATAATATATGTTGAATCATAATGGGTTGCAATATTTCAGGTATTGGTTCTAGACACTGAATTTAAAGAAAAATATTCCTGTCTGTAATTCTAGTAGTCTCGAAGCTGAAAAAAAGCCTCACCTTGAAATCTTCTGCATAGTAAAACTAATTTTGTCTACAGTTGTTGACAAAGTGGCATTTTGTTCATTTAAATTAGTTTGCAAAACAGCTGATTTCTCAACAGTTTCACTTTGCACACTCCGAATGGCAACCGAACAAAACGAAATTTAGGTTAAGTTTATTTGAATTGATTTATAATATACAGGAAATGTCCCATATGTAGGTTAGATCAATTGTTACATGTAAAATAACATAAATAAACAACAAAACAATGTTTTAACGTTGAAAAAGGAAGTAATTATTCATGAAGATGATTGACAGTGTATGTACACGGAGAGTATTTTTCGATTGCCGAGTTTTGAAGTTGGCAATCCCGTTTCCTCAACAATACACCTACGTTATTTGTAATATTCATAAATAACCTCAGTTTTGACGTGAGAACTTCTACTCAGTGTTGATGTGTTGTTTAGCACTACTGCTATATTTTGTGTAGTTAGTTTTAAAATATGGACAGTTCAGAGGATGAAAACCTGTCAAATACCCCGCCTAAATTAGCGGAAAAAGCTAACAACGTTGTACTAAATCTCCTTCCTGTAAAATCAAGGAAAAAGTACGACCGCCAGTATGAACTGTTTTTATTGCCAAAATAACAACTGTAGACAAAGTATAATGTTCTATTCGTGAACAAAGTGTCTTTTTTAAACTCGATAAAATTTGCCTCGTGCGTCAATATTTTTCTCTCGTTTAAAAAAGTGCCACTTTGCTCACTAGTTGCACAAATAACTATTTCCCCAAGTTTTTTTTAAGGGTTGTTTTGCCCCTCTGTTTTAAAATTAAGGAGATTTGGTTTTACACTCGTCTATTGTTATTTGACCAATCAGAAAGTGAATTTGTTAACAATTAAATAACTCAAAAACAAAGACACATGGGAAAAGTTGTAATAATCTTTTTTGTAGAGAATGAAAAAACTTTAATTTCATTTTTAAACAATTATTCTATCATATCAAAGGTAGTAAAATTCTTTAAAGGTTTGATTATCATTTTTTGTCTAAATATCATATTTCATGAACTGCAAGCGTGAATAAAGCGCGACCCACTCAAGACTTAAATTTAAAATGGCCATAAGTATGCCGATTTTGAAGCCAGAACATATAACTTTTTCTGTTGTTTTAGAGTTATTTAATCATTAACTTATTTGCTTTCTGATTGGCCAAATAAAAAAGAAGAGCTTACAATAAAAACGCCTTAACTTTTAAGTTGCAGGCTAAAATGAACCATTAAAAAAAACTGTCCACTTCTATTTTGCTGCAAAAGATTCTGAGATTAACTAAAAACTGTTAGTGTAATATCAGAACACTGATATTAAAAGTTTATGCTATAACTTAAAATATAAACGTATTTTTTTTATAAAAATTATCACTGATCTTACATCAATAACGATTACTCCAAATTTCAGAACTGGAAAAAAGGTAAGCTGTTGCTACTCCTATGTTAAAAAAAAAAAAAAAAAAAAAATGTTGAAAATGGTGTCCATTTTATATCCACATGTTTTGAGCAAATTAACTCCAACTCTCTATGAAATATTGCTAAAATTTTAATTTCAGCTCCTGACCTCCCAAGAAAATTTTATATATACTCTCAGTTACCATAATAGAACCAAGTTGAAAAATATTTAGCCTTGGAAATCTTTGTTACAATTACAATAGATCATTTTAATTAGGTTAGTTTATGATAGATAAGAACTTTATAATAAATAAAAATTTACTTTATTTTATGTGGTAAAAAAAAATATGTTTTTCATTTGCCTTACAATCTGCAATTACTATAGCTGTATAATTACTTTTACAATGATAATGCTACTACACTCGTCTTGCAGCTACATAGTCCAAACCCAAATTAAGCAATTTTCTATATTGGAAAAAAAATTAGTTGTGTATTAATTGTATCGAATTCCCGAAAACTAAGCGTATTACTCTGTTGTGCTTATGATTATTATATATTTTTACCACCTTTATCATTTACTTACTTCTTTACACCCTCTATCATTTACTAACACATTTCTTTAATGAATTAATATATTATATTCATTACTCATATTTAATTTTAGAATTTCAAGGTTTGACTTATTAATTTTGGTTATAACTTTCAGTTATTTATTATTATAGAACTTTGGGATTGGTATTAGAGATAGAGGTGGACTAAAATTTTTTAGAGTGGAGTAAAGAAATATTTTTTAGATTGGAACTGTTCCATGATTATATTCACTATACATGTTTAAAATTTAGAAGTTCAAGGTTTGAAATTTTTATTTCGGTTATAACACAGTACTGTAAGTTATTTATTATTGTAGAACTTTGGGGTTGATGTTAGAGGTGGCCTTAAATAACAAACTGTTTCATGATAAAACTGTGTGGCTGAAAGACTGAAAGTTCTAATCGTCAGAAACCACTGCAAGAAGTCCCCACAAGATGAATTTCAACCTATCATAATATGATGGAAAGAATAAATTTTATTGCCCGAATCACTGGCATTGAATGAAAGAGAATATTTAAATTTAAAGATGATGTTATTCAGAAAATGAGTGATGAAGGACATGATACTGAGGCAGAGGGTTTCTGTACATATACTTGCTAGCACAAGAAACATTCAACAAAATGGTTTTAAGTATTATGGTAGTACTTCAAAGAGGAGTTATTAGAAGATTTCAATGATGTATTATTATATTTTTCTTTGTTGTGGAATGACTTAGTGGAATTAGTTTAATGACTTAATATTTAATCGTATAATTCTTTTGTTTCATTAGACTTATATTTTAAACTGATAGTAATATATCATTTTAGATTATTTTCCACTCAGACTGTGGTAAAAAAAATGTGCAATTAGTTTAATGTTCTATATGTAAATTAGTTATTCAATTAGTTTAATAATTTAGTCATTTTTTTTTCTTTTTTCTTTCATTTTTTTTTTTTTTACTATACATATTTTAAGTGTCTAACTTTTTTAAGAAATAGTTTATTTTCAATTTAGACTGTAAACAAAATTTTTATTTACGTTCCATGTTGCCATAGAACAATTTAACAGACTTAAAAAACTACCATTTTGTAAACAGTGTAATTAAACTATTTCACAATCTGGCCGTTTCATAAAAGAATTGGTTAGCACATCTCTATTTAATTTATATCATTAGATACAGAATCATGATCTGCACATTTTTTACATGATTTAAAGAATTTTTGGTTTAATTACAACAAAAAAACTAAGGCATTATTATTTTGAAACTGTTTGAATGATTTTACTGATTAACAAATTTGTCCAATAGCCAGTGGAAACTCAATGTTGTCCTGTACTGGAGAGGTGTTGAATTATAAAAAATAGATGTATTATAGAAAGTCTAGGTAAATTAAAAGAATTATCTCAATACTTTTTTAAAGGAATTATCATAATAAGTAAATACAATATTTAGAAGAATTTGCATACCTGTTGCTTATTTTATTTATTGAACATTTAATTCTTAAACAATTCTGTAATCTTTTTCAAATTGATTTTTCACATTCTTTTTTAATTGAAAATGACGTATTGCGATTAGTTAAAAAAAATCTGCCATGTTTTACTGTTCTTACCACTAGATACACTTTGATAAGATATCTCCCACTTCTGAACAATGAGATGTTACAGAATGAGAAATATTATCTTCAACATTGTCTTAGTTCAATTACTATTTGCCATTATCCGAAATCTGAGTCATCACATTCAACTACTCGTGGGGTTACACTGTTTTTATTATTCAAATTTCTTCCCATATTTGAAACCCTTCACTTGGCAATTTTTTGTTATCAATTTATTATCTTCGTTAAACAATGGTCAAACTTTATTCCACATGTGAGATTTATTTCATTGAAATTGTATTCCATGCATCTACAATCTAATAAATTGAATGTTTTATTGTGTATACATTCATGAAATGTGATGTGAATAATTCATCACCTCTAAAAAAATTTAACATGAGGAATTATCAAGTCGTGAAATATTGAATTTCTACTGTAATGTTAAAGCAACCTGTGTATCAAATGGGAATAAAATCACACATAAATTGTAACTGCTTAACTGTTAACATCTATTTAATGTATGAAAAAATGTATCATCATCACTAGGCTTGATCATGTGTAATCTTTGATGTTTCACCAGTCCAAACTGCATCAAGATAAGCATGTAGTTGTACACCAAGTAAACTATGCCAGTTCTCAAAATGTGTTCTAAAGATCAAAATAAGTTCACATTTATATAAGACTGCTATAATAGCTCATTACAATCCTTTATAAATTCACTAAATGTATTCAAGTTTTTTAAATGTTTCTTTATTATTAATATAATCTAATTTTTATCCCAAGGTTGTAGTTTTGAATCATCTCTTTCTCCTTAGCATCTTAGCTGTGGTCCCAGTTTTGTGCTGATATCCAATTTCTGACGCCCACTTTTCTTGAGTCCTCCTCAACACCATTAAACCATCTTAGTTAATTAATTTGCCTCTTCCTCTTTCTCCATCATAATTCTTCTTTCTGGTTTACTTTCCTACATCTTCAGTCTTTGTAAACTTTATTGCCCTAGTTACACTCTCTATCAAGTCATAAATAAAACATGGTTGATGCTTTGACCATAGACCATTCTCTTATAATACTACTTAAAGATCTTTCTTCTGTTTGTGACATCATTCAGATCTCTTAGAATTAAGTAATTATAGATCTAACAAGAGTCTTGTAGATGGTCTCTTTAATTTTGAGTCATTAACTTTCATATTTCTACAAAATATTATTCAATATGTAAGTGAAATATATAATGTTGTAAAATACATATAATTCAGTTTATTTTTTACCAATAATTCCAGAACCATCAGTTTTGTAGAGATGTCAATAAATAACATTTTATTACAAATGTTTTGATTTTATTCAAATTTTTTACTCATCTATAAAACAATATTATATTCCTTCTATTACGTAAAAACTTATAGAATTAAATTTCATGTCACTTTGAGGTTTGCTAGACTCTGTGAATATTTTCACACTTGTGATTGTTGATGTTTCTGAAATATTTATATTTTCCCTCACATATAATTCCACTTTTGCTGCTATCTTTGACACTCTTTGATATAATCTTTCTATAGACATATGGCACTCCAAAGTCAATAACACACCTAAAGTGTGCAACGCTGATAAAAAAATTCACCTATCTTAAATAGTAAATACATACCTTTTACTTTTGTCTCATATACAGAGACAGGTAAGTAATTGTAAAAAAAAAGAAAAAATCAATTTCAAGTATTTTACATATTCTGCTTCTCCCAGTGAATTTTTCATACTGTTTTCTATATCAATAAAGAGTTGATAAACCAAATAACAATAGCTGGGTGATCTATTCTTGTTGTCTTTATAATGTATAAGTAGGTTATAATTGGGGGCCTTCATTGAGCCCCAGACAGAGTGTGATGAAGTAGTGTTGGCCAGTTAGTATGTCCTCAGAAACAGTACCTGTCCTACCTTGACTTCTTGAGGAGGTTTTAGTACAACTCAGAACTGATGAAACAAAGTAATTTGTGACTGAATTGCAACCAAAACCCCTTTCCCTTAAATAAATAACCCCCCGCCCCCCACACACAAAATATCAAGATTGAGTATCCAGTATATAAAATATTGAGTTGTCAGATTTTTATGAAATTTAAACACACATTCTAAACATTGCTTGTAGATCTGCTATCAGCCGAAAAACCAGTTTATGCTGATATTTTTATTCCTTGCTCAGTTTCCGTCCTGAAGGCAAATGAGACCCAGGACATAAAGGGAAATGAGATATCTGTTAAATTACTAAGAAGAGGTGCTGGAAAATCTCTAATTATTGCCATTTTACAAGGATATGTAGAAGTAAGTAAGGGTTTGGTGTGAATACTCGGAAATAGGAGATAGGCATCTCAGCAAGGGCAAGAAATGAAGTTCTATTCAAGTGGAGGATCTGTACTGATCACATTCTGCATGAGGGTGGTGTATAGCTACAGCAGCAGTGTTTAGGTCATGGTTATTCTAACAAGGTTTATGAATATTCTGTACTTTGCTAAAGAGGGGGCGTGTTCATCATTTGGCAAATGTACTATATCCACAAATACAGGTTTAAAATTGTATTGAACAATGTTACCTACAAATTTGCCGAAAATTCTTCATTTTCTCTGGAAACACTTATTTTATAATTACAGGTAATTTATCTTTTGGTAAATAACATAAATCACAACAAAATTATGTATATGTTAATTATATAGTGATTACTTTATTTCTGCGAATTGATTGCTTACATCTCGCAAAATTAAACCTGTAATATGGTTTATTGTTGATGTGTGACATTTGGGTATGAATTATTTATCTTGTAAAAGTTAACACTGTTAAAATTCTTATTTGGAAACGACAAGTTTCTACAAGTTACTGATCTTAAATCTAATTTTAGTAAAAAAAATTTTAAATAGTAGGCTACCATAACAAACAGCAAAGAAAATGAATTACTGTTTAAAATTTCAAAAGGACCATCAACGTTCTAATCCTCTATCGATATTACTTTGGTCCATCTTACGCTAAACACACTATAATAGCACAGTTCCGAACTGGTAACATCACAGTATGACGCGTACTTAGGCTAGGCTATCTGGGTATTACGTCAATATGACCTCCAGACCCGCTGGTTACAAGATTTTTGTTGATATCATTAGCAAATATTTACATTTATAATCTTATAATTATTGCATGGATCAATAGGCCCAAGTCCAGTCCCACACTGTTCCTAACATTCGGTCAATTAAAAATTGTGCTAAAAATATGACCACATATTTCATTAAAAACAGTCCAATGCTGACCCAGGCAGACAATTATTTCAAAATAACAACTTTTTTAGACTCAGAAGACAGGGCAGCTCAAAACATTTGACATCGATATATTGATCCATCACGATGTATTGGGCTACATAGCCATTCCAAGTTAGTTTCTTGTGTATTTTAGGAAAGTTAAATTGTATTGGGGTAAGTTGGTACACAGGTTTTCTGTATATCGGCTATCAGCGTCTCCTACGTTTCTGCAGGATCTCGTAACTACAAATATACAATTTCTTGAAAAGTTAAAAAAAAAAAAAAAAAATTTAACCAATAACTTCACTATTTGTCATTGTAGAAAGGTGGGGAATGTGCACTAACATTCAGAATTGGAATTTGCACATTCATTTTTTTTTTATTGCGATTACTAGACATGCAAACTTTTTGTTGACAAGATTCAATTTGGTTTTCCTTTTTATCCCCCCTCGGAAGCCCAACCGTTAGTTTCTGTAGTTCTGTAAGATTGTGCAGGTGTAATAGACACATTCATAATAACCAACGTGTTTGGTCCGAAAATAATAAATTTAATTAGACAGAGGTAAAGATAATGTACCCGCGGACATCCCCCCCACTTTGTTTGCGAAAAACTTCACGACCATTATCGTCTTACAAAAAAGGAAGAAAAAAACATAATAAAGGTCCCCAGCCCTTTATAACGTCAGGGTCAGAAAAGAACAAGAGTTGGTCAAGAGAGACCTGATAGGAAAAATGAAAGAGAGGAATTTAACCAAAGACTGTTTGCATCCCTCGAAACTCACTATTTCTTGAGGGGGCGGAGAAATAAAGGAATAAATAAAATCTCACATATAAAGCCAACAAATAATTGAATAAATAAAACCGTTATGGGTTTCTTTATAAAAAAATAGATATAAAAATTGCTTTACTATAAATGACATTAAAAATGTTCCGGTTAATCCACCGCAAGACGTGACTACAAGGCTAACATAACTACCCCGTTGGCAGTTGACAGTTGATGAGTATATGATTTACTGTAGGTTAACTTGGTGTTTTTATTTCTTGTGTAGGTGTGGAATTCAGATCAATTATCGTTCAGGCATACTTCAAACTTTGAGGTTCCTTTATTATGTTACAAAATCGTCTTCTATGTTATCCTTTTTTTATGTTTGTTATGAAACCTAAATTAATTTTCACTTGATTCCGAGAGTTGATCCGTTCTCTCGAAACTTGAGTATTAATTTTTATATATAGAAATGATAAATTTTCGACTATACTAATACCAAGGATAAGCAAAAATAAATCAATATCCAACCTTACTATACCATGTGAGAGCATATAGATAAGCGTGTAATGAGTGCTTTTCAGCATTGTTGTCAAATATCACAAATGTATAGTGATTACTAACAACAAAACCATTACTCGAAATAAAATAATAACTTGGCTAGTCATAGTGGGATCATGTTAAACCCATCTCATTTTTAAATAGTTTAAAAAGTAAATATTTGCCAATATCTCAGAGACTTGGATAGTGGTCCTGGGAAACGTGTACAAAGGATGTAGGCTATTCGTGCAACGATGTCAAACTTGTATTTGTAATACATTGGAGTGCGTGAATCAATTGGTTTTATCCTTGATTATAAGTTGAATCCCCACGTAGAGCATAGGATAGTTGTTAAGACATGGGCGTCATCACCAGTTCATTATGGGGGGGGGGCATGTGCTGGGGGTATGGAATTTTTTTAATTAAACTTCTCAAAACATCGTTTTTATGCGTTTGTAACAGAAATGTAATGTTAAAAACCCTAGTAAAGACAAAGCCCGATGTTTACTTTTAAGGTTTTAAGTAAATCATTAGTTTTTAGCAAAAATATTTTTACATCTCAAATATTGGGGGGGGGGGCGTCCCCCCTGCGATGACGCCCATCTGTTAAGATGTTTTGTCACTTGGAATATGGTATTGCGATGTTGGGAGTGTTACGGCCATTGGCTGTATCACAGAGAGCTATTAAAAATTATCAAAATAAAACCTGTTAGATTCTCAACGGATTTATTGTTTAAAGAATTTACGGTCCTTGATATTCGCCAAAAGTTCATTAAAAACTTGTATTGTTTATCAAAATAATAAAAACCAAAGTTTTCAAAATTTACAACGTAAACCTACATATGTAAGGAGACATACAAGCAGTAATGTTTTATCATACTGTGATAATATTAAAAGTAAAAAATCTTGTTATTTAGTGGATGTTGACTCTAGAAACATTTCTTAATTTAATAAAAGTGGCAGCAGAGTACAGCAGTATTGTTTAATTATAAAGTCATTTGATGAATCTATTTATACAGGGCATTCTCTTGGGGAATGTTTTATAGCTAAAAATAAAATACAAATTTCATATAAGTTAGTTACGCCGAACAAAAGATTTCTGATCCACCGGCCATGTTGAATTTCACGGAGTTTTATACGTTTTTTGATCTGGAAATTGTAAAAATATGTATCTTTTGAAAAGTAACGTTTTGAAAAATAACATGTTATGCAAAAAAAAAGAAAAATTTGACTTATTTTGAAAAAATAACAAATATTATCCAAAATACAACTTGTTATATACCATTATTCAAAGCGAGATACATACAATTCATTTGTGTAATGAAAAAATATTTTAATAGTAAAAGTGTGCAGTTAATATGCCAGGAAACAAAAAATGTTTAATAAAAAAAAAAGGAAAATAAACAATTTATAACCACCCATATAACCAATTTCTTTTCAAGATATACAAAATGTTTTGAATCTATTTATATCCAATTTCTTCGCACTATAACATGGAGCTCTTCCTTTTACAGTGAAAAAATAAAGAATTCTTGTATCCCTTTAACAGTGCACACTCGTAAAATTTATTGTCAACCAAAAAGTAAAATTTTCTTTCGCCATTTTAATACTTCTCTCTAAATTTTCTATGTATTGGAATCTTCTACCCTGGGTAGTGAGTGTCTTTCCACTCATTTTCCTCTCAAATCTTTCTCTTTTTTTCCTATCAGGACACTCAGGTCTAAATATATTTTAGTTTGATCCTCATTGACTATTCCCACACTTCAGGTCAGGACATTCACATCTCGATTGATAACTAAGCGACGCTGGTAAACAACGGCCCCATTCGGCACGCTCTTCCTTCTTCGAGAGTGCTCGAGTTTTGTTGAAATAGGTACGATATGGAAATTTGACAACAGATATACGAACTCTACAATCTATATGCAGAGATCTGTATTGTAAAAGTAAGCAAATAATATAAACTGACAAAAAATACATATCACTATGTTTTGAATAGACGTTATCGCGGTGGCATGACATCGGAACCGGATGTTATTAGGTTATTTGTTTGATGGAATGGAACTGATATTTCAATCCCGGATACAGGATAAACTGTATACGTTTATTGTCATGACTGTTACAGTTGACCTACATTATATATAAATATCTTTTTGCTGAACTTTTTTTTACAAATAATGATTCGAATTTACCCCTAACCACAATCACTGGTAACTTTAAAATAAAACACAATTATTTGATGAATTGTTCTTTATTTATTCTTTCCACTAAATACCCTGATGTACATTTCGATAACATGGTTATCATCATCGGAGGGTCTTGCTTCTAAACTAAATCTAAACTTACACATCTACTTAATTATATATATATATATATATATATATATATATATATATATATATATATATATATATATAATTTAAAATGTGAACAAATAGTATAGAAATTTTTTTATAACTAGTAAACTATGAAACTTAGATTAATAGAACTTCCCACCTTTAGTACGTGGTTATAAGAGTTGCATGCCCTTTTCACGGATTTAAAACACTCAGGTGACTTCCCATCCAGGAGTCTGTCAACAATCTTTAATGTCGGGTTTCGTATTATATAGTTTGAGGCTTCGAAGTTACAAAAATGTGTAAGTATAAATTATAGATCATACAATATTTCCAGAATGGAATATCCAATTTGATTACTTTTTTCATCGAACACTTTTTTTTATACGCCCACAAGCACCATTTGACATTTTAAATTGAGGGCGCAAGGGGCGGGAGTGAATAGGGGAGTTACTTAGATTCCACAAAATTAGTTCCCTTCGGATGTATTGAGTTTTCCGCGAACCCCACATTTATGTCTCCTTTAGTTTTTTAATAAATTAAGATGTAATTTTTCAAAAAAATCCGGTATACTTATTATAGCAACGAAATTCGTGATGTACATTTTGTCCACCTCCCTCTATATTTAAAGCTGTTTTACGATGCCTAACTTTCTAATGAATAATGTTTCGTAAGAAAAATTTGGACTTACTTATCTTGTGTTTTAAAATAAATAATCACGCAAGAAATCAGAGGACTATGTCAATAATTAATTGTGACTTTCCTGTTAATGTGGTAGTGTCAAATTGGAATGAGGTATACACTTAATGTCCTCTTGTGATCGAAATTTTTCATTACGATACCGTGAAATCGTGTTTTAGCATTCTTTTAATTCAAAACTTTCCAGACTTAACCTCTGCCCTAGCACGCCTCTGTCCTTACGTTGTTTTTCTAAATCATGCCAATATTATATAATTATTTTTGTATTTTTTTAATATGTCATAATGCTAATAGGTTATAATGTTGTTTTTTGTTATACTTTATCGACTGACTCGCAATTTCGTACGAGATTTTGGTTCAAAAAAGCAGGAGTAGTTCTTGGTGTTTTGCTTTTTTTATAATGTACATAATTTATGGTTTTTAAGTTAGGACATATTAGATAACATGTTCGTCGTTTATGTATTCAACACGGTTTTATTAATCATATCACAAATATATTTCAACATTCTTTCTTTACTATATTCTACTTTTCTTTTATTCACATTATTTCTCCGTTGTTTCCATTATTTTTTATCTTTCGATCATCATCGCCTTATAAAAAAAGAATAAAACAACGGCTTGTTCGGAGTAGTTATCAATCAAATTTTATGAACATTCACATTCATTAACACACCTTAATTAATAAAGTTATTTTCTTATCAAAAGAGTTTTAAGTACTTTAGGTGAGTCACTAATTACACAGCTTGTCCATGAGTGTACGTGCGTCAGAGACGGTATAGCCAGGTGGCAGCGTTTTCGTTACGTTTACAAAATATGTTAGTACAGTAGTCAAATTAAATTACAAAATAGTTATGTATGGAGGGGTGTATAATGTCACCTGTATCTCTTCTATACGTGTATTGTGTCACCTGTGTCTATTCTATACATGTATTGTGTCACCTCTATCTCTTCTATACATGTATTATGTACCTGTATCTCTTCTATACATGTATTATGTACCTGTATCTCTTCTATACGTGTATTGTGTCACCTGTATCTCTTCTATACATGTATTATGTACCTGTATCTCTTCTATACATGTATTGTGTTACCTGTATCTCTTCTATACATGTATTATGTACCTGTATCTCTTCTATACGTGTACAAAACTCAACTTTTCTCTTCTGTCTCGTTATCAGAAAAAGTCGAAAACCGCTGATCCTATTTCACGCAGTTTTCTTTTTATAATAACTGATAATTTTGATAATTTAGGATCTGATTTTTTGTTTTTTCTTGATAATTTTGAGCTGAAAAAAACCAGAATTATGATAAATTTTACATAGGCTATTAAAAAAATAAAATAAATGTTCATTTTTGTCAGTTACAAAGTTGAGTTCAACATTACTTTAAAAAGTGAAAACTTTTTTAAGTCGGTGTTTTTTTAGTATTTTACTAAACAAGAACTTCTTAAAGTTTTTTCAATTTTATAACAGGAAATCCATATTTTCTCGGCCATTTTTGACATTTCAGGGACAATATACATTTGATCAATATCAATGTTGGTACATAATTAACCTTTATTCAATTGAAAAAAAAATACTAAAATGATTTCAAACATTTCGAAGTTACAAGTGGTATTAATTTGACGCTCACAAAACTCGGGAGAAAAATAGGAGGGGGGAGGTAATATAGCCGATGATATCGTGCTATTCGGAGGGGGGAGGTAATATAGCCGATGATATCGTGCTATTCGGAGGGGGGAGGTTATATAGCCGATGATATCGTGCTATTCGGAGGGGGGAGGTTATATAGCCGATGATATCGTGCTATTCGGATGGGGGAGGTTATATAGCCGATGATATCGTGCTATTCGGAGGGGGAGGTTATATAGCCAATTATATCGTGCTATTCGGAGGGGGAAGGTTATATAGCCGATGATATCGTGCTATTCGGAAAGGGGAGGTTATATAGCCGATGATATCTTGCTATTCGGAGGGGGGAGGTTATATAGCCGATGATATCGTGCTATTCGGAGGGGGAGGTTATATAGCCGATGATATCGTGCTATTCGGAGGGGGGAGGTTATATAGCCGATGATATCGTGCTATTCGGAGGGGGAGGTTATATAGCCGATGATATCGTGCTATTCGGAGGGGGGAGGTTATATAGCAAATTATATCGTGCTATTCGGAGGGGGAAGGTTATATAGCCGATGATATCGTGCTATTCGGAAAGGGGAGGTTATATAGCCGATGATATCTTGCTATTCGGAGGGGGGAGGTTATATAGCCGATGATATCGTGCTATTCGGAGGGGGAGGTTATATAGCCGATGATATCGTGCTATTCGGAGGGGGGAGGTTATATAGCCGATGATATCGTGCTATTCGGAGGGGGAGGTTATATAGCCGATGATATCGTGCTATTCGGAGGGGGGAGGTTATATAGCCGATGATATCGTGCTATTCGGAGGGGGAGGTTATATAGCCGATGATATCGTGCTATTCGGAGGGGGGAGGTTATATAGCCGATGATATCGTGCTATTCGGAGGGGGGAGGTTATATAGCCGATGATATCGTGCTATTCGGAGGGGAGAGGTTATGTAGCCGATGATATCGTGCTATTCGGGGGGAGGAATGTACAAATAGCACAATTGACTAAAAGCTTCCATTTTTTTGTATATTTTCCACTTATCACAAAAAACAAAGTGCGTTGACTACTGCCACTGTCGGACGTGTGCACTACTCGCATGGTGGGCGTTTCTTTATCAATGGTTTTTAATCGTTGTTTGTTTAGTCCTGCCTATTTTGTACGTTGGATTAGAAATGTAAAGATAAAATCAGTAAAAACTGTCAATTGTAAAATTTTAATATATTCTCCCTTGGCAATCCCGAGGCAACTTAACTGGATCTACGCTTCTCTATAGGGTCTCTCATGAATTACTTTTGTGTTCTTCCGACTCCGGGGATAGGAGTCTTAGCCTATTTTATGCTATTGTAAATGACGAGCTTATATTCCTTTATTAATATATGTTTGACGGATTTGACCCCCAAACACAAAAGAAGTTGTAATTATAATCCTTAGTGTTTATAACAGACAGCCATGACTAAACAGCTGATTCTCTGATTGACATCATCTAACTTCGTAGCTATCGCCAGAAGGTCTTTGAAGGACGCGTCAAGGTTGTACGTGATGTTTTTACACGTTTTTAGACATGAGTCAATAATTGCTAATGCAATGCAACAAGTCTTATAAACTGACTGTTACCAAACCATTGCAATAATTTTCTCACTCAAAAGCAAAACTTAATATTCATCTACAATTCGTTTTACGTTTTCATTATCTCTCTAAAAGTATGTATTCTATTTATGGAGAAACTTTATTACAGTATCACTTACCCAGTGTAAGAAGTAAAGTAAGTTTCAACATACCATCCGTCCGTCGTCTAAACGTAAGCACGATAGCGGCCACAGGACCATGAATGTGTGCTTCATATACAACCCTATTGAAATTCAGAGAAATTCATTGACATTATTGAAAAAAAAATGTCAAAATGATGGCCATTTTAAACAGTTCATATCTCGTGTGCCATTCAACATATAACACACTAAATTAGATACAAATTTAGATTTCAATTATGAATGTAATGGTACCTATCCTACCATTACCTCCGCGATGACAAACAGCGAAGTTGTCAAAAAATATAATTTCTAATTCTAAATGTGACCTCTTAAGAAATGTGATTTTGTATAGTTACGAAATCTGGGGCCGAGTCTCCGACAACAGCGAATCAAGTGAAGGCTTCACTGACACGAGCGTAGCAAGTGGAGGCTTCACTGACACGAGCGTAGCAAGTAAAGGCTTCTCTGACACGAGCGTAGCAAGTGAAGGCTGCACTGACACGAGCGTAGCAAGTGAAGGCTGCACTGACAACGAGCGTAGCAAGTAAAGGCTTCTCTGACACGAGCGTAGCAAGTAAAGGCTTCTCTGACACGAGCGTAGCAAGTAAAGGCTTCTCTGACACGAGCGTAGCAAGTGAAGGCTTCACTGACACGAGCGTAGCAAGTGAAGGCTTCACTGACACGAGCGTAGCAAGTAAAGGCTTCTCTGACACGAGCGTAGCAAGTGGAGGCTGCACTGACACGAGCGTAGCAAGTGGAGGCTGCACTGACACGAGCGTAGCAAGTGAAGGCTTCACTGACACGAGCGTAGCAAGTAAAGGCTTCTCTGACACGAGCGTAGCAAGTGGAGGCTGCACTGACACGAGCGTAGCAAGTGAAGGCTTCACTGACACGAGCGTAGCAAGTAAAGGCTTCTCTGACACGAGCGTAGCAAGTGGAGGCTGCACTGACACGAGCGTAGCAAGTGGAGGCTGCACTGACACGAGCGTAGCAAGTAAAGGCTTCTCTGACACGAGCGTAGCAAGTAAAGGCTTCTCTGACACGAGCGTAGCAAGTGAAGGCTTCACTGACACGAGCGTAGCAAGTAAAGGCTTCTCTGACACGAGCGTAGCAAGTGGAGGCTGCACTGACACGAGCGTAGCAAGTGGAGGCTGCACTGACACGAGCGTAGCAAGTAAAGGCTTCTCTGACACGAGCGTAGCAAGTAAAGGCTTCTCTGACACGAGCGTAGCAAGTGAAGGCTTCACTGACACGAGCGTAGATAGTGAAGGCTTCACTGACACGAGCGTAGATAGTGGAGGCTTCACTGACACGAGCGTAGCAAGTAAAGGCTTCACTGACACGAGCGTAGCAAGTGGAGGCTGCACTGACACGAACGTAGCAAGTGAAGGCTTCACTGACACGAGCGTAGCAAGTGGAGGCTGCACTGACACGAGCGTAGCAAGTGGAGGCTGCACTGACACGAGCGTAGCAAGTAAAGGCTTCTCTGACACGAGCGTAGCAAGTGGAGGCTGCACTGACACGAGCGTAGCAAGTGAAGGCTTCACTGACACGAGCGTAGCAAGTAAAGGCTTCACTGACACGAGCGTAGCAAGTGGAGGCTGCACTGACACGAGCGTAGCAAGTGGAGGCTGCACTGACACGAGCGTAGCAAGTAAAGGCTTCTCTGACACGAGCGTATCAAGTGGAGGCTGCACTGACACGAGCGTAGCAAGTGAAGGCTTCACTGACACGAGCGTAGCAAGTAAAGGCTTCACTGACACGAGCGTAGCAAGTGGAAGCTTCACTGACACGAGCGTAGCAAGTGAAGGCTTCACTGACACGAGCGTAGCAAGTAAAGGCTTCACTGACACGAGCGTAGCAAGTGGAGGCTGCACTGACACGAGCGTAGCAAGTGGAGGCTGCACTGACACGAGCGTAGCAAGTGAAGGCTTCACTGACACGAGCGTAGCAAGTGAAGGCTTCACTGACACGAGCGTAGATAGTGAAGGCTTCACTGACACGAGCGTAGATAGTGAAGGCTTCACTGACACGAGCGTAGCAAGTAAAGGCTTCACTGACACGAGCGTAGCAAGTGGAGGCTGCACTGACACGAGCGTAGCAAGTGGAGGCTGCACTGACACGAGCGTAGCAAGTAAAGGCTTCACTGACACGAGCGTAGCAAGTGAAGGCTTCACTGACACGAGCGTAGATAGTGAAGGCTTCACTGACACGAGCGTAGCAAGTGGAGGCTTCACTGACACGAGCGTAGCAAGTGGAGGCTGCACTGACACGAGCGTAGCAAGTGGAGGCTGCACTGACACGAGCGTAGCAAGTAAAGGCTTCACTGACACGAGCGTAGCAAGTGAAGGCTTCACTGACACGAGCGTAGATAGTGAAGGCTTCACTGACACGAGCGTAGATAGTGGAGGCTTCACTGACACGAGCGTAGCAAATGGGGCTTCACTGACACAAGCGTAGCAAGTAAAGGCTTCTCTGACACGAGCGTAGCAAGTGAAGGCTTCACTGACACGAGCGTAGATAGTGAAGGCTTCACTGACACGAGCGTAGCAAGTGAAGGCTTCACTGACACGAGCGTAGATAGTGAAGGCTTCACTGACACGAGCGTAGCAAATGGGGCTTCACTGACACGAGCGCAGCAAGTGAAGGCTTCACTGACACGAGCGTAGATAGTGAAGGCTTCACTGACACGAGCGTAGATAGTGGAGGCTTCACTGACACGAGCGTAGCAAATGGGGCTTCACTGATACGAGCGTAGCAAGTGAAGGCTTCACTGACACGAGCGATGCGACCCTAGATCTACCAAAACCATTTAACATTTCCTACAAAGCCCACTTTTAGACATTACATCCTCTTGTATGATGGTACTGGACCCAGCCAAGAGAGTTATAACCAAAGAAGTTATTTTTTTATGTCTTTGTTATGGAAGATAAGTTGGTAATAACTTAAAACCAATTATTTAAATAGAGCCTAATTGTTCAGTTGTATTGGTAAATACTCCTTAAGCCTACTCATATTTGATTGAAATATAGTTTTTAATGCCAAGGGTAAAGGTTCATTTTGTTTTTTTGGCAATTATTCTTGAACCGTAATTTTTCTTGAGATTTTGGACATTAGATCTTTTATAATAGGTCAATGGATGATATTTAGTTATTTTTCTAAAACTACCAAACCGGCGTTTTCAAGTAGATTTCAACCAAAAAGTTTTGCGTAAGTAGCTTAGAGGCTCCATTTTATCTTGTAGCATACAATAAAGTTAATAAAACAATTTTTGAACTGATTTTGAGAAAATCTTAATTTTTAGTTTTGGTCTTGTGGAAGCTACACGCCCCCCCCCCCTAATTTGTCTTATGGAATAAATTAGGAGAAGGGGAATGGAAATATCTGTTTGAAGACCCTTGAGTTAAAAAAAAAATGAGAATGACATCCATCTATTTATTTGTATACCTGCTGTCTATAGGCTAACTGGTGGACCGAGCTTTATCAAATTTGGTAAGAGGGTATATTTTTTTTAAATAACTCAAAATTTCAGGACATCTGATAAAAAACCCCAAATTTGTGATTTTTTAATATAAGCTTTAACAATCAATTGTAGCCCCTGAGTATACAAACATAACTTTTAAATCCTGTTCTTCCCTGAAATGTCTTTTCAAAAGTGGTGGAAAAGAACAAAATACCCTCTGTGGAGCAGTCTATAGGATAAACAGTAATTCTCTGAAAATCGGTGCAACAGATTTAGGTAAAATTCTGATTAAATGTGAAGATTAATTTTAAGTCAAGTGCGCCAAATTTTAGTAAAAGAAAAATCCAGCTTAGAAATAATTGTTTTAAAACCAAAACGAACGTTGACTTTTGAAAATCGATTTTAATCAAATATGAAGTAAAAATATATAGTGGCCGAGGGGTGGGGTGGGGTGGGGTGGCAGTTCCTCAGTAATAAAAAAAATTTTTTTCTTTCTTATATTGGTAAAAATAGATCAATATCTTTTATCGTTACTATCAGGTCTCTCTTGACCAACTCTTGTTGTTTTCTGACCCGACCCTACGTAGAGTGTTCGAGGGCTAGATGTTTTTATTTTATGTTCTTTTCTTCCCTTTCTTTAAGAGACTCTGATGACCGAGAGGTTTTTGCATTTAAACAAGAAAAAATCAACAATTAAAAATTTGGGAAGATTGCAACGAATTTTATGAATTTGATTTGTAATGAGCATGTGGAAAAGTTTGTGCAATATTTTTTTATTAGTTTATAGAGAAAAGGTAATCATGAATTGAAAGTTTAAAACATATCTGATTAGCTAAAAAATAATAAATTCACTATTCTAATAAACTACTGGACGATTGTGATTGTATGGTTACAGACAAGATGTAATAAATAATAATAATCAATTAATTGTGTAATGAAAAGAATACGCTTTTTGTTGACTCTCATCAAAATGAACGGTATCATCTTCATAGAGCAACTGCCTCCGTGGCGCAATTGGCTAGCGCGTTCGGCTGTTAACCGAAAGGTTGGTGGTTCGAGCCCACCCGGGGGCGTTAACTTTTTGGTCATTAATCCAATTAGAATTTATGAAGTTTAAAAGTAACTTCATTACTAATCATTAAATTCGATTACCCTAAAGTTTAATTTTTATTATTTTGTTGCATAATTTATAAATTTATTTAACAATAGACTTGAAAATCTTTGCCTTCAATGAAGTAAATATTACGAGTATACAGAATTTTCAGAAAATAGTTTTAAGCAATGAAACATTTTAACAACTAGGATTTGTTGTCATTTATTTTTCATTTAGATTAAAGAAATTGATCATTTTAATTCAGATAAACTTCATCACAATTTACATGAAAAATAAATTTGCTAATTTAAACAAAAATCACATTTTAATTACACTATTTGACTTTTGTTTTAATTTTCACTTTCTCACACACGTATTATACAGAATTTTATGTGATGGGTCAAAAAACCAATGTCGATATTTTTGTGGAAATATCAGTTTTGAGGTTCCACTGATTCCAAGAAAATGGTTTTGGGAATGTTGTCTCTCTATCATCTGTTGGAATAAACAGTGTTCAACAGCCCAAATGTGAATAGACAGAATTAAATCAAATTTGGGGATAACTTCCAACAAAAATACAAAATCCGATTTAATCAAAATCAGCCCAGTCAATTTTGCTAAAATGTAGCCCCTTATTACCAAACATAATACACTGGTCATCATCTCTCCAAAAATGTCAGTTCGTGAACTTATCGGTAAACAAAATTTTACCAAAAAATTCATATTTTTGTTATTTTACAATTGAAATGAATTATCTTTCTAATGTTTCTATTTAACATCATGTTTATTTACACAATTTATTTATAATTATTATTTCTTTATTTATTCATTGAAAAAATCCCACTAAAATAATATACACTGATTTTTTATGCTCTTTTTATAAAAAGTTTTTTTGTTTTTTTTTTATTATTATCGCAGAATGTTTATCATTGAACTTTCCAAGTTTCTATTATTATAGAAACAAGAAGTTAGACACCCTAAATATTGTGTTCGTCGGAAAAAATAATCTTCCTATTACTGTTCGATTCAAAGAAATATATTAGAATTAACTTTTGTGTAATTATTTTTGCCACCAAAAAATAAATCTGACTTTGCCATTTTATGCTTGTTATTTCAATTGATGTTTGCACTCAGAAGGTTAAATACACATTTATATAGTCTTAACTTGTAGATAACAAATTCTCACAAACACAAAAAGAACAAGTGTTGCTATATTCAGTTCTTAAAACATATTTTTGTTTCCAATCTATCTTCTAAATATTTTTCAATCATCTCTAAATTTGATTTATACCTCAACTTTATGACTGACTTACATAAATTCTGTTTCATAATTTTTAAATATAGGCCTATTGATTAGCAAAAAACCATAATTTGAGTTTTAAAGGTGGGTTCCTAGTATTATTTTTGAGAGAATATTAAAATTTAAAAAATAAAATTAGTACATTATAAACACAGAAAATATTAATTATGTTTGGACCTGAAGATGGTTATATTTTATATCAGGATTTCACTAATTATAAAATTTAGCAATCTTTCTACTTTGCCGAGTAAGCTTTAAAATAATACTGATTTCTGACCTTGCCCAAAATATATGATCTTATATAATCACATAAAAGGATTAAAGTTTTATTCCATAGTTTTCATTGCATTTTATTAATTGATCTACTATGCATACAAAATTCTACCAAGTTTATTGAAAATCTTTTTACATCATAATACATTGTATTTACAAATGTAAAAGAATGTTAAAAAATAATAAATAGGCTTTTAAAAAAATTGGATGATAAGTGCTCCCAAAAATGTGATGATAGAGGTGTAGTTCAAGAATTACAGCTGTTTCAACGTTTTAATATTTGCTTAAGTTTGTCATAAGCTATCCCCAAAATCTTATTTTAAAGGTGATGATCAAGTTACTAAAATAATTTATGGTGAAGGATCACCTAGTGGGCATACACTGTAAACAGCCTTCTCAGATCCCTACTCTTCATATTCATCATAAGTCTTTCCTGTTACCCACATTCCTGAGTACTTCCCACTCCCATTCGGTGTATCTTTTTTTATTTATTCTGTCAGCCCTTTTAAACTCCCCCTCTACTATCTCTTCATCACCCTCCATTTCATTTGTTTTCAGCCCAATCTTAAAGTGTAAAATACTAGTGCTGATGGGGTGAATGACACCGGTAGCATTCAGAGCCTTTGGGATACTTGGTGACCTCTTGCAGTATTTAGCCTCACCTGACCAAGAGGGGTTCTGGCTGGGTGTGTCTCTAGCTGCTCATTTCAAAAACACACAGAGAGAAATAAAAAATATCAAATTTGTCCAGGATGTCACCACAACTCAATGTGTATGCCCTCCATGATTACCACACAGTGCAAGTAAATTATATGTTTACTAAAAGGGAAACTTTCAAATACCTGATTATTAACTTTGACCACAATATAAGGATGGTAAAACATATAAATCAGACAGTGTTCGAGTTGAAAGGTCTAATTAAAGCTTGGAATATACCTAGCTTAGATGGGATCAGGATGTATCTAAATGATAATTGTTTTCTCAGTGATCCTGTGTGGTGGTCCAATTTGTTAGTCTGATGATTGACAAGTATACAAGGTATTATCGGAGAGGTACTAACAGGACACAAGGGCTTTAATTATTAAACTGTGAAACAACTAAATTGCAGTCTGTGATATGGCTAAGCATACAACTTTGTTTGTTAATTACAAATACAGTAGAATCCCTCTAATCCGTCACCTTCGGGACTGGGGGCATGGTCGGAACTCAATAAAGGTCGGATTATCCGAAAAAAAGTCAATATTTATTACATATTATATAAAGAGATTTTTTTTAAAGTGAAATAAGTGATATATAAACTTTTAAAAGTCTATATATAAACTCTGCAAGTACTATAGCAAATCAATAGAAACAACACGAGAGATGACATCACTGAAGCGGGGTGACACAGCACTGAAGCGGGAAAGTGATAACAAACCGGATGAATGGCGCCAGGCGGGCAGTGAGTCATCGACAAGTCGGCAATTTGGCACAATATTGCAAGCTCAAGCACGGTCGGATTAACCAGAGTAACGGACCACCCGAGGACAGATTAGAGGGGTTCTACTGTAAAGCAATTGTACAGATAAAAAAACTCTGTTTATGTCTCAACATTTGTAAAACAATGCTGTAAAACAAGTAGAACTATCATCGTATAAACATACATACATCAAGAAGGGTACAATATAGAAATGTATCAAGAAGGTTACAATATGGAAAGATAAACACAAAGACGAAACACAGAGAGTAGAGACCTTCAACATAATCAATCATTTTCTCTGATGTAATGGTGGGGCAGTTCTGTGGTATATGAAGACAGAGGAGGGAATTTTATCTTGTAAAAATCTGTTTGTTAATAATACCCTTATGTCCTTGAAGATTTCCCCTTCTCGAAAGATTAAAACAAAATTGTGTTCAGTTTTCTAAATAGAAGAGATAGTTGAGATTCATTAAAATTGATTCATAAAAAATAAAGTTTACATTTATAAGTCACCATGTAAAAAAAAAAAGGGAAAAAAAAATGATTTAAGTTGCAATAAAACTAAACACAAAATTATGTTCGGAAGATGACCCAGAGAGACGAGCAATTTTATTCGAAGGTAATTGAAAAGCTTGACGAAGATGTGAGTGGTATGAAGGAACTGTAATCTCAGATGAAGCTATCTTTAATCGAACAGGATTTGTAAACTGGCATAATTGTACTTATTATAACACACAAAATACCCATATCTTACATGGAGAGGGCTTGGAATCAAAGGGTATAACTGTAGACTGGCGTCACCAAAGAAAAAGTTTATTCTAATCCTATAGCAACAGATGATGAATTAAAGAGGCTGATTGACGAGAAATACTGTTGATACTTCAGCAATTTTTCAAAAGCGCTTATGACTCTTTTTTTTTAAATAGAAAAAACTTGAACCCAAGATCTCACAAAAATTAAGTTTACTTAATCAAATGCGTTTCAACGACAAAGTCGCCATCCTCAGTGATACATGAGCTACAAGAACTAAACTATAACTGAGGTCTTGTGTTCGAGTTTTTTTTCTATTTAATATTATCTCACAAGTCAAGCTCAATATTTATTTATAAATATGACTCTTGTTTTTGTTTCCTTGCTATTAGTGCATAGCTATTGATGGACATCAATTTGAATAAAGATCAAATTTGAATCATTAATAATTTATGACTTATTTTTCTTTACTTTTCTCTATTAATTTTTACAAATTTTTATGTTATCTGCAAATCAACATTTTGTAATGCCCACAGATATAAATTCAGTTTAGTTAAAATGTACCATTGTTTTGTTATTCCGCCAATTTGTTTTGATTGCCCATAAAAAAAAAAATGAAACTCGAGGGTACTTTTTTTAACATAATTCAAGTGTCAAGTTTGTAGAATGTTTGTTCCATATAATTCACAAATAGCAAACTCTCTGTGCAACACCTCATATATACAACCTAAAGATTTTTCAAGAGTAAGTAAACTCCCACTATGAAAAGACCTTAGAATGTGAAAACTGTAATCTCAGGCCACTTTCTTCATATTCTAGGTTCATTTACATAATAAAACAAGAGTTGATTTATACTCTTGGAAAATTCTCTCTCTCTCTCTCTCTCTCTATATATATATATATATATATATATATATATATATATATATATATATATATATATATATAAATGATGGCAAATATCCAATTAAACCATATTAACAATAAAATACTTTGGATTTAATAGTATTTGGTTTTGTGAATAGGTGTGTAAAAAAGTAAATGCAAAATTTGTGCACAATTTATTGTTACCTAGAGTAACTATTAGTTTTTACTTCATAAAAGTTAGTAGTTCTATACTTTGTGATTTAGCTACTAATTTTCAATTAATAAAATTATAATTTGGGAAAGTGATTTTAAAACAGTTTTTTTTTTATTAATAATCAAGCACATGTTACAGAAATTGAGCTCCCTAGAAACTATTTAATCTTAACACTCTAAACACAGTTCATTTATTTATAAATATATTTCATTCACTTACAAGGTACACCTTAAGAACTAGATATTTATATACAAAGAAACAATTGGACGGTTTCACTGACAAGGCACAATGTATGCATTTAAACATAAATTGTGATCAACCCATAAATAATCGAGGTAGAAAAGAATAGAATAGAAAATGTTAAAACATAACTGATACAAATTGATTAAAATATATTGTTAGACTTAAGTTTGTTTCTATCATATGGATAAAGAGCAGAATGATGTGACGCCCCTTTAAGGTTAGAAAATTGCTTACAAATATTTAAGAGGAACTTTTCATTTAGATACATCTATACAGTGGCAAATTTTGAACAAAACTCCAAAGAAAAATTTGTAGATATCAGAAAATAACACAATTATTGGCTTTTTTCAACTATTTCAGCATAAAGCATAGCATAACACAGCTGGGAACAAATACATACATATCACAGCTTGGAACACATACCTACATAACACTCATTAAAAAATATTTATATTATACAAAACTATTATTTAAGTTCTTTTCTAAATTCCATTTTAAATATCTAATGAGCAATTTTTGGAACACACTACCACAAGACTATGATTTTGCATACAGTTGAGCATTGTACTCTCTAACATGATGAGCGAAGCAGTCGAGAGTGTCCACATTCATAGAGCATTCAATAATTTTGTATTGAGTTAATTGATAAGCTGTGTGGTTATTGTCACGCACAAATCTAGTTTTGAATTGGTCATACAATAGAAATATTTTGTATTTCTAAATGTAAATTACAATTATTATAATTCATGTACAGTTAAATTGTATTATTTTAATATTAATTCAATTGAAGAGCAGCGTAGCTCAGGCTTATCTTGTCACAATTAGGACACTGAACTATTATAGGTTACGTAGGTTCGAATCAGGTTGTAAACCCTGTGTATTTCCATGTGTTACCTACTCCCTACTACTAGGCACAAGTAAAGGTATTAATAATAATAATGGAATGAGGAATAATAAAAACTATTTTAACAATATAAAAATGTTTTGTCACCCTGGGAAGCCAGAAGACTAATGGATTAAAATAATTAGGTTTTCATATAAAACAAACAAACAAACAAACAAATCTTCCAATGTGAAAGCATGTTGTTAAGCCACCATTGTTTTTCCGTACTTTTAAAATGGTAATTTTTCAGTTCCATCAATGCTATATTAATTCAAACCTTTATTTTTATGGATTGATCACAAAACATGTTGATACACAGTACTAACACTAAATAACAATAATATACACAAAGACTTACATTAAATTTATACATAAATCACAAAAAGTGCATAGTTAGAAGGCAAAACATGTTATAAAAATATATGCATTTAAAAAACACACTCCCCAATAGAAAACCCCAATAATTTACATGTAAAGTAATTTAAATATAATGCTAAAACTAAAAAATATTTACAAGTGAATGCATTTTTGTGTAAAAATATATAAGTATAATAAAAAGAGTGGAATGTTAAAATTTCATGAAACATTTATAATTTTTGTAACAATCATCAAAAAATAGAAGTCAACTAATAGTAAAGCTTGGTGTTGAATTTATTTTAAAAATCACACTTTAATATTACAAACAATAATTTAAACAGTAATTCATGTTGAGATTATACCATGAGATTGGACTTTCAACCAGGTTATTAATAGAGGTGACCCAAAAAGAACAGAACAATTTTAAAGAACAGTTCCACAACCTGAACTGTTTAATAAGAGTTCTTTAAAATTACGTGTTACAAATAATGTTTTCAATCTACGCTTTCCACTTGTGATTTATCTTGTAATTCATATTATTACAAGTACAAATGAACAGTTCTTTTTGTTCATTATTTATCTGTTTCTCCTCTGAATAGTTAATGTATTTATTTTCAAATATTGCTTTTCTTGTTTACTAAAAGTGTTGTAACATTGCAACATCTGTTTGGTTAACATAAATGTGGCTTATTAAATACTTATTGAAATTATCTATTTTATTTTTGAATGGTGTTCTGTTTAATTAGTTTGTATTAATTCTTGCTATATTTATACTGACACATTTATAAGTAAAATATTAAATTTATTCATTTTCTTTCTAACTCAAAGAGAACAATTAATAGCAGTCATCTTTAAAAATAAAACAGCTGAATATGAACAAAAACAACTTATTCAAATAAAATATAACCTTTCAGATACTTTCTTACTAGACAGTTGTTCTTTAGGAACAGGTTAAAGGACTGTTCTTTCTGGTAAACAGAATATTTAACTGAAATGACATGTTCATTACACCATTATTTAATACAAAATATTTTCTAAAAGATGGATAAAATAACCCTATACATTGTGAAAGAACACAGAATATCTAGACCTAATTTAATTCAAATCATATATACAACTTAGGAAATAAATTATTTAAGTTAAAAAATGCTAATCTAAAAAAATATTAAGTACAAATAGGCCTTCGGAATGATTCCTTGCACAATACTAAAACTAACGATAGCTGCTAAATGGAAAGGATAAGTAATATATAATTAATACTTAATCTGCAATTATTAAAATATTACATAAAAAAACTTATATACTGTGTTATTAAATACAAATATCTACAAAATTACGGACTTGTAAAATATATCATATTTTAAATATAGGTTAATAAATAGAAACTATTGGAGGGTAATGTTAAAAATTAATCATTAGAGAATCCTTCTAGTATGTTTACTGTGTCAATACTAATAATTTTTAATATAGAAATTTTAGTTATTGTGTATTCTATCAGAGGAATGCAAACTTCTAAACTATGTAATATCCAATCTTGTTGAGCACTGTGGTGAAATTCACAATAATGATTCGAATTTGCCCCTAACCACAATCACTAGAAACTTTAAAATAAAATACTGTTAAATTCAAATCATAATAAGGGGCAAATTCGAATCATTATTATGTAATATCCAACAATTCTATCCGCAGAAATAATATGTAACCATTTTTCTATCACTATATTTATATTTGATATTATTGTTTTATCCGATTTAACTAAAATTTTGCAAGTATACTCAGATTTATTTATCGTTTTGACAACTTTTTTAATAGAAAATGTTGGTAGGTAAATTTCAAAATGGTGAATGGTTTTTAGATTTCATAAATGATTTTAAATAATAAATTTACTTGTAAAACCTATAATGGCACCTCAATATATACAACTTCAAAATCTGAAATCAATGATGTCCAGATATAGTTTCATGATAAAAAATAGTTGAGTTATAACAAAAACATTTAACCTCGTAACCTCTAAATGGATATGATTGGTACTTTAATAGCAAGTGTTTTAAATGGTCTTTGGTCTTTCCTTGTTATCTGAAAGTCCTAATATATCTCAAATTGCTGAGATAGTGGTTGGCAAACAAGTAGATACATAAATTCGCTAAGCTAAATTTGAAATTTATAACATCACCTTATCAGATGTATGGAGAGTATTTATCACACTTATTATTTAAACATAATAAACGCTTATTTATTACATTTTTCATATCTAACATAAACACACTAACCCAGTTAAAAAGTATCTATTGTTACCAAGATTTAGTAATGGGAAAATATACTAGTATGAACCAGTATATTTAACTTTAGTATAACGAATCAATCTAAATACCACCCATACATTATTCAATGTAGTTTTGATAGGCACGTCTCAATATAAATGTTTCATAAAAATTTTATGATCAATTTCTTTGTAACAAAAATAAATTCCAGATGTTTTATTACTTTTTTTTTACAACAATATGTAGCTTTTCTACTCTAACCAGAAATTTATTTTGTATAATCCTTATAATTTGTATAAATTCTATAATTCAGAGATAAATTAAAATTAAGATGTAATAAGTTGTTTATATATTTCTTGAACTTAGGCTTCAAACTTTTATAAAGTATTAGGTTTTTCTTGATGTTGAACATAAGCCATTTAGTGGAAACATGTGAATTGAACTTCTAAAATTGGCCTGTCTGCTTTTTGAGTGTTTATTAATTGCTCAAAGAAAAGGCAATGGTAATACATATTGGGGGGGGGGTTAACCTGTTTAAGGATGTAGGTATGATGTTTAAAATTTCCAAGTTAACAAGTATCACTATAGTTTTTTATTAAATGTTATTAAATTTAACCATAAAGATTCCAATGAAATTATTTAAAATTCTACAAAATTTCAAGTAAACTTTAAAATTGTTTTATATTTTAAAGTAAGCGTAAAAACTAATTTTACCAAACAAAATTTAAAAAATTGTAAAGAGATGTTCATTTGATATTTCCCTAAATAATATTTTTATGGATGTTATATTTGTGTATGTGTGTTCTACACGTAAATACAATTGAATACTAATGAGCTATAAATACAATTGTGTGCTAAAATCTATTTAAACATGATTAGATATATTTTATAGCTTACAACATCTTCCACTACCTATTGGTTGGTAATAGTCATACAATGTGTCTACAACTTTAATGTCGCATTATAAATTCAGTCTATCATTGTATAGAACATACCTTGACTCTAGAACAATGTATTTGCGCCACATATCGTAAAACCTATTAAGTAACAAACAAAATATCATGCTCCAATTATCAAGTAAAATTCTAATCATAAACTCAGATGCAAATAGTCAAGTATATCTTTGGTTAAAATATAAAAACTTAATTTGGTTCTATTTTATTTGCTTTTTAAATTATATTAAAATTAAGCCAAAATTCAAATAAATGATTCGATAAAAGAGGATCATTCTAAGAGCTAGAAACTATAATTAGAAAAATTAATGCTACAAATATAATCACCCAACCAAAACCTTAATTATAAGTTTAGTAACAAGTTAATTATTTGCAATTATATTCCTTAATACTGATTAATTGCTAACTTAAAAATGACTTCTTATATTTATGTACAATTCTGGAATGTAGTGCGAGTATGGAATGTGCAAATTTATACTTAGTTTTATTGCAGAATCCTTAACTATATAATACAGTTATTATATAAACTCTAATACTAAAACTATTTAAGCACCTAAAACTAAATTTGTTATTATAATGGTTTATTAATGTGTACTAAACTAAGGAACGAATAATAATTAAATATAAGTATTTTGAATTTATCATAATAAAGAGGTTACTTCTACTGTTATTACTATAAGCCACCAACAAGGCATCTACGATTTTATAGAAGATTCTGCAGTAATGAGAATAATTAGTTTTATTTAAAAATATAGTTAATTAAACAAGAAAATGTTGAATACTTAGATGTTTTGAAAGACCACAAGATTGATGACAGGATTTGTAACAGAAAAACTTTTATGTCAGAAAATTATTTCCTAAATACTGGGCTTTTCAAAAGTAAATTAACACTTTAATTGACTATAGCTTATTTGTTTTTTAAACATAGAACAAAATAAAGTACATAAATTCCTTTAGAATTAAATGGGATTTAATATACAAACTTAAAATTAACCCAAATTGTTAGGGTAATTAAGATAGGGGTACGAAGTGGTCACCATTATCCTTGAGAAGCAGTAGTCTTTTCTCTGTGCTATGCATGGCATTTCTTAACCTGTTGAAATTTATCTGAGCTATGTTTTGAATAATTGGTTCTTTCAGTTCTTAGGATTTCAACTCTTATGATTAAACGTCTTGCTGGCCTCTTGATGTCTTTAATGTACCCGGTGGTTTCAAACTTACTAACAACCTTTTTATATGCCAGTACAATGCGTGGTCTGCCCTTCATTGTTAGTACGAAACTGTTTTAACTTAGCTGATGAGCTCCGTTCAATTTTATTACAACTCTAAATCTATGTGATATGGTGTTTCTAAAAGTATAGTCATGATGGAATAAAAATAAATAAAGAAATCAATTAATTAATTGTAAACACAATTTACCACCTACTAGATTCCTGTATTTGAAATTAGCCAGCAATGAGAAAACTTGTTAGTATGGCAAGAAATAAATAGCAATGAAAATAACAGCCTACATACAATAAAGAGTTTTTCTTGGGGCTTGGACAACAAGTAACAAAACCACAACCATTTAAAGTTTTAACTTACTTTTGAAAGACCGGGTATATTGTTATAAGAGAAACTAAAAATGTTCATTATTATTAAATTATTCTCAACCATAAACCATTCGATGAGGAGAAAATCCCCACTAGGAAGGCAGTTTTACCCATCCAAGAGGATTACAAAAGCAATGCAGATAAAGCTTCAAATGTGAATACAGCATTGAGAAAACTTTTTGTCAATGTATGAGGATTGTCAGCAGGCAAGTGTCGATTTCTGATGACTGTAACCATCTTTTATATAGCTGTAAAATGTGGGCAGACAAAGTGGAATAATCCATAAAAAGGCGAGATGCTTTCAGGGTGGCAAACTTTTATTGTGTGGAGTCAGAACAACCAGTGTATTAGTGGTGGCACCTATCAACCTCATTGCACAGGGGAGAAAATATGTCCATGAAAGATAAATGGGAATAGGAGGCAATAAGACGAGATGACACAGATTGCTTATCTGTATGAAGTTTCCAAACACAACGTCGTACATACTTTTTTGGGTGTGTCAGGTGGGCAGAGGAGATACAGACTTGAGATGAAGACCATGTTGTGAAGACGATGGATCGATAAATTTATTATGTTAAGACTAAATAATTAGTTTACATTCATCAATAAGTTACAATAGGTAACAGCAAGTAATATACAAGCAAATGATAGACAATAATACCCAACACACCATAATAAACCAATAAAAGACAACAAAAACAACATGAAAAATTGGCAATCCATAAAATAAAAGATATTTTTATTGTGAAGACGATGCTACTTCCCAAGGATAGTTGGAAAAGTTGTAATATTGACGAAGAGAGATTAAAGAAAATGGAAGATGATAGAAATAGAAAAGATGAAAAATGAAAAAAAAAAAATAGGGTGAATGTATAGACATCGCTCTGAAGTAATGTAATTTTTTTTAAGAGGTTTTATAGCGAAAAACGATTGCAGTCATTATCACCTTAGTTATGTAAAGTGGTTCCGAGGTGGATTTACATCTGGGGAAAAGGATATGAGAGTTTAGTGGGTATTTGGTTGAACTGGTAGTCCTTCACACGGGGAAGGTCTTCTTATAGTGTGTAAAGGCATTGCCTCCTCGAAAAACAAAAACAAAAATCATTTGCCAAAATCCTGCCATCATTTGATCTCAAATTTTCTAAATTTACCTCATCAATATGCTACAAGTTGAACTTTTAATGACTTTAATGTGAGGTTTATTTTAATGAGAATTGTACATTCCTGAAGAAGAACTATTTGTTAAGAAAGGATATGTTAAGAATGTCATTGGTCTATATAGTTAAAATATCATTAATCTGAATAATGAAAACTCACAATTTTTATGTAGTCAACATAAACATGTAGTCAACAACTACATAAAAATTGTGACTACTGTTGAAAATGTCATTGTTAGCAAGATTTAGAACCGAGTTAAAGGGAAGTGCAACAATTTTTTAATACCCTTTTTTTTTACTGTGAGTAAAAAGATTTGTCAATATTTTTGAATATATTTTCAGTACCTTGACAAAAACGTCCTGTTCAGTTTTTGAAGATATGTAGAATTATATTAAGGATAGTGTCTACTTAATGGTTTCTACTTTTGTGTCACTTACGTACTAAGTTTCTGAACTTATAAATGTAACTAGTTTTATTCATGTTAAGAGAAAAGAAAGAGTTAATAATTAAAAGTGTGCACTACTACAGGGATAAAACAACAATGTTGTGATGCTTCATTGCAGAAATTTGTAAGTAAGCATTTAATATTTTACTTTCAACAACAATACAGTAAAAATATATTTGTAAAAGAAAATTTTTAAGAAAACTCAAATTTAAAACTCTAATTAGAAAATTATTATGACAAATTAACTACTTCATATTAAATATTGTTTTCCTTTCTGTTCATATATAAATATTGACAATTAAAATTTGTGCTTTCTAAAATCAATGAGTTCAAATTTCTGCCAATTATTAATTTATCTCTTGATAAGAAAGTGGTAAAATTGAATATCAGTTATGCGAATCAGTTACATCTTGGTAATGCACACCCTTAAATAATTATTAGTTTAGGATACAAAATATAAACACTAACTTCTAATCACAACTAAGCAGTGAGCATAAGTTATGCAATAATTTTATTGCAAATATTATTTAAAACAATTGTATTCTGGGTCTGATCCGGACAGAGTGAGACCCTGGACAGAATATTTTGTCGATATTTTAAAATCCTAACAGTAAAAAACTAATTACGAGAACTATTCTAACCAGCAGATGAATGAAAAAATTAGAATGGTGAAACGCTTCTTCCCAGATTGTGATAACATTTATTTTCCTAAAATAGAAATTCATTGTATATTAAAACGTGATATATCAACACGTATAAAATTATTCATAGAAAGAGTTGAGAAAACTATTTTAAATAGAAATCAACAACCAATGGATAGTTTTATTGGTTTCAAATGTTTTGATAATCTATAATAATTATAATAGTATTGTCTAAAGCTTTCCAAACTTTAAAACTAAAACTTAATATCAACTTCTACAAATGTCTACTTTTACAAATGTGATGTTTTGTAGACCCAACACAAGTTTTGAAACATTGTGTATTTAAAATTAAGATTATATACACATATTTTACCAATATACATTTAAAATCTATCATTAGAAGTATTTAAGTGTTACAAACAGTAATTAGTAAAAAAAGTAATTAAAATAATTTTGAAGTTGATGTACAAAAATATTTCTAATTTTGATTATAATTTTCTAATTTAACAAAGTACGATTAGCGTAGTTTTTTTAACCATTATCATAGAAGGTTCTATAAGATGCTAATGTATTTATTCTAATATAATAAATGTGCATTATTAGCGCATTAATATATACATTTTAAAACAGGTACTGTAAATAACAGTTGTTCAAAATTTATTACTAATGTTATTGCAAAATGTATGAGCGATTGCCAATTTATAACTCAATAAATTATTAATAATATACTTTATTGTAAACTATTGCTTATTTTTAAACTAATTTTTAATAATATTAATTATCTTCAACACAACCATTCAAATACTGATGTGAGCAACTATATTAAGTTCTTAGTTATTAATTATTTTTTAATAAATACATTATTGAATATTCATGTTATAGATATTGTAATTTAAGGTGACATTTGCAACCATTTGTGTATATCAAAAGTAATACACAATGTTTTAAAAGTATAAATATCTTTTTAGAGAATACATGTGATTTGAGAGTATAAATAAACTCGTGTTATCAAGTGATAAACCTAGAACATGATAAAAATGAAAAATGCCAACAAAGCTTAAAAGTCTAGGACTTTGTTAAAAACTAAAACTAGTAATCTTAAAAAGGAACGCCAGCCTAAAGCTAGGTCTGAGGAGGAGTCAAAATACAAAATAACTAGGACTATTAGTTTTTATATACACAAATGGTGGCATATCCTTGCTAGAGTTCAATAATACAAACAATCTATCATTAACATTATTTTCTAAAAGTTGTAAGAATACTTTTCTCTTATAGTTTTAAACATCACATAACAGAAAAATAAATAAAAATGATGTTCGACAGTGATGGATATATTAGGGGGTGAGAGGGAATATTTTTTAAACTAAAGGTCAGTATTATCACAAAAGTAAACAGATCTAGACACCAAAATAACTAAAAAAAAATTGCCAGTTTCTTTTCCTATTAGTAATTTAATAACAATACTTATAAAATAATTAAATAAATAACTAATGGAAAATTTAAATATAAAAATGAAAGACAATTTATAAAAGAATAAATACTGGATTTCAGCAATAAATTCTTCTCATAACAATGTAATTTGATTTGATGTCTCGTAGATAAAACATAAATTTTATATCTTACTATTTAAAGTTCTTTATATCTCTAAAATATTTTTAATAATACTTAAAATGAGTATTAGAAAGCATTATCCTATAAACAGTTATTTTTAATATGATTTGTGAAGTATATTGAATGTTATTCTTACCAGCTGATAGAATGTCTAGAAATTTAAGTGTACTTTTGTAAACATCTAATATTTAAATCATTGAAAGAACATTACAAATTATTAGACTATAATACAAATTGTTTATCCCACCGTCAGACTGTCATATATTAAAAACTCGTCTCCGTCCTAGGCCTAGGTGAAGGTTCTTTGAAGGATATAGGCGAGTGTGTAAGCGCCGGGTTATCGTAGGCATACTCTAATGTAGCGTCCTCCGCTGGATGTCTTGTACTCAGCGGCGTTGTAGTTGTTACTTCGCTGGGAGTATCCTTATGGTCTATAGTAGGTGATGGCATTTTTAAATGCAGTCTGTTTACATTGTTTACTCCATCTATTGCCGAGTTGTTGTTACAAATTGCCTTAACATAGGAAATAACAAAAATTAAAACTCATTTAAACTGAGTTAATATATATATTTTTTAATGGTGTTAAAAAATGGACGAGAACAGGTTTTTCAAACTACAAACACTAAAATGGGAAAAATTTATTAATTTTTGAATATTTGTTTTAAGAATTATATAACTATTTAAAAAATCATATTGTATGTATATACAGTGTTTCAAACCAGCTATCACAAATCAATTGTGAGAAAAATAGCTTTATGTAAAATAGAAAAATATGTAACTATTTTAATTACATAAAGTTACTTTTAAAATGATACCCGCATATGTATGAAGAATTACGGAACAATAATTTTTCAACATTTGGTGTACCAACTTATAGAGGAACAAGGGGCATTTCCTAAAATTTTCAAATATAAACATTGGTCAAATGTTAACTTATTATAAAGATATTGTAAAGGAAAACATTTGAGTATGACAGAGATTTAAATGACATGCCACATGTTTAGTTTCTTAACATTTAAACCTATGTTTCTTGTAAAAAATAAAACTTGTTTATCATTGTATAGGGTTTTTAATGAAATATTACTTAACTCACCTTCCTATTTGAACATTTTAAGATTTTCTTTTCTTGTTAAAAGTGAAAACCTCTTGGTAATAATAGTCTCATAAAACATTGAAGAATAGAACATAAAATAAAAACCCCTAGCCCTCGAATAGTATCGGGTCAGAAAAGAACAAGAGCTGAATCAAGAGAGACTCTATAGGGAAGATGAAAGTGAGGGAACCATGATCATTACTAGTTATTCAAATTTCAAGTTAGTGAGAATTTTATTTTGCGTTTGAGAAACTAAACATGTGGCATATTATTTAAATCTTGTTTCATTCTGATTTTTTTTTTATTTGTCTCTAATTTGTTTTACATGAATCACCTTAGTATTAACGAAGGAATATATATATAACACAATTTATTAAACCTGGCATTTTGAAATACACCCCTGAACAAAATTAATTCACCACCTAGTATTTTCCATTTCAGGTATGTTTTTAAAAATTAAATATACAGTTCTTATATTTTATATATATCTAGGGATGAATGGAACATTAATGATAAATTGAAAAATATTTAATTTTTAATAATTATAAACATAAATAAAATTGTTTAATTGTTCTTTTCTAGTGTCTGGTGTTAACCTCCTAGTTCTTTTAATAACCTGTATCCTTCTGTGGATAATAAATCACACAGTTAGATGTTTTCCTGAGACATTTACTTTCATTTCTCTTTTACAACTTCATATAATCAATGACTACATAAATACTATAAGACACGACATGGCCATGTTAAATATTCTACGCTTATTCTTGAGTTGTCCAATACCCGCTAGGTCGCTCTGCTAGAGAATCTGAAGTTGATGTGACTGGCTGCTAGGTGGCTCTACGGTCAAACAATGTTTCAGGCGGGTAAGAGAAAACGCACTGATGCCACATATGGGACCAGAGATGCGAGGGAAGGTCGAGAATCGCTTATCTCAGCGCACGAACTGACAACACTGACTATGCTGACGGAAGTAAGTGAGAAGGTTTGTGAGAGAGGGGTCAACAGTTGTACAGTCTCAACCAAGTGGGATGCGTACAGTCAAGCACCTGCTGCTAGCGCTTTCTGATAGCTGTGTGTCAAACTTGCACCCGTAAAGCGTAGACTATTTCCCTATCCTATGTCGTGTCTTATAGTATTTATGTAGTCATTGATATAATTCAACAAGGGTTTCTGTATGTTGATATCTAGCTCAAACATGGTTTTTAACTGTGTTCCACAAGTGTTCTGTTGGGTGCCCTAGACACAGTCACTGAATCTTAATGCCTCACCAAAATATAACAGTCTCCCTCAAAAGGCACTCTAGGTGAGATGCAGACCTCTGCAAATCTCTCCCCACACCTTTTCCACACATGTTGGTGCCCATCTGGAGCTTGCAGGCTAATTATAGTTTTGTCTGAAGAGAACAATCGTTCTCAGTCTTACTAAGTCCAATTTAAATGATTTAAGACTAATCTGAGTCTGACTACTAATTGTCCCGTGATGAGAAGGGGACCTATAATAGGCCATCTATTGATCAGTTGAGATGTTGTCATATTGTTGCTGGAAACATGTTCCTGCCTGATGAAATCCTGGAGCATATTGCTCATTGCCCTCCTTAAGTGCCTTGACTCTCAAAAAAGTTAAGTTTAGGGATATAGTTTTAAGATAAGTGAAGATATAATGGATAAGTAAACTACCATTATTTGGTCTGAAATAGTTTGAAGTATTTATCATTAAGTATTCAGATAAGATAAAAATCTCTATTATTGATCTATCACAACAGAGAAACTAATTATTTTTTGTGGTGCGTTTATTATGTCCAGGAGTGTATTAATATACAGGATGCTTCAAAAAGTACTTTACAACTTTTTTAATTTAAATACATTTATTCAGACTACTTACACATTTGATTTTGGTGTCATTTTGTACCAAAATATATCAAGTGATAAGATAGTACTGATTAGCACTATTTCAAGCACTAGAAACTGTGTAACAAAGAACAGTTGCCTTCACTGGAGTGTATTCACTGTTTGTTTTGGTTTGAAGAATTGAAGTCTGCAAAAATTGTGCAATGGAATTTTTGTACCGAGTATGGCAAAGATCTTCCCAATAGGCCTATCATTTATGCGTACAAGTGTTTTGTTGAAACTGTATGCTCAGTAAGCCATAAGAAATCTTCAGGGAGTCTCCGTGTGTCTGATGATGTCATAGAGCAATTAGGTACAGCTTTGATAACAGTCCTACAAAATCAACCCAGAGTACTTCTAGTGAGCTAGGGGTTCCATGTGTGACTGTTTGGTGTGTATTGAGGAAATGTTAGCATCTCAAACTGTACAGATTAACGATGGTGTATTAATTAAAAGATACTGATTGGATTGCTCATATGAAGTTTTGTGCGGAAATGTTATATCAATTTTGATGAAGACCAGAATTTAATTGCAAACATAATCTTCAATAATGAGTCAACTTTCCATGTATGTAGTAAAGTAAATACACACACACACCTGTCGGATTTGGGGCAGTAAAGATCCATGACAATCCTTGGAACATATTCGTGATAGCCCAAATGCTAACATCTTTTGTGCGTTAAGCTAGAGCAAAGTTTATGGCCCTTTCTTTTTTTTAAGAGAAAACCATCAACAGAATAGTGTACCTAGATATGATCGAAAACTTTTTAATCCCACAGGTTGATGAGGATGACCAAGAATGTCACATAGACTATCAGCAAAATGGCGCACTGACATACTACCTCACTGATGTTTGAGATTTCCTTAACAACCATTCTAGCTACATGGATAAGTCAAAGTGGTCAGATTGGATTGCCACCTAACTCACCAAATCTGACCTCTCAATTTTTACTTCTGGGAATTTATCAAAGATGAACTTCATAAACCATCCTTACTGACTTCTCTCACTGAGTTCAGAACAAGAATTTACACTAACTGACTGGTATTGTGGGTTTGGCAGGAAATCAACTTCAGATGGGATGTCTGCAAAATGACCAATGGAAGTCACATTGAATCTAACTAACTATAAGGTAAAAACTTGATGTATTTTGCTACAAAATGACAACAAAACCCGCTCTGTAAGTAGTCAGAATAAATTTTTATAAAGTTGTAAAGTCCTTTTTGAAGAATTTTATAGCAAGTGTTAATGATAAACACATAGTAAAAATCATTCCCTTCACAAGACCTTTAAAATAAGGTCTACAATGTTTATATGTAAAATTTTTGATAAACAGCCCTCTTTCTCTCCCCCCCCCCCCACTCTTTAAAAAACCTTTTTAAAACTCTGAATGGAAATAAAATATTTTCTATAATTCTTCATGTTTGTATTATTTTACACCACAACATTATATGTCTAACCATTTTCATTAAAATATATTTATTTGAGATGGATAGTTTGATTAATCCTGTATATACATCCAATTCCTTATTTATAACCAAACATTAATTAAAGTATTGTCTTTGTACTGTAATTTTACTATAGATATCCAGAAAGGAAGTTCCGATTCTAAACTGGTAACACTTTGATAATGATGGAAATACATGCCACATTAGATCATTTGTTGGCAGGGCACATTCAAGAAGTGTGTAGACATTTGAGAAAATTAAGAATGTGAGCAGTTTCTTGAATGCAAGGAACTTTAAACAGGCTAAAATTTATCCTCAAATTTGTGATATTTATGGAAAACACTCAATGAGTGATTAATATTTCAAAATGGGTGTAATTTTTTAAAAAGGTACAATGATAAACGGAATTGACAGTCTGCTAAATGAATATTTGGTATATACAGTTGACATGAAGATTAGAGAAAACAGACAGTTCACTATTTCATCACCTTTTCTATACTTTTCATAAATTTCACTTTCTTCTTTGAAATTTTATGTGAAAAACGAGAAATCATATCAGGAATTACATATCAGTATATGCACACTGGACAAGGTGATGACTCCTTGAGTCATATAGCCACTAGGTTCGACATAGTTGTTACACACAACCCCTAAATTGAAGCTTCAGTCCATGGAGTGGTGACATACTAACTGCCATCAACAACAAAGTCCAAGCAGATTTTTCCACCTAGAAGATGTGTTTTGAGGTATACAAGAGTTTTGGACTTCTTACCTAAAGGCTTAAATGATTGCGAAATTCTGTTATGTAATACAGAACAAGTGATATAGTAGGCTTATCCAGGGATTCATGCTATCTCACACACTGCTACCACAATATAATACCTCCTTACAACCTTCAACTGGGAACAATTTATTACCATCCCTACAGCTCAGGATTTAACACCTAAAAACCTACATTGCTGACCAGTAATTCCACAAAAACAACAACATCAATCAAATATGTGGTTTATTACAGGTGACAATTTTTTTTACGATGAAATGATACAATACTGTAACAAGTATCTCAGCAATGTTGGATACTATGTTAAAAAAAGTAGTGTAAAAAACATCAAATAGTGATAAAAATTATTTAAAAGTATATTCCTGTTTTTCCTTATAGCCCATTGGAACTTACTTCTGGATATCTCTTGTATTTTGCATAGATATTTGAATTTGTATAAAGATTGTTATCAGATTAAAAATTATTATCTCTTTTCCCATCACACAGAACTCCTCTAGGTATTTTGATCAGAGACAAGGATTGTAAGACCTCCAAACAACAATAACACAGTTAAAACATTCTAAATACATCATGTTTATTTTATAAGTGGAACATAATGTAGAAAATCATGTTAATTTAGTAAATGTTCAAGTACTTTCTACCTATTCATAGCTTTCTAGCTCCTAAGTATATTTTTATTGTAGTTATCAATTTACTGCATAGTTTCAAAGCATAGACAATGGTGCACCTGCTAGGAATACAGATCTCATTCCAAAGTATTTAAGTAATGCTGTAAAAACAAGGCAAAAAGAGCAGTCCTACCAAAAATTAAAAAAAAATAATGAAATTTGTAATATGAATTATTTTTTAAAACTTCCCCATATTTTTACCTTACCAAAAAATAAAAAGCTAAGTCATTACTTTTTGATGTTTTCTTTTATGCAAATTAAAACTTTATTGATGTAATAAGAGTTACAAGATTTATTGTTCGCTGAAACAATAGTGTACATCACTATACTAAAGTCTGGCTATTTACCCTGGATAACCATTAGACCAACCAAGACTTAAGTGCCACTACCCATAACCTTCTTAATACATTTAGTACTACTCCCGATATATCAAATTTTCACACCATAGAAATTCTAAACAAATTAAACAAATTATTTTGTTTGTTTTACTACAAACTCTAGATAAAAGATAGATATTTACCATGTAAACTTACATGTACAGTTTGCATTTTCTTTATAGTTTTGTCTGTGTCAACAATTTTACGTCTTCGGTACTGGACCCACACATAGAGCAAGATACTAACAATAGTAATGATGATAAGAATTGATAGAGTAAGAGAGATCAGAACCAGTACATATTGCTTGAAGATTGCTGTGTTAATTAAATCTGGAACAGTAAAAGAAAATTGAAAACCGTTCTTAATCTCTAAGGTAATTAGCATTTAATTTAATAAAATAATTTACATTAGTGGCCACTGGCGCTTGAATACTTTGAGGTTGCAGTACCAAGTCTATTGATTTCATTGTTTACATCGTCGGGAGAAAGTAAACTGAACAAAGATCTTAAATGTTTGTAACAGAATTCACCGTAACTCATTCAGAGCTACATTTAGGATTTTGGTGTCCCAGTCACTCTAAACCATTGCCCCTCTTCCCAAACAAGTTAACTATATATGTGTAAATAATGTTTTAGCATTGTCATTGACAATATGTATCAGCTATAATATCTATCATACATATTTGTTTTCGCCATTCCGACTACTGATTAATAATTAGATATATTAATAAGACTTACCGTCACAATAGTCTATATTTGTCTGTAGTTATATCACTACGGTGTGTTTGTTATGTGTCGTGTGTTCGTAATTTGTGATTTTAAACTAAGACAACGGTAATACCCGCATAACACTTGAAAATGGCTGAATAGCCGAAACGGCCGTAGTGATATAACTACAGACAAATATAGACTATTGTGACGGTAAGTCTTATTAATATATCTAATTATAATATCTATATATACATCCAATTAACTTAAATAATGGCTTAAACAACAATAAATGGAGCCTTCCGAATTAAATTTACTCTTTTCATTTCTTTCTAAATTTTGTGTTCTAGGCGCATTGTACCTAATAGAAAAAATGGTACTGAATTCACAGATTAAATGTAGTAAATGCTACTAAGTATCATATGTCTCTTTTATTTTATTAATAATTTAACATTGTAATATACAATACAGTAATAAAAAAAGCATACTGTTCCTTCTTTCCTCGCCCCTTTGTCAAGTTTGTTGTTCCTCCAAATGTGTTAAGGTTATTATATCTTACATCCTATCATTCTTTTACACTCTCCTATTATACTTTTCTTTCTCTTTCTTAACAATGAAGTCTATAAGAACAATTGTTGTGATTATTAAGTGATTAATCTATTAAGGCCACTGTCAATCTGTAATCCTGTCAATTACAGTTATTTTCCTTCTTCTTCTTCTGGGTTGTCTGACCCTTCAGCATGTCAAACAAAAGAGCTTATTTATAGTAAAAGTCAATTATGCTTTCTACACCTCATGTCCTGAAAACCACTGATTCCTAAGAAAATCTACCTAAACTGCTAATAAGTCTGCACGCCATTTCCATCATTGGTATCCCGACTTTACAGTTGTAAAACATAATGGGTTTTAACTGACAATAAATCTAGTGATTTTAGAAGAGAAGGAATAAAATTTGATGATTCCATCACATCAAGTTAAATAAGTCAATTATTTATTTACTCTTCTGAATATGGTTTTATCCTCAAATTCTGATATGTAAAGCCCTCGTTCAATTTGACACTGAATAATGTTACAAACACTGAACGAGAAAAATGAAATAAAATTTTATGTAAACAAGCAATGAATTTGTTTGGTTAGTTATTAATGTTACACAAGACTCAAAGAAGTTTTAGAGTCTCTAATTACACCAGATTTGCTTTTAATAACGATAGCTAGCCTATATAATTGGTTCACAAACTGCTTCAATTATATTTCTCGATAAAAAAGGTGTTGAATACACTACAATACGTTCAGTTTTCAGAAAATTGTTTATGGATTTCAATTCAACCTAAGTAATAGCTGTCATTTATTTAATTGTTGAGAGTTACCTGACTTGAAATACAAGTTCCATGGTTTTTCTTGGTATAGTAAAGGAAAATAACTTTTTATTTTTTCTGATACATTGGAAGGAAAAAATTCCATTATTTTTCCCAGTACAATATAGAGATGGCAATCTTTTGATTTTCCCAGATGTATTGAATTAGACACGGCTTTAGTCATTCACCACCATTGAGCATGGTCAATTTAAAGGAAATGGGTTATTTGTAAAATGATATTATATATTAAATAAATAGTAGGCTAAATATAATATTTTTTTACTTGTAAATATGCTATGAAATAAAAAAAAATAAATAATTCATTAGTATGTATTAGAGTAAACCACTACAGCAATAATTTAAACATCCACTTAGTTCACTTGTGTCAATAACTCAGGTCTCACTATTCTTTCATGTTTAAAATACAACTTTTTGAGTTCTCGGTGTGTTGAAACTTTCCCTGTTCTTCATAATAGAACCTTAAATTGCTTTACTCCTGTTGGTAATTCAGCTCTAGTGGTTTTCATACTTTGACCACATTTAAATAAAACTTTCCCTTACATTTTTAATGTCGACAAGGTTACCGCATAATTGATTGCAATTAGTAATGAATGATTCGCAAAGATTCATTTTATTTTTGTAGAATTATTCTTAAACTGTAATTTTCACTCGAAACAATTTAGCACACTAGTAAACAAAGTTTTTATATCAAAACATTATTTGTCTTTATATTTCACAAAAAATGGTAGACTTGATTTTGATAAAATCAAATTGTTGTAGCTTTTAATAAAAATATTTGTTATAAAATAATTATATTTTAAGAGTAAATAATATTTTATTAAATGTAACCAGGATTACATTACAATAGTACTTTCGATACTTTGCAAAGCAATGGTTCTAACCTTGTCCAATAACTGTAATAATTTAGCTGTTGGTAACATAGCAACTGTGCATAACAACGTCTAGAATAAGAAAATCAATACACAAAATACAATTGGCTTGTATTAATGCCAAAGTTATGAATCAGAATTCTCTTTTACTAATTGCTGTTTTATTTATGAGTCAAAAGTCTTTGTCATAACACAAATAATGTTTGCTTTAAACTTGCTTAGAATGAATATTAAAGTTGTATGTTAATACGCGATGACTCATTTCAGAAAAACAAATATGGAAACTAATAAGAAACATATACTAGCAATGATTTCATATATTAGCGATTTTTGAATATAGAAATTTTAGGTACGGTATAATTTATTACCTCATGACAATGCCTAAACTTTAGACCATTAATTTACTGATCTTATTTATTGGAATAATTTTGCATTAATTTTAGTTCACTGTATACATATGTATGTTTATATTCACCGTGTGTATATAATATTTATCTAGAAACTTGCTTGTAATAATTTTTGTTACTGAATTGAAACGATCTCCAATAATTTTAGTTCTATAGTAATCAAAATCTCAATTGTGAACTGAACTCATGTAATGTGTGAAATATTTTATTATTACGTAATTCTCCAAAACTACCACCAAATGGATTAAATTTAAAATAGTAAATTTTCCTCATTGTCAAAATTCATATGATTTAAAATCAGCTGCCATAAGTTATTCATAATCAACTGTAGCATTTTTAAATTTATTTAATTGTTTTAATATCAAATTATTTGGTTTGTTGATGATGTTTACATTCAACTTATCAATGTAAAATAAATAATTTTTATTTTTTCCTAAATTTAATCTTTATAATCATGCCTATTTGTTTCATAATCTACTATAACTGAGAAAATATTGTCTCCTTATGTTGGTGAAAATTAGATTTTAAGAGTTCAGAAAAAAAAAATCTATTTGGATCACAAAAAGTGAAAACGTGATACTGTAATACAAAATATCCGCCTGTTTGCTTATGCTGACAAAGTCGATTTTATGAGTTCACCAAAAACTTTTATTTGATCAGACCAAAGAAGTGATAGTACAAAACAGTTTTTTTAATTACGCCTAGATTCATTACTGAAACACTATTGGGCCTTCAAACCTAAACGGTTAAATAGAAAATGATGTTTGAATAGAAATAATTCTGATTGCAACAAGTGGGTGGAGTTTCCATGTCCTAACAAGTAATTTAAATTCAATTCAGATATTTGCTTTGTGTGAGCAGGTTTCATAAACTTCCTCCGGCCTCTTTCACAATTGTATTAACCAACCACTAGTAACTAGGTCCAAAGGCAATGGTACTTTTTTATCTGTTATCACAGAAGACTTCTATTTATTAAACAAAGGTGTAAAGTCTTCACCCCCCCCCCTCCCATGCAATTGTTTAACCAAATCAACTGTTCTCTTCCAATAATTTGTAAGATAATTTACTATCAAATAATATTAGAGAATCTAATACTGTACATACAAAAAATTTTAGGACAACTAATTGTAAGTTTTCTTTCACCCCACCTGAACAGGAATCATTGTATTGAGCGATTTGTATGTTCAGCTAGAAGTTTTTTATATTTCAGATAAAAGTAGTATGTCAGATAAAGGAATAAGTAACTTAGATCATTGGGAGTTAGTTATATTACCACTTCTCTGCAAATATATCATGGAATTAGTATTATATACAAAATTAAAGTATCATACTGTTCTGAATAAAGAAGTACAGAATTATGGTATCCCGAGTCAGAATTTGTTTGTAATTAGGCCACCGCTGGTTGGGCAAATATAGAAAGCTACCATCTTAAACTAGTGTGGCTCAATATAAAAAACTTCCGTAATGTTTAAAAACTACTCAACATTTTCATACATTTAAAACTAGCCTTAGATGACTTTTGCTGTCTATAAATTTACTGTGTGAGTACCTCAAACATTAGGAGTGTTAGAGGGCTTCACTTTATTTATGACATTTTACTGACATTATGAAATTTCTTTATGATGTGTGTTTAATCTATCAAATAACTGTTTTTTTATGTCAACTTACCACCAGCAATCCTTTTGAAGTTTTCTTCAAATTAAATTCTTATTTTCACATCACTTGTTTTAGACATTATTCATCCATCGTCAGGTGATTAAAAACACACAATTACAAATATTCAACACGAAAAAACAAACAATACAACATTCATAGCACTCACATACAAATAATGTTTTCTATGCATGTGTCCATGCCAGCGTTACATTGACTGTTTGTTACATGTTGTGTGTTTTTTTGTTGAATGTTTATACATTCTGACGATGGACGAAACATATGTTGTGTAATTAAAAATTTAATTTGAAGGAAACTTCAAAAGGATTACTGGCGGTAAGTTGGCATAATAGACAGTATTTATATCTTACAATAATGTTAAAAAATTATATAATTTTATTATATAAAGCCTGTGTTTGTTGATTATTTTTGTAATCCAAATTTTTTTTTTTTATAATACATAATTTAATAATAATCACATTTGTTACATATTTTAGAACATTTTTTATTTTATATCAAACCAATTACAGCCTATTTTATGATTAATGCAACAAAAATACATGAAACAAACTTTTATAAATATAATGTATGCTTTTTTTTATCTTGCCTGGCCAGATCTCCAGTGACTACTTGAGTCTCAGAATACCCACAGAACTAACTAAAGAGTAAGACAGTGCACACATCACCATTTTGTAATTCTAATTCATAAAAACAATTATAAATACAAGATCAGATTACATGAATAGTCATGACAACCAAAATTTTGTACGTCATTTTAAAAAGGATAAACTATAGAATTGAAGAGGGGGGAAATGAGCAAATATTTGTAAATTTAGAGTTTAATATTCTTTTTAATAAAATTAGTTTCAGTAAATTCTTGTAAAGTGTAGCGGAAAACGTTTTTTTCATAAAAAATAAAGAACTTTGGTCATCAAGATTTTTTTTGCTTACTACAGACCTTTAACAATTTTAACAAATTGTAAGTTTAATATTTATATGTGTTAAATAGGAGGTGTGTTAATTAAGAGGTCATTGTGTTAGCCAACATTCACATCTAAATCTCTATAACAAAGTATAAGATTTCTTATATTTTAGCTGTAGATAAAATATATAATATCTTATATTATTTCTTTATTATAAATTATCTGTCTAATTTCATTTTCAATGAAAAATGTTCTACCAATATAATAAATAAAAAATCCTACAACAATGTTAACCAACATATAACCTAACTAGTTCCAAAAAATGGAAATTACATGTTTATTAGATTGATATGATTGTCTGAAATCGTGGCTTACCTGAAGGTCATATGAATGTATTACATCATTATCAAACAAAACAAAAATAGATATTAATGACATCATTACAAACTTACCTTGAACTTCTGATCTGCGTACAAACCCTAAGACGAAGTCGTTTATATAATCTGTGAAAAGAAATAAAGTAAATTATTAGACTTTAAATTAATTAAAGTAACTATAGTCTTAGGATTCTGAAAATAATAAACATTCAATCAAAATTGTTTACCACAATCCCATCTATGTATGTTTGCACACATATGAAAGTGTGCTCTAGACTTATAGTGAACAAGATGAACCTCTTTCTTTGTCTCTTACCAGTGAAGGCACCTGCATTTATCATTTCAGATGGCTTTGTGCTTTCTCCGCCAACAGAAAAGGAATTATTTTGCACCAGATCGAACAAGGTAATCGGCAGCATTGTTCCCAACAAAATTGTAATGAGACACATGTCATTATTTAGATCATTCACCATATTAAAACAGTTCCAAATTAGCCTAGATTAAAAAAATGACTCCATTTTATCAATACAACTTGGAATTTTTACACCTTTATATTATTAAGATGTCTCGTTCAGTAATAACTTTGGTTAAAAATTTTAATTTTCACCAATAAATACATTAAAATTCACAAGATTACTGTTTTTAAATTTTAATGGTGTTTTTAAGTTATTCCAATATGGCACATTGGTTGGAGGATGCATTACACAGTGTATAGCCACTGCAAACACAGATCCCTACTCTTCATGTTGTTCTGAAGTCTATCCTGCACTACTTCCCACTCCCATGCATTGTCCTTGATCTATTCTGTCAGAATGCTGGGAGGGTAGCAGATTGAGAGGAGGTACATACCCTTGACTTCCTACTTCCTACTTCTTGTGCTGCACTTCCTAAAGTTGGGGCTAAAGAGGCTTCTATAGATGACTATTTCCCGTCTTAGAATGAGTAGGGGACACAAAGGATCTCTACAGGTTGTGGTGTATATCACCCCCCACATAATTATTTTATTAAGTTATTTAAAAGTTAGTTACAAAATTATGTCAAGTGACCTAAAACTAAAGGAAATCTGAACTTTATAAAAAGTTGGAATATAAAAAAGTTTAACTTCATGGCCACCATTTAAAATTTTTATTAAAATCATATAACCATATTTAACAACTCTTAAATTATTATGCTGATTTTCTGAAGTCACAAGTGTACAATAGAACCCACTAATTAGTGACATTAATTAACACAACTAACTACAGAAGTAACAAAACACTAATCTACTTCTGTAGTGACCTTGGTCAGTTTCCTGGTATTATAAGGCTATCTGCTATAGGAAAAACTTGAGTGTGTGTGTAATAATATTCAAGGTTCAAATTAGATGAAGTTTTATATACTCTACAAACATAAAACATATAAGACTTAAATAATATATAATACTGACATTGTCCGGATAATTTTAGCTAAAACTGGTTTCTCAGTTTTTATGCTTACATTATTCATCCCAGTGTAATAACCATTACACAATTTCTTTTGCAAATATTGCAGCCACTCTTCCGGTAGAGTTGGGGTTCAAAATTATGAAATGGGCACCTGGACAAGTTTTCAAAGTGTTTTTAAATTTATATGAGATAAATGTGTAATATATACCACGTTCCTTTTTGTGTAATTGTACTTTTTCTTTTATAATCTTGTTTATTTCAGACTATCCAATAAAACTAAATTATTAAACAACCTACTAAAAAATAATTTCTTTACTGCGAGTTCAAATTTTGTGCTTACTACTTCATCTTTCTGAAACGCTGCTTGCTGCTCATCACTTTATTTAATAATAAGGATGGGCACACTTTGAGCTTTAATTGTCCTCTGGGTAGTGCTGAATGAATAAAAACTGTGGCTAATGCTTCCCCAAACAGAAGCTGAGAAGAAGAGACCTGTCTGGGCTATACTGGGATGCTAGATTGAAGAAGGCAGGAGTCAGTTCAAGCCATTGGACAAAAACACCAGCACATTTTTTTTTTAATAATAAATCCTTTATCTTTGCTAATTTCAGCAATTACATCTTTTACACTTTCAATTCATCTAATGATTTTTGTTTACGATTGTACACAACATTTTTTTAACTTTTTTAAAAAGGAATCCATAAAAATCAGTTAATGTGACCTGAATATTCATTCAATAGTTTTGTCTTCTCTTTTACCTGTGTTTAGGCAAGAACAAAACAAGCATTAACAGGGAGATTAGGTCAGTTGATATGGTTTTAAAACAATTACTGTATAGACCAAATGCATTCTACATGGTAGTCTATCTAATAGACTTAATATCAGCAATACATGACACAGCCGCAAACATTATACACATATGTATGTGTACAAACATTTAGAGAAACAAGGAAACAATTAAATAACTTAGGAGCTGTATTCATATGAGAAACGGCATATGTGGGTATAGCCGGAAATGAGAATTATTTGTCTTAGAAAGCACAATACTGCAATCTAAAATAATGCGCCTTAGCATTGAGTCAATCAAGAGTCTTTGTGTGAAATAGAACAAGAGAGGAATTTAGAAGAAGAAGGAAAGAAACAAATGATGGAGAAATGTAGAGGATGTATGGTAACACACAAAAGTAAACTCAGGAAGGAGGCGGTTACCAACTATCATCTTAGTACAGGACACAACTCTCTAACAGCCCCAACTTAATCCTCATTTCCAATTATTGTGTTGTGTGTGGCCCGTTTTACAAATTACTGAATAAAACAAGCTTGATACTAATCAGAGAAAGGCTAGAAACTTTGCAGAACCAAATTGGGATCTCAGAAGACACTAATGAGTCAACCATTAGAAGAAGAAGAAATTTTTAATATGGTTAAGTCTCATTGCTAAAAATATTTAACTCAAACCCCTGATTGTTTAAGATGACAAGGTTGGGATTAGTGGTATCCAAGTATAATTAATTGTGTCTATTCACGTGGTCAGAAAGAATAATCAACAGACAATAATATTTTAGACAAAATTCACACTCAATAGAAAACTGTTTAATTATTTTGCCAAACATTTGTATGAACATATCAAAATCGTGTTCAATTAAAGCATGAACCAAAATATGGAATTAAATTTAGATGACTGCACATTAGGATGAACTGAACACTTTGAAATTTTAAATTCTGCAAATAATCTCCTAATTGATTTATAAACAAATTGATTTAGATGGACGTAAAACCAAAACAGTAGAGTGGTTTTAAGACAGGGAATTAGGCCTTATACTATACCATGGACAGGTTAATTTTTCAGATAATTTTTAAATCAACATTCTTAGAGAACATAGAAACTGATAGGTTTTGTTTGGGTCCTTGAAATATAGAAATCATTAGTCAGTTTTCATAAAATCGGAATTTTCAGTTTTGGTCTTATGAAAGCAGTCCCAAATTAAGCATACCCCTTGAAACATGACCAAAATAGTTCAGGTACCAAAAGTGACAAAAATATGTCTACTCCCTTCATCTGTAGAGCACTGCACAGATGACAGAGATAATTCTAAAAACCAATTTTGTTGGTTAAGGAGACCTCAAAACTAAAATTTTTGCGGCAAACTCGATCTCGATCCTTAACCTATCACAAGTTTTTTATTTCGTAGGCTACGAGAAAAAGGATTTGTGTTCAAATTTACCACGCTTCGAAGGCTTCCCCCACTCCAGCTTCTAAATCACTACTAAAAACTAAAATTCCCTGATCGGTCACACTGTATGATTACGCGTGCAGGGTATGCAACACACATAACATCCACTTCCTGTGTCAATGAATTGTTCTACAGGTAACAAACACAACCTATCTACTGATAAACTTTAAGGCTTATCTGCTCACATTTGTAGACATAAACTAAAGGTCGCCTATGATAATGCGGGTAGCTCTACTTCCGTGTTTTTAACTTATCAAGTTACTTCACCACACTTAAGGTATACATACACATAAACACAATACCGGTTAACTATAGGAAGCATGTTGACCTTCCTGTTTGACTCATCCTCAAGTTACACGAATGAAGTCCGTCGTCCTTACGTAAGCAAGGTACTGTCCACAAAAATAAAAATATGAACTTGACATTTGGTACAGAGGGACTATAGTGTTCTTATATAGAACCCTATAATAATTCAGAAAAGTTTAATTAACAATTCAAAATGGCGGCAATTTTCAACAATTATTTGTTCATATCTCGTGTGTTATTCAACTTATAAGACACTAAATTAGATACAAATTTACAGATTTCAATTCTGCATGTAGTGGTACCTACCCCCACCTCTCTACGATGACAAAATAAATAGGGACGTTATTGATAAACGTGAAATCCTGAACTCTCAAGAAAATCTGTATTTGTTACTCACTTACGTTCAACGACAACTACAAATCGTGTTGCTATTTAGGAATAAAAAAACCTAATATCTAGGCCGATTATGTATGTACAAGGTTTTTTCATATTATTTTCTTTTTAAAATGACTGACCACTGAAAAGAGGGCAGAGATACAGATGTGCCGACTAGGCTAGTTTACAATGCACGCTCCAAATGAGCCAACTGTCGAAACTAATGTATCTGTGTTACATCATATGTTCTGGTAACAATTGAATGTAACAGCTGTTTTTGTTTATTCATTGATTGATCAAACTTAGCCCGGTTTACAACGTAGTTTAAGGCACTTTCATTATTGGAAATCTAAATGTTGAGAAACGAAAGTAACATCCTGACACTGTTGATAGTAACTGAAAAGTTTGACAAACTGTGAAATAAGTTTGATAGAACAGGGTTGTTTCTTAATACAAATTTTATCTTCCATGTAATTGCCTAAATTTGATGTAACTTTTATGAAAACTTGTATATCAATTTTAGAAGTTGTATTCATTTGAAAGAAGGTGACTTTAAGAAGATTCCAAAATAAATTTTAGTATTCAATTATATAACATAACCTAGACGAAATAATACCACGTTCGTTTAAATCTAAATTGTTTTCCATTTGGTTTGTTCAGTTGAGTTGCCTATTTGTTAAAACAGCAATACTTAGGCACAGTAGTGACCTTGAGAAATGACGTACATTCATCAGATGTTTGCAATTTCAAGTTTTACCTCATACAATTAAGTGCAGTAATTATAAAGTATATTTAACGATGATATAAACTAGGGAAGTATAGAAGAATAGGCTGTGCAGGAAATACCAATATACAGGGAAAAGTTCTTACGTCAATAAAATTTTGAATAAAGATTGTTAAGGTTTATATATTATGAAACAATTGAGCTGAGAGTTTGATCAAGAGTAGGGGGTTATTTATAGAAGTCAAAATTGAAGGTTTTCGGAGGTATTTGGAAACGTATTGATTTTAGGGGAAGGGGAAATGTTCAGCTTATGAAATGACATTTAAAATGTCAACATAACGTCAACTTATAGTTAATAGTCTATTCAGTCATTATAAAGTTTAAGTTAGATCCAACACATAACATTCATAAGTTCAATAAACAACACAAAACACATGTCTAGGATAACCCACAGTCCGCTTGTCAATCAATTGCAACGATAGGAAAACTGGTTTTTCATCAATGAAGGCTTTTTGCGCCCATTATCGTGTTTTTGTTACTGTAATTTATGTATTAGTGTATTTCGTGTATTAGTAAGTATTGTCCAATAACTACCAATATTTATACAAGTATTTTAATTCTCTAATTTCAGATTGAAAGAAAGGAAGTTGCTACTTCTTCTCATAAACAAGTGACATAAAAGAAACTCGATTATTGGTACGTTATGGAGCTCTTTGTCGCAGCAGTTATAATCCACAGATCTCAAAAAGGTAATTTTGAATCAGTTTTTTATATAAATTGCTAATTAACAACGTAGGTGAGTATGGGATTGTTAATTACTTAGCGCTCGGAGTTGGTTTCCATTATCTTTCGTCTTGCGGTGTTGCCAGATCGCCTTCTCTCCCAAGCCGCATCAAAACAAGTTATAGTTTTTAACATTACTGTACATACATTTTGAACGTTACACTTTGAGCTAAAAAAAATCCCATAATCTTTTTGTTTAATTCTTCATCGGTGGATTTCATATCTTGGTTAGTTTTGGTTACACACTATAATAATAATAAAAAAAAAAAAAAAAAAAAAAAAAAAAAAAAAAAAAGGTAATTTTATACGCTTCAAATTAATTTATGAATTTTCTTCTAAAAAAATGCTTTTAAGACAATTATGAAAAACATATTTTTTGTTTGTTTAGGAGTAAAAAATTATTACGATTCTGTATGTCCATATCTTAGTTAATTGTACACAGATTAAAATATTATTTAGAAATGTAAATAATACAATAAAATATTAAGTTTCTAAAATCGTACTTAAAGGAATATTTGTTTTAATATTTTTAAACTTATTGTTTACTTTATCACATTATACGTTATGTGATTGCCAAAAAATAATGTAGTTTTTCGCGAAAATATCCATTTAAGAGCAAGAAAATGGTTTTCGAAATGATACCCGTCTATCGTGTACGCAGTGATTTACTGTTTGTCTATATTTCGTGGCCTTTTTGTTTTCTTTTATTCAAAATTGGAGCCAGCTGCTGGTATTTTGTATTTACGATTAAACAAACGTAATGGTTGCCATAATATGGCAAATATAGTAATAATTAAATGTTATTAACTTTTTTACTTAAAAAAGGGTATTTTATTTAAAAATCGACAAAAATTCAACTAAAATTACATCTAAGAACGTTATAAATGCTGATTTGTTCTCCTTATGACTGTGAGATTATTTTTTCAACAATTTCTTTATGTTTATATTGTCATAAGTTGCATAATTAACCTTGCATAAAATAATTAAGGGTGGTTGCCCACGCTTTCTTGTTGTAAAAGACTTAAAAGATACAAAACAAATGTGAACTTGAAAGTCCGTAATAACAAAAATAATTGTCCACTAAAACAAAAAATAATAATTCACTAAAACTTACCCAACCGACACTAAAACGTTTAGAATTATTTGACTATCTAACACCCGACACGTTTACTATAGGAAGTCACTTTCCAAAATGAGGTTTATTTTAATTTTAAAATAGATACTGTAGAAGGTGTGTTTGTCCATACAACAATGGAATAGGGGTTGTTAAACCTTTCCCGTCAAGGGTTGGCGTCAGTGTCACACAATACCTGTCTACAGATGATTTGCATTATATTGTATGAAGGGGCTGGCTAAGTACTACTTGTTTATGAAATTTATAATTTGACGCGATTAAGTTTAATAAGGTTCGATAAATATTATTTAGTGTCGATGTGTCAAAGAGAAAGCAAAGAATAGTTGGTTTAAAGCAACAACACATTTTGACTTATTAAGATGTGTAAATCCTAGATAAAATTTGTGTGTTGCAATAACTTTGAACGTTTCATGGAAAGAGTACGTCAGGAATCTGTTACGTCAATGTGATTTCTTTCATAGTTTCTGTTAGGATATTTGTATAGGTTGTACCGTCTACTGGTGGGATCTCGTCTTTATGGAAAAACATTGCACAAACTTTGCCGTTCACCTATCTCCAAAACCAAACCAAAAATGATATTTCCGTAGTTGTTATTCAAAATATGAAAATGAAAACAGTGTCTTTGATCAATAATATTTTAAATGAGGATCTAAACGTGTTTCCCCCTGTATCATTTTCGGTATTGATTAAAACCTAAATTTACTGTTGGCGTTCAGGTTCATTTCCTTGTTTGCCAATTCTTAAAGCGTAGTATATCTAATTTTTCAAAAGTAGGATTAACCTGTATTTTTCTATAGTTTATTTGTTTTGTTTTTAACATAGAACAAAATAAAGTACATATATTTCTTTGAAATTAAATGGAATTTAATTTTGTTTAAACTTAAAATTAACAATGCCATAATTCAAGGATAAAATAAAGCAAAAGCTTAAAGTTTCAAATATTTAATAGTATAAATGAGCTACAATTGTTTCGCCTTGCAGCATCGTCGGGCAACATATTTTAAATATTTGAAACTTTAAGCTTTTGCTTTATTTTATCCTTGAACATGGAGTTTCAACGAGAAATATCTGCTATTACATTAAAGTTAATGACATAATTAGTTACTATGACAACAAATAAATAACAGCTGATGTTTTAATAAATGCCAATTATATCTGAATAGAAGAGTTTAACGAAACCAGAATTATTTAATATTTTAACTTAGTTTTGAAAGATCCGATCTTTTTACTGCACACGTCACTAAAATTTGAACAAAATCTGTTGGACATTTTTTTGAAAAGCAATTGTTTTTTGCCTTAACCCAGCTGGAGTAAAACGTATCGATGAAGAAATATCTCGTCCTGTTCATAGTAATTCTAGTAGGAGTAAGAATGAATAACGAGACTTCATGTAAGTTGCAAAAATGGATATATGCCCATTTCATTAGAATATAAATGGAATAATCATATGCCATTACTAATAATCTTTCAAAAATACAGTCAGGATATAATAAAACTTGTACGGTCAGGCTGTAAAATTGCTTCTTTAGAGTTCCACAAATAAAATGTTTCATTTAAAATAGTTCTTCTAGATTTGAAGTAAATTATTACGTTTCTTTAATCTTTTTATATATATATATATAAGTAAGTAAGAGATGCGCAAGTTAGTCATAAGTGATTTTTTCATGTAACTTTTGCTAGGGATATACCTTTTGGAGGTGCCATTATTTTTCTATTGCATAGACCTTTCTAATGTTATGTCGCAAGATTAGAGATTGCCATTTAAAAAAATGAAAGATGTCCCCTTTCATATGGGGGCAAAAATTTAATTTTAACACTCTTTAAACATTAGAAATTGTTATAATAGGTAATGTAGAGGTTTTATGTCGATATAGTAATCCACTTGAATTATATCGAGGTGTAACGCGATTTATTTTACTTATAACTGATTTGTTACAGCTATCTTGGATTGGGGCAGTACGAAAACACAATTTCAATATTTCTAGCAGAACTGGTATTGGGGTAAAACCAACTCCCAAAGAATCACAGATTAATCAAATCTTACCTTGACAATTGGCTTGACACGTGCTGTGTTCATAGTTGTGCGATTCCTTCCTGCATATCTGTGAGCAATTGTTGCAAATCAAATCAGAACAGTATTCATATTCTTTGCAAGACTTCTCTCCGCAAGTTTTGTCATCGCTGGAGGCAAAACTAATCTCTAAAGTAACCAGCACTACTGCTAGAATCAGCTGTTTCAGTACCGCCATCTTGTTATTTCACACCATGGCGGCATCTTGTTACCAATCTTTTACTTTCATTACATTGAAAGTTTATTCCTTTTAGGAAATAGTTTCATCCTGAAAACCTAAAACAAAAGAAGAAATGTTGTTGGTTTACTTTATCACAAAGATTTTAATCAAATTTTGTATATAGTCATAAATAAATCGTATTTTTGACTGTTTCTATAATGGTTCAAATTCTTCCCTTAAAAATACTTTTTATTTTCCATATTCCCAACTTTACTTGTATTTTATAAGCACTACATCTTTGTAAAATTGTATAACTGTTAGAGTTACTTTCAAGTATTTTTTAATTTCGTTTAATACATTTTTCTAAATGTGCTATGCTCACACATCAAATCGGTTCACCCTTCTGGGCTGAAAATAACCTATTGGGTGTACAGCATTCAGCTGTCTCTTTAAAAATACCATCTTTAGAATTAAAGAGCTACAAAACGAATATATATAAACAGAGCATAAACAAAACGTGGATAACATCAGAGAAACAAGAACTGAGATACATCCATGGGCGTCATCGCCAAGGGGGACGCCCCCCCCCCCCAATATTTGAGATGTAAAAATATTTTTTCTAAAAACGAATGATTTGCTTAAAACCTTAAAAGGTAAACATCAGGCTTTGTCTTTACTAGGGTTTTTAACATTACATTTCTGTTACAAACGCATAAATAAATGCATAAAAACGATGTTTTGAGAAGTTTAATTTTAAAAAAATTCTATACCCCCAGACCCCCGGCATATGTCCCCCCCCCCCAATAATGAACTGGTGATGACGCCCATGGATACACCTATTGTTCAAATATCTGAATACTGGAAAGTCTGATCAATAGGTGTATCTCTGCTATTATTCATTGAAACGTAATCAGCTGTTTCCATAATTTATTGAGACCCTACCAGTATATATAGGTAATAAAATTAGATCACATTAAATATTTATGAAGTCTCTAGAATCGTTTTAATCTTAATTCCCCAATTAAAAAGAAAAAAACTTTTTCTTAAAAACAGATTAATTTATCTCATTTTAAAATGTTGAAGAAGAAACAAAAAACACAGTTTTTTATCTTCACACAGTATTATCCGTCTCCTCCTGAGCAATGTCAAATACAGGAGACTTTAACGCCTGATCTTCGCGTCCATGCATTAATGTTGAAATGTCAAGCGAAACGTTGAATATTGATGAGGCTAAAGTAATTATGTGTGGGCTGTGAGGTTGTTATCCTCTAGTCTGCTCGTTCTGTGTTTAAACAAAGACAACTAGCGAGCGTTATCGTAAGACTTCTGGAAGCAAGAACGAAAACAGATATCGACAATAGTTCCCATTAAAATCCCGGCCAAGTGTTGCTTTGGTGTTTAGAATAAAGCGAAACAATCTTTACATTGAATATTGACTGTTTTATAATTTTTAATGAGGTAAATTTTAAAAATCTGATATTTTAGTAATAACTATGTAAATATTGGAAGACACACATAAAATGGTGTACTAAGAAAATATCTTAAGTCTAATAGTTTACCACACTGCGAGAGCAGCACTCACCACTATTCCAGAATTCAAAATAATCGTAAAGTGCAACAATGCATTAATCATTGTTAACAGTTTTAGACATTATTTATAAAGTGTTTTTATTTAATTAAAATGTATTCCTCGCATCCGCTAATCATTTCTTAAAATATTTTTGATTTTATCATCTTTAAACTTTGCTGATTCAAATAAGTACGCTTAAATTTGTTGCTTTATTATTAGTAAAAAGCGAAATCAGTTTGTTTTAAAAAGTATTTGTTTCTGTAAGAAATACAGTTTTCCTTTTAAAAAATGTCAACTTACCAAACTTGTATATAGGACATTTATTGTATACAATTTCATTCTCTTTTAGTTAGACATTAATTGTTTCCAAATTTATGAAGTTATTAAAATGCACGATTTTTGAACTTTGACACCATTACAAAATATTAAGTAATGTATAGTTATTTATTCTACATTATAAGACCTACATTTTCCAGCATGTAAACATCCTTAGGGGCGATTTAATGTGAACTATTGTTAATATTTTTTTCTCTGACAAGTCTACTACTTGTCGTTATCATAATAGTAAAAAGACTAAAACCGAGCAAGTGGATATAGAGAGTGGTTTAAAAGTATTTTCGTCATACCGATAAATATTCACTTGATCCTACGTATTACGTTTTATGATGTTTCTAATTTTTGACTGCCATCGTAGGTTTGAGTAATTAAAACAAAAAATGATTATACATTTACCATTTAAATAAAATGTCACAAATCCAAGATGGCGGAATACATTTTACACATTCTGAGTAACGGATAATAACGTCATTTAGTTACAAATCGATAAGACAGGAAGGAGAGGAGGGAGGGGTTACCGTGCGTCGAGAGTTCGCGTGCTATTCAAGCCTTGTCCGGTTTTAGATAATAAAACAATCAGGTAGGGGTTCTCAAGAGACCTCCACTTTATAGTCATGGGCAGTTGTCGTGATCAACCCATTAAACTGAATATAACCATTAATTCATGCACCAAAATTATGGTTATTGGTGCTTTGCATGTCTACTCCCTAGCAAGATGTTAAAGTTTGTAGTATGGAAGTATCCACAAAAAACGTATCATTGTGCATTTGAAAAAATATTTAGTTTTTAATTTTGTTATTGTAATTACTAAATTAAATTATTCCATTTTGTTCTTCAATTTTTTTTCTAGAATATGTATTACAACCTTACACATTTTAAAACCACATTTAAATATTTTATATGCCCCTTCAATAGCCCAATTTTGGTAATATACAGGGTAACAATTGGTATTAATCCTATGAAAATAACAGAGAACATTCATTAGTTTTTTCATAGTTTTTAAACATCCGTTAAGTAAACTTAAAAAATAATTAAATTTAGATACATTTTTGTAAACCCAATTTTCTAAAAAAACAGGAATAGATAAAGATAAAAATACAACAACAAAACACACTTAGAACAATACTAATTTAAATGTAAATTACAAAGCAGACTCTTAAAATCCATAGTTATAATTTAAAATTCCCAGATTTTATTTTGTGATTTACGTTTGAATTAGTACTTTGTACTATTTTAAATCTTTATTTATTTATTTTGGTAATTATATAGCAGAGCTGCCTCACTTCAAAATCAATTTTTATGGGTTTTATTCGTCAAATAAATGTTGGAAAAATAATTTATTATCGAAAAAAAGTGTCGGAAAGATGATTACATAATACAATAATACAATTACACAAGTAGTTTTTTCGTGAAAAAATTAACTCTCTGTTATCTTTCATACTCATGACATTCACTTCAATAAACGTACGGAAGGTTTGGCCAGGTGGTTATATATATATATAGCAACCTGGCCAAACCTTTCGTGACATATAATAATACAGCCCTACATATGCGTACACTGAAGCACATACGCAGACAATTGAACGTCAATGGAGGGAGGTGCGAGGAAATGTGCCGCGATATGGAAATTCAAAACAACATTTCCATGGCCATATAGCCGAATTTATGTTTAAGAGAAAGTACAATGAGTATAATAATCGTTTTCATCATTTATGGCGAATTACGAGTGAAATACATTTAAATTCAATAAATTCCTCATCTACTGAATTTGCAGCAGAATTTGACTCTGATTAAGATTTTCTTGTGTAATCTTGTGAAATTATGTTATGTAATCATCTTTCCGACACTTTTTTTCGATAGTAAAATATTTTTCCAACATGTATTTGACGAATAAAACCTTTAAAAATTGATTTTGAAGTGAGGCAGCTCTGCTATATAATTACCTTTATTTTTATTGAAATATGTTTTTAAAAAATTATTATAATTTTTTCTGTTTTTTAGTTATAAACAATTTTTTTTGAAAATTTGTTTTTTAAAAATTATTTATTTATTTTTCCCTCCTACATTTTAGTTGTATACAATTTTTTTATCTTTCATTTCGTCGGGCAAATAGGGTGGCTTTGTTACATAAATGTCAACGTTGCAACGTGGCTGTGATAACATCGCTTCCTACAAATTTCACAGATTTTGTCACACAAATTTGTTGATCGCCTTTTCGAACACTGCCAGACTTGCATTTCACTCTTGCCGCTGTTGTCGATCACGTTCTAAGGGAACTTGAAGTTCTTCAAGCGATTCCACAGCACGGCATTGCGACTTGTGTTGACTATCAGATTGTAAACGCGCTTCGCGTTCTTTTTGGTTCTCATTTGAAAGATAATCTACTGCGCATTTGTACTTCCCACCTCATATACTCCGCATGTGTATTCTACATATACGTACCTGGTACACAACTCTGGCTACTTCGCAAGCGTTTTGCATAACCGAAACATGTGTATATAACAATGAATTATTGTATTGTCATCCGAAATCAACATCCTATACAAAGTTTCAACATTTTTTATGAACAACAAGTGTCTCAAATAGAGCTTCCCAGATTTGATGAAACACAGACAGCTGTGAAAGCAAACTGATATTATAAAAATATTATAAAAAATTATAAAAATGGCTGTATTTTTTTTGAAAATTGTCATAGTGTCTTGTTTCTCATCAGATTATGAACATTGTAATGAAACTGATTGAGTCGAGCAGATAAAGAGTTAAATTTATCATTTACAAAATTAAACAATAAAATGTAGATTAACATTCTGTCAGCTGTAGTTTTTCTAAATGTGAGAGTTGTGGGGAAAGGTTTTTATAAAGTTTTGTTATCTAATGGAGGGTGGGGGAGCCTTTACTTGCCACTTACAAAAATATAGGTTATATAATACTGAATCTTTTTTGGTTAATCTAAGTACAAATTGACTATATGGTTATTCATCCTTTTTATTAAATTTGTAAAATTGGTTGTGGTAAATGTTTCAAACCTTTTCAAAACAAACAGTTGATATGGACACCTTCAGTAGGGTCATATTTTTATGCATCTTTAAAATGTTCTTAAAAACCAATTTATATTTGTCCCTTCCAGATAAAAGCGATTTATGTTTTATTTTACTTAACTCTATGTACAATATAGAAGTTGTCTCTCACTTTGATGGCCAAAGACGGTGCTTTCTGTAGAAGAGACTAGAAACCTTAACATCTTGCTGAGGAGTAACACAAGTAACCCTAACTTTGATGCATAGATTGGTCAGGACAACAACTACTGACTATAAAGTGGAGCTCTCTTGATAACCCTTAACTCCCTATCTGATTGCTTTATTATCTAAAACCGGACAGACTTGAGTACACGCGAACTCTCAACCCCTCTATGTTTCCGTTCTACATATAAACCTAATTTCAATCCCTCACTACAGAGTTTCTTTCCACCTTTAAGGTCGTACAAAACAAAAACATCGGGTGCTTATCCACTTTAGCAGTTTAAATTTATACATGATTTGCAATACTTTTAGGACAAGATCATGGTAGGGTGACAAATCATTTTATTGTTTTCGTTGCCGTTCTTGTTCTTGGAAATAAAACAAGGCTGTTATTTAATAGAGACAAATGAATATCTCAAATACGACAATATTTGAAGACAAATATTGTTAATAATAATATTACCTTTTAAGGTCCGTTTTGTGACTTTTTTTTTTATGGCGACAAGTTTCGGAGCCGTAACTTCATCATCTGGTCTTTTCACACCTAAAAGATCTTCGTACATTAAAATAAATCACATAACACTGACACTAACACATGAAATTAATAACAAATGTGTTATTACTAACGTGATAGATAAATTACTGGTGTTATTTATGCAAGGAAGTCTGCAGATAGTTATCCTTGTTTATCTTTTGCAAGTGATTGATAGCTGTATCGCATAAATGTAATCTTACGAATTACTTGAACAGTTTCACCCGAAAATCCAGTTCATACTCGAAATAGAAAATAATAATCAACTTAAATTCCTCGACCTAACAATAAGAAAAGACATAAACAAGTTTGAATAGAAGATATATCGCAAACCCACTACAACAGATGTTACCATCCACGCTCATTCGTAACACCCATATTGCCATATAATGGCAACATTTCATAGCTTTGTTACTGTACCATTGAGCAAGGAAGATTACCAAGAAATTACCATTATAAAACACATAGTTGAAGCCAACGGATACAGGAGATACAATAAGTTAATTAATAGACAGAAAAAAAGAATAGGAAACGCACAGAAAGCGAAACCATCCCTGATAACAAATATATTTAACGTTATAACGTTTAACGTACCTAACGTTATAAAAAATATATTCAAAAAGCACAAAATTACAAAGGCAAGTATCTTTCCGTACAACCAATAGTTTATCTACATCATTAAAGCTTAAAACCGACATCCCGATAAAGTTCGGAGTTTACAAAATCAATTGCCACGAATCAAGACGCCAGGCATTGTTTAATTTTGTGTTTTTAAATTATTCCTCAAACGTATTTTTTTTTTTTTTTTTTTTTTTTTTTTTTTTTTTTTTTTAATGTTCATGTTACATGGAAATTTTAACAAAAAAAATTATTTTGATAAATTACGTCTTTATAAAAGCAAAATGTTAGATTTTTTACCGATAACTATTTTTTACACGAATCCATTTTTTGAGCGGCAAGTACAATTTGTTTGAGTGAGCAATATTTGATAGATTTTTTTTTTTTTAATATTTTTTGTTTTTTTTCGTATGTCATCTACCCACAAATTTTTGATTATCAACCAATGAAAAGTTCTGAAATTTTACCAAAATATCCCCTCATACCAAATGTGATAAAATCGGTTAAGCATTTGGTTGTAGATCACTACACAAACAACAGATATCATTTCAAAAACTAATTTTTGGACTCAGGAGTCCTAAAAACTGGAATATCCGCAAAACACTCGACAAAAATGTTTTGACCCAAATTTATGATAAGTTAATACAGGCAGCTGATTTGAAAATGATTATACGCTTTTTTGATCAATTAGAGCTTAATGTTTCATCCGCTTTCACAACCAACATAAATGTAATGATCGATCAAAGAGTTGCCACATGGAGCAATGTTTCAAACCCTCTGCCAAATGAGTTCCTCTCTAATTAATCTTGTATCTAAAACTCAATGTTTTAATTTTAGAAGAATTCAAATTATGTTTAAAACCTTTAGGAGAGAAAACTTAACTTTTTATTGTAACCGTAAAAACAGTTTCACGTCCTTGGTCTTAAATATATAGATTTTTCAGTGTATTATATTCCAAGACAAATTCGAATTGTTAATTAGTTCCTCAAATGTTAGAGTAGAATAAAGGATGTTTCCGACTGAATACACCTGACTCAAGGAACTTTGCTACAACAAAGAAGTCTGGTAGAGTCTACAATAAGTATAATAAAGAAGGGTCTCATTCTTTGTCCTGTTGATAAGGGTGGGTTGCAGGTATATTGCCAAGTCATTCTAATTCTTAGAAGGCAACAATTCATTTTCTATATGAAAGGTATAATGCAACTTATTTCTAAGAAAGAACAAAGATTTAACCATGGCGACTTCTGGACTCCTGGCTGCGGTTAGGTAAAGTACATATATCATATCTAAAGACTGTGTGTATGCGTGCGTGCGTGTCTTTACAACTTCTTCATGGAGTTAAATCATAACTTGATCAATGGTGGCTTTATAGTAACGGCGAAAGTAATTATTACTATTCATCAATTATTGTATTGATTTTGAAAAAGGTGATTTCAGCATTAATCACTGTGACACCTGTAAGTATCATCTGAAAGTAATTATTACTATTCATCAATTGCACTGTTTTCGAAAAAGGTGATTTCAGTATTAATCACTGTGACACCTGTAAGTATCATCTGAAAGTACTTATTACTATTCAAATATTTCACTGTTTTTGAAAAAGGTGATTTCAGTATTAATCACTGTGACACCTATAAGTATCATCTGAAAGTAATTATTACTATTCAAATATTTCACTGTTTTTGAAAAAGGTGATTTCAATATTAACCACTGTGACACCCTGTAAGTATCATCTGAAAGTAATTATTACTATTGATCAATTGCACTGTTTTTGAAAAAGATTATTTCAGTATTAATCACTGTGACACCTGTAAGTATCATCTGAAAGTACTTATTACTATTCAAATATTTCACTGTTTTTGAAAAAGGTGATTTCAGTATTAATCACTGTGACACCTATAAGTATCATCTGAAAGTAATTATTACGATTCAAATATTTCACTGTTTTTGAAAAAGGTGATTTCAATATTAACCACTGTGACACCCTGTAAGTATCATCTGAAAGTAATTATTACTATTGATCAATTGCACTGTTTTTGAAAAAGGTGATTTCAGTATTAACCACTGTGACACCTATAAGTATCATCTGAAAGTAATTATTACTATTCAAATATTTCACTGTTTTTGAAAAAGGTGATTTCAGTATTAATCACTGTGGCACCCTGTAAGTATCATCTGAAAGTAATTATTACTATTGATCAACTGCGCTGTTTTTGAAAAAGGTGATTTCAGTATTAGCTCCTTGGGTTATGTTTTACAAATGGTATTTTCTCTTTTATAATTTACTAGTATCAGAAAATGAAATCTAAAATAAACACAAAAAGACCTAAAGTAATCTAAAACAACAGCACTCCGAGAGTTAGTAGAGAAATCACAGTCTTCATTCAATTCATAATATAATACCAAACTCTAAACAAAAACTTACTGAATCATCAAAACCTACTAAAATCACTGTTACAAAGAACTGAAACCATGTGAAAATAACGTCTTAGTAAGAGATGAAATCACTATTTAACACGTTTAGTAGAACCAATCATCAATAAGAGTAATGGTGATTTTGCAATCGGTGTAAGAGAATCACAATAACAGCTAATTACCGACCATTATTATTATAAAGAGGAAACCGTTGTGTACTTCGAACACTAACCTCAATACTCGCTGCGCTTGCAAATCGCCGATCTTTTAATAATATATGCGGAAGGTAGGACAAAAACAAATTTTATTGCTGACAAACATGGACCAATATCAAGAGTAACGAGCCATTGTATTAAAGACAAGATTTTTTTCTACGCCTATTTTTGTTGTACCTGCTCAGTTATGAGAACAGTATCACTTTTAATCCTATACCCTACATTGTAACAATTAAGTAGTAAAACCAACAGCAATTTTAGTTATTCCATTCAAATTTGACAGGTAAGCTTCTAATTATTAACAAAGTTTGATGACATTAGCCTACATACGATGGCAAACATATACTCTTGTTACGTCAAGAGAATATGGATCAAGTACCACCGTTACCATGTGATTAACCTAAAGATTAAAAAACAAAAACATAACCTATATTATGCTCATGTTAGACCATAAAACTAGTAATCTAACAAAGCAACCTAGGCTAAAACTAGATTTAGTTTTCAAAACTCTTTAGATTATATTGGCGGGTTTTCTCATGTTTTAGGTTTATCACTTGATAACGACAGTTGATACATATTCTCGAAACGTAGTATAATAATTTGTGTATACGAAAGTAATGTACGATATACTTTAAATGAACAAACCACCCTTATTTATTTTAATAACTTTAAAATCTGAGTGAGTTTCTTAGCATTGTTATTGAAGAGGAAACGTCATACCCATTTCATTGACGACTGTTTTGAAGATATCTTATAAATTCATTAGTTCTATAAGTGGATTAGTAACTAGTATTGTGCGAGCCCTTCTTGTCAAAATACAGAGGGCTTTATAGAAACTAACACTCTAAAACTTATAACAGCTGATCAGCTTAAATCGTTGTTTGAGGTTACTACATTAAAATCAAATAAACTTTCTGTAATTAAAAATACCAAAGGTCTGTTGACGTAGGACTATTCTTTGCAATTTGTTTTCATCGTCGCGAATTTTAATTCAGTCGTTAGGCCATTAACTGTTTCTACATAGCCTATATGACGTAAAGGTAAACTGATCTAGGCGGTAACTTGTTGATAAATACTCTATGGTAGAATCGCAGATTTTAAATTGTCAATATTAAAGTTATTTATAAAACGTTACTTTAAGTTGAAAACAACCATCGTTGTAATGATTTTAAAATTAAGTTTTATTTAAAATTCGCTGTTTACAAATATAGAAGTTTGTCTAAAATTAAACTAAGGTTGATAGTCGAGTAAAATATAGTTTGACGGGAGTCATTTTATTGCTGAAATCGATTCTTGGAGACATTTTAAGGTTTTACAAAAAATTTATCGCTATTTGGAGGTGAGCGTTAACAATTTAATTTGAAAAATAAACTTTAGTTTTTTTAATATCTCTGTTTTTTATAGTTTCAAGGAAAAAATTATCTATGAATAATTATTTTGTTAGTTATTAAGTAAAAAGGAAAATGAGATTGCTTATTCAGGGAGTTGTTACATAATCTCAAAATTTACACTTGTCTTTGTTAAACAATTCTCTACAAGTATGGACATTATTGATGGATTTTAATGAAACATTACGAAAAGGTGCTCTAAACAAATTTGTCCCCGACACTGTCCCTTTAAAGTCCCCAAGGGATGTGTAACTAACTGGGAGATGGGAGGAATGACGGGACTATATTGTAGTGACGTGAGTAAATAGACATGGTTCAGCACAAATCCCACATCGCACATGAGCTGTAGTGTGTGCTACTATCACTATGAATGAAGACTATGGGTAGGAATCTGAAAACAGCTGACTTTGAAATCCGGTGACGGTACATTATGGTACCCTAACACTCTAGTGTAACTGCCGAGTGTCTTTTGTAATAAGTAATAATTTTTTTATATTCAAATATGATACAATCTTCATATTAGTTTATAAAAAAAAACGTATTACACAGTAAAGTGATAATGCCGGAAATTAAATAATATTATAACTAAATATATAATGTTATACTGTTATTCAACGGCAAACAATTAGTTTCCTTTCAATGGGAATTCAGTTTCAACACGTGACTAAGGCATCAGAATGTTCTCCAACTGTTAAAACCGGTTCTGAGCGCTGGCAAACTGTTGTCTCAAAACAACTTTCTACGCTTTGTTCAACAGCCAACTTTTAGAAAAGTCAACAATTGTAACAATATAAGTTTAGGAACACATTTAGATATTTTAGAATGATGTCTCTTTGATATCAAGTAATATCTCCGAAACGGGTGTTCCAATTGATTCAATATTTCAAAGTTTGGTGGAGTATGGGCGTCACCACGATTTGTTCAAGTATTCAACAAAATAGATACTTTATCTAAAATAATTTGTTATAAAGGGTGTCCGGAACAGTTAAATAACGGCAGAAAAAACAAGAATTGGGGTTCATGTATTTGTATAATTTAACTACCTCTTACGGAAATCCCAATATCGCATGATCAAAGGATGTATAGTTAAAATTATCAAATGTTAACCTATAAAACGATGATCAATAAGACCCTCTCATTTTGCCTTCTTTTTAAAATTATCGGGGGGGCATGGGGGAGGTAAACATTTTTTTAATGTAAAGGTATAGCTTGTGGCACATTATTTTAATACATTGGTCCCATTTTTACTTCAATACAATGATCGGTAACAAAATGGTGGATGGTAATAAAATAAAAGGTAAACTTTATTAAATAACGCTTGGAGCACTTTAATTAATAAGTCTATCTCAATTTCCTCTTTTATTTTCAATAAACTTTTACCATCCATTATTATGTTGTCAATCATTGTATTGAACTAAAAATTGCACCAATGTGTTTGTATGTTTAAGAGGGCCAAATTTTACTTATAAAGGTATTAAATGTCCCACAAAGTTTCGGTGAAGCAATGTTTAAACCGGTTCAAATATTGTAAAGACCTTAGACTGATATTTTGATCACTCGGTGTATATTTCATACAAAAAATCACATTTGAAGATGATTTAGTACCTACTTAGTATAGAAAAAGTTACTTTATGAGTCAAAAATAAACGTCGAGTAACTCAAAATTTGTAAGTAGCGCGAAAAAACACAAAATACAATTTATGTTGAGGACACGGAAGCAGAACACTTTTAGACCCTATAACACAGCTTCCATGGTTCATGTTGACCTTTGACTAACAACTACCGATCTGATATTTTGGTGATTATTAGTTTTAGTTTGTTTTTAGTTAATGTTGAGCTTTGCAAGAAATAAAGTTAGATTATACCATTTATTTTAAATCTCTAACTTCTTCGCTGTTATAGCACAATCAATTAAAAAATGAAACACGAGTTGGTTTCAACGTTATTATACATTTGATGATTTTTACATTACAATGATAAAACTGGTTTATTTTTCTTAATGTCACAATTCTATTTGCATCGTTACATGCAAATAAGAAAACAACGAGCGTTAGTTTCAAAATCAACTTTAAATTCTGTCTTTCGAAATTAAAATAAGGTAGATAAATTTTACTTCTTGAGTTCCTGAAACATCGCTTTAGTTATAGAGCTTTAACTCTTTGTAGATTCCATAAGAGAGGTATTAATTTTTACCATAAATTCGTGGTTTGCAATACTTGACGATTGATATTCTTGTTTGTTTCCCCCCCCCCCAATTTTTCAATTCTTTCAGGCACAACTACTGCATACTTACAAAGGAATTACGTATAATCGTATGTAAAGAACTCAAACTATCCCTTACTTTATGTTGGCAATAATATAAAAGAGACTTTAACGATGGTGCATAACAGAGCGCGTTTATTTAAAACAAATAGACAGACCTTTTAATAGACATTTAATTTGAATTTTTTTTTAAACGAAGATAAGGGTTATTTATTTGTTGATTATTTGAGACCAATAGAACGCAGTGAAATTATTTGGTATATATCATTCAGATTTTGTTAACTTATCCGGTACACGAAATAAGGTAAAACATCGACATCCCTTTTAAATTTATATTAATCGGTTTCGCGTTTATCTGACATATTTAAACTGTATAAACGTGTATTTCAAGGTGGATAAGTCTCATGATAATAAATATTTCCTAAACTCAACTGCAGGTTAATTCCAGAAGTACTTCAATAAAGGTTTAAAAACGCCTAACATGGCTTTAATATTTATACTACTTCACCATAGAAGTAGGGTCTATAGACACAAACAAAAACTGTGCTATTTATTCTGAGTGAATCATTCTGTGAATCCGGGTTCAGCGAGTCAAGGTTAATAACTCCACGATTTTACTCCCCATGTTTCACTTCCCTTGCGTAGGTGTTTACGCAGACAAGCATGATTCCGAGTCTACAAATCTAGAGTGTGCTACTTCCGAATATAATATTATAATAACAAAAATAGAAAGTCGGATTAAACAATACTCGATTCTTTGACGTCATTGGATCAAGCCAAACATGTGAAATGATTTTGCTTTATGGATATAATCCATCGTATTTCCGAGTTTTTTTTAGTGTTTTGATAACTCAAAATGTTGTATGTTAAATTAAAATAAATTTTTAACCCAACAGCCCTAGATGGCTTTACATCCGGTGATGTTCGCTACCACTTTAATAGACTACATGCTGGGTCAACACCTTACATTATTGAGCCCCGGGGAACCTCTTGCATACAAAACGAGATACTAGTTACCCTGTGATAGAAAATTATAATGTAGTTGTTATCAAATCTAAATTCAAAATTGGAGTTTCCTCAAAATCGGTTCAAACTATTTTGATTTGCTAAAATGTAAAACGAAATGTATTTTGTCACGTCAACAAAAAAAAACCGTTTCAGGTGTTATCTGTTCAAAAGGTGTATAAACTATGGTATCGCAATAACTGAAATCAATGCAAGCAATTACATTTCTAGTTTGCTCAAACTTCAAAATTTATGACACAAACTAGTGTTCCGAACCGCAAGAAAAAGTAAATAAAGTAATTTAGAAAATACGGAATTGAATCCTAACTCCCATTAAAATTTGTACAAAGGTAATTTTAAGAACATCGAATTAACAGGAGGTTTCTCTTATCTGTGATTGAAGATTTCAAATTTTTAGAGGCAGGGAAAGCTTGTCCTGTTATTACCAAGAATTAGTTCTTTAATATTTGTTACTGTTATGTTGGTTCTACTTTGATGTAAAATAAACTATAAACTTGTTTAGAGATAAATATTGTGTTTATTGTAAATGTTTGGACGATTATTGGATTGATGTGGACCTGTAGGCCTCTATGATACAAACTTTTGACTCGATATCATTCTATAGAAATTTTATTTTAAAGATAAATACAGAGGGAGAGCTGCTAAACAAAACGGAATTCCAAAATTGTTCCAATTGATAAGTAAATTTGGCAGAACTTTTCTTTTTTTTACATCTTGCACAAAAAATCTTTAAATTTTGAGATTGAAAAAATAATTAATTATCATTATAGAAATTTTTAACTATCCTTTCAGAATAAATTTAAAATAAAAGATTTATGTATTGTTATATTTTAAAATATGTGTTATGTTAAAATACATTGTTAAACCAAAAAATAAACAAAAACTAAGTTTCTAATATAAAATTATAAAATAACATACAATCTTTTTGAGCACTGTGGTGAAATTCACAATAATGATTCGAATTTGCCCCAAACCACAACCACTAGAAACTTTAAAATAAAACCCAATTATCTGATTAATATATTCTTTATTTATTATTTCTACTATTAGTAAAACTATCAGATAATTGTGTTTAATTTTAAAGTTTCTAGTGATTGTGGTTTGGGGCAAATTCGAATCATTAGGGAAATTATCCGAATATTGTAAAATGATAATTTTGGTATTGTGAAATAAGATCTTAAACACTACAAAAGATAAAAATTGCATTTTAGAAAAGTACAACTGTATTCAATTCAATTCATATAATGGTTTTGTGGCAAATGTATTCTTTCAAATTTTTCGATCTGTAGGTTTGGAAATTCGAGTACAATGTATTTTTATCTAAACGGTTCCATATTTAAACAAAATAATCTACAAATGAAATTGTATAAGAAATTCTGTAATGATGTTTTGTTTATGAAATCGGAATTTACACCTTCTATGGGAATCCTTTTTTTCATTGTGAAATTGAGCTGTATACAAAAAGTTCAATATATACAAAATTGGGTAGCTAGTTCAATAGGTGCACCATAATTCTCAGCTTCTCTAATTTCGTTCATTTCACCGTATCAAAACATTTCAACTATCTTTATTATTATACACGAAACAAACACTGGTAAATTAAATTTAAAAAATATTAAAATGTGATTTTATATAAAAAAAAAGTGCCAACATTTATAAATTTTGACTGAAACCCTTTATGGAAGGGGCTTACGAAATTCGGCTGTATATAAAACGAATCTATTTCAATTGAACTAATTGGTGGAACTTATTTCTCCCTATGCTCTCTACACTATTCAGAATTTTAAATTGGAAAGTCTTAGTTCGAAAATTCAATTTTGGCTATAAATGTGTTATTTTGTATCAGTTTAGTGTTGATATCGCTACAAGCAAAATCCTAATATTCATTTTCTAAAGAAATGTAAGCTAATTTTAATTGGATTACTGCAATACTTCCAATTAAACCAGTTTAAACCGGTTTGGTTTATTGTAGATAACGTTAAAAACAACCCGTATAAGAAATTAAAAAAAAAAAGTAAGTTAGAAATTGAAAACACTGGCGAGACAATACACAATCAAGAGTGTCTTAACATATGTTGTTGTTTTTCAAAACAAAAGGATCAGTATTAGAACACCCCCCCCCCCTCCTAATTTGGGTCTTTCATTCATTTTTGTAAAGACAAAAATTCAAAAAACAAAAATTATTGTTGTGTGTATAGGCTATCTACCTACAATACAGTTTCAACAACAAAAAAAATTATAAAGTTTAAAAACATTTTTAATCTGCAACCAATATTACCATGAATTAAAAAAAATCCTAAATATAATGAATTATTAAAACAAGAAAAATTATAATAAATCACAATATGGCCTATCAAAAAGTACAAATATACAGCAATACCACACACACAAACAATAAAACTCTAATTGATTTAATACTTATCAATATCTACAATTTTGGAAATGTAATTCAAGTCAAATTTAAACTACTATTCAACTAATGAGAACGTTACCTCAAATTGTTCACTCCTACAACTTCAAAGGTGTCAAAATAAAATCTATGCTTCACTTACATATAAATGTATACAAAACTAAATATAAAGTTTTTTAAAACACAAACCTCACACACAAAAAATCAAAACTCAAGGTAACAAACAGAAGGTAGGAGTGTTAGTCGGTGACGTGTTCCTATGGAAACTGGTAACAACTATACAACAAAGCGTTGTGGAACGTGGAAAGGGTAAAGTAGGGGCCCCTACACCTGTTTCGCCTACAAGCTTGGTGCACGCACACCTGCATAACATGTCTCGCTTCAAAACTCCCACAAATATTTAATCCTTATCGATCTATAGTTTATTGACTAGTTTTCTTTTAGAATTGTTAGAAGTGTTTTGTTAACCATAAGTATAAACACGCTCAGATAGTGTTAATACAATCCCCCCCCCATCATTTACTTACGTAAGTTTTAGTAATGGAACGGTAAAATAATGACGTTACCGGGCAATCGGAACGATTGTAAAGCCCATTTAACAGCCATTTGTGTGATTAAGTGACCATTGTTACACTTGTAAAATATTGTCAACAAGTAATTGTGATTTCAAAGCTTAAGAAGTTGATGAGCGGCATTTTAGTACTAACCCTAATCCAGGCCCATCACACATTATAATAAAAACAGAGCATCTAAATGTAATGCTCAAAAGTTGGTTTCTTGGACCATTTAGAAAATGTTAAGAAGGTCTCTATCCAGCAGAGAAAGTTTGGTTAAAACACAGGTTTTCTGAAACTATGAAAAAAAAAGACTAGTTGAAAAACAATTATTGATACAGTTTAATCGAACATTTGTGTCTATAAAATATGATAGACGACGTTTTGAGAGTATGAATTCACACCCGTCGTCATGTGATAAACCTAAACCTTTTGAACGCTCAGGTTTAGCTTTAGGCTTGAATCGATTCTTAGATTAGGCCTAATAATTTCATTTTTAGTGTAGCTTTAGGCCATATTGACGTTTTTCACTTTTCTTAATTTCTAGGTTTATCGCTTGATGACGGGAATTGATTCATTCTTTTTAAACGTCGTATAATTTTCATAAACTCAAATAATAGCAAATGTCCAATTAAACTGTATCAATAGCAATCACATACTGAACATTGTAGAAATAACTTTGACAATATTGTAAAATTTTATTTGTGGAAAAGACTATAAAATAAAGTTCTCTAGACCTCGAATAAAATAAATAGTTTCACGGTCGGAAGAGAACAAGATTTGTTCAAGAAGAATCTATCCGATATGAAAGATGAAAGATAGTGATATCAAGACTAGATGAAGAAAGGTGTAGATTCAGCTAGGTTGCTCAGGATTGCTACATGTTGCTTTAAATATTAAAATTGAACACGGAGTGCTTTCTTTAAATATGAAATGGTAACACTGATTGCTGTCGAACTCCCCCCCCCCCACATTAAAGTCTTTCACTGGAATATTTTAGCAAAACTTGATCAAAATTAAGTTAGGTTAGATTATAATTTTGAGTTTTCGTCATATAACAGTTTTATCTAAAAATTAAAATTTATCCACATACCATATTTTATTCAAATAGGTCTGCTTAAAGCACTGTGTAGATTACGGACAAACATTATTTCAAAAACACATTTTGAACGGAGGGGATCTAAATCGGTTCAGCTGTAACTTTCTACGTTGCCCTAAATATCTTCACAGGCTTACAACACAGGTTTGCAAAGTAATATCATTCCAGTGACATTAGGCCTAACCGTTATCAGTGTTGTAACAACATAATGTTATCAGTAGAAACAATAAAACACACATAAAATTGGATTATACATTTCCTGTGAGAGTTTGGATGACTCATGTGTGTAGACTGCATACTGAGTAAACGTTTCTGAGCGTCCTCATTAAAACAACTGAGGATATTGTAGTTTCGGGAGTTCTGCAGTTCCCCCGCCGGTAAGGGGCAGCCCCCGAAGGGTATCTGCAGTTCCCCCCGGCGGTCATTTCTGTATTAACGTTATTTGCTAACGCAACAAATAAATTATGTAATGCAATCAAAAATAACTTGTACAAGAAAAAACGGCTACAGTTACCTCCCCTACCTATCGGAAATTCATGACGCTCTAAACAGTATTCGTATATTTAGTAATGTAGATGAAAAATTACTTTAGGTTAGGTTAGGTTAGGTGAGGTTTGGTTAGGTTAGGTTAGGTGAGGTTTGGTTGTGAGTGACCGCCGGGGGAACTGCAGGCATTTTGGGGGGGGGGCAGGATTATCGACCTTAATAAATTCTTTCAACCGCCGGGGGAACTGCATGTCAGCCTGTATTTTCTAGCGACATGTGTCAGTTAGCTCCTTGAAAGTTATTATTGATAATTCCCCTAACAAGTCGCGGTACTTCACAAGTTTTGTCATACAATGTAATTCAAGGAAATACAGAGTCTTGCCGGGATAATTAATTATTGAATCGATAAACCTTGAACAACAGAAATCCGAAAACTGGGAACAAACTATTCAAGGTCAAACTTTTAGTTTTATTCTATGACGTTTTTCAGATTTTACCACGTTTTTATTAGTTCGGTTTTCGTCATAACTGTCTGTCTGTCAGTCTGTCTGGGTGGAATTTTACAATCTAGTTTGAACCAACTTCCCGATAAGCTAGAGACCTGAAATTTTGAACATAGGTCAGAATTGGATGACAAAACAATATTCAGTTGGTTTCTTGTCTCTGCATTTGTTTAAAGTGTGATTGCTTTTTCCAGTGGAAACATCCCGTTTCACGTGCGTTTGGTGATAGTGTATAGTGCGCTGGGTTTTCGCCGTCAGATGTGCATTCAATAGTGTGCTAAGCGTATAAAAATGTGAATATTACATTTCTGACTGTCGTTCCAACGGTTAAAGAGACGGCTACTCAACGGAAGCGCCGATTAGAGAAGATGAAAGATGAAACAAACACGGCAATTTGGGATACAACAGGAATATGAAGCAGATAAGTTGGCAAGATTAGCCAAACGCCGTAAGCGAGCTACAGAACGTCCCGAAACACAACGCAAGATCGAACTTGAAAATGATAAGAAACGAAAGGCTCTAGCGAGGTCGCGTGAAACGGGGGACGCAAATTCATCTCGACTTGCCATCGACATGCTCAAGTAAGAGCAAACGAGGCTCCGGAAGCGCGTGCTGCTCGGCTTGCTCGCGATGCACGCCGCCATTCTGAAAAACGAACGTGCGAAACCCCCCGAGACGCATAAACAAGATGTGAAATGCATTGGAAATTTCCTATATTTGTCCCTGTCAGAGTCTCATCAATATATACAAAACCGATTGAAATCTTTCACCCGGACATAAGACTTTTAATTTAATAAAAAACAGAAAATAATTAATCAAATAAAAAAATTTAACATACCACATTTATAAAACGGTTTAAAAAGTATAAAATAATTTTTCATTACCCTTCTACAATTTTAAGGAAGGATTGTTAGTGGCTATGGATATATTTGGAATACTTGAAGAGAAAAACATGGGGCGCAGCCAGTAAATAATAGATACAAGTAGACAATCCGGATGAATTCACAGCTAATTTCAGTGAATCGGAAATGAGATTCACTGTAATTTAATTTATTTACTCCTCCTTAACTATCATAGATTGCCAGCGCCCCACGTTTTTCTCTCCAAGCATTCCAAATATATCCATAGCCACTAACATCCTCCCTCAAAATTGTAGAAGGGTCATGAAAAATTATTTTATACTTTTTAGTCCGTTTTAAAAACGTGGTATGTTAATTATTTTTTCTAAATTTGATTTATTATATCATATTCGATATTTATCACTTGATAACAAGAGTTGATTCATACACTCGAAAGTCTGCTAAATGCGAACGTCCCATTAAATAATATGAACAATCCGATAACTTTAAAATCGTCTTTAAATTTAATTTTAAATAAAATATGGATTTATATTTTAACTTTTTTTTAATAGCTTCTGGAGGTTTTCGTGAAATTGGTCTGATTACAAAAAGGAAGTTCAATTTGACCAGGTAGGTATTAAACCCAAATCTCGTTTATCTGTTGGATTTATTCAAAAGTTATTCCAACACACTCTACGTTATTACGTCAAATACTCCACAACCACTGTCCATCTTACATTGGACCTGCTGTATGTATCTCAAGTCGTTAGTAAGTCGACTGTAAAGTTAGTTACCTAGCGGCGGTCTGTGGATGAGTCATGGAACAGGTATTCCCGCCATTTTGTTGCCCTTTCTACACAAAAACACCTGTTGACTAACATCTTCTCCGACCATGAAGAAGAGGGAATCTATTGTTGTTCGGACATAGAATTCATATAATGAAGCATCTTTTGAAACATTTCCATGAGTTTACAACGGGGGGTTTTCAAAATTTCAAGGGTCATTTTAATTTGACAACAGGAACAACCAGTGTCCCATGAAACGTGAAAAAATAGTTTCATTAAAATCGGTACTGACAAAATTAATTTTACTAGTGATATTTTGAATTTAAGAGGTAAAACGTTAAAATGTTTCAATTAATTTTTTTTTTTTCCACATACACAGTGTAGTTGGGTCAAACAATCGTCTGTCGTTTGTGAAGGGGTGGCCGATTTTTTTATCCATATTTCAGAAACATCGGAAGAATTGTATTTTTTTTTCTCCTCCATTTTTCCGATACCGTAATTTGGAAAATATTGGGTGTAGTAGCACCATACCACAAATAACTAATTGGCTATCGTTTTCCCTCAAAAATTGTCAGTTATAAAAACGTGATTTCTCAAAATCAACTCTACAGATTTTGTTCAAATTTTAGTGAAATATGTAGTCTAGACTCAAAGTGTACCAGATGACGAGTAAAAGAATATTACGATTAAGATGAAATAATTTACCAATACAACCCCCCCCCTCCAGCATTGTTAAAAATATAAATATCTAAAAAAAACATTAATGGGGCTTCATTTTGATGCTGGAACACCACCATATATTGGGGAAAATAATACAGTAGATATTTTATAGAGTATGGCGACGAATTATATTTTGATTTTGTGGATGGCTGTGTAGACAACGGTCTTGCACAGTTTATTAACGCTACTGTAATAATAAAGTTGCATTTACATTTAACATTTGTTAATTATAGTGAAAAATATACAATTCCTATCTAAATATACATCAATTTGTATTAGATTCATTTAGCTTTTGCTAAATATTGATGAACTGTAATTTTATTTTGCTACATTAGGCCTAAACAGGGAAATTGACCAAAATTTCACGAAATTGATAAATCGGAATTTTAAAAATTATATCCTTTACAACGATTCCACTGACGAGATTCATTTGATTTTTTACCATTAAACATTTATCAAACCGACATTTTTGGGAGATGACAACCAATAAAATTATTTTGATTCTTAAAAGATACATTCTAGCAAAATTAATATAAAACAGTTGGAGCCTCACAACAGAAACGTTTTTGACAGAACCTCACAGTTGACAGATTAACGTGATTCCAAAAACGTTATTGACAGAACCTCACAGTTGACAGATTAATATGATTTCAAAAACGTTTTTGACAGAACCTCACAGTTGACAGATTAAGGTGATTCCAAAAACGTTATTGACAGAACCTCACAGTTGACAGATTAATATGATTTCAAAAACGTTTTTGACAGAACCTCACAGTTGACAGATTAACGTGATTCCAAAAACGTTATTGACAGAACCTCAAAGTTGACAGATTAATATGATTTCAAAAACGTTTTTGACAGAACCTCACAGTTGACAGATTAATATGATTTCAAAAACGTTTTTGACAGAACCTCACAGTTGACAGATTAACGTGATTTCAAAAACGTTTTTGACAGAACCTCACAGTTGACAGATTAACGTGATTCCAAAAACGTTATTGACAGAACCTCACAGTTGACAGATTAATATGATTTCAAAAACGTTTTTGACAGAACCTCACAGTTGACAGATTAGTATGATTTCAAAAACGTTTTTGACAGAACCTCACAGTTGACAGATTAACGTGATTCCAAAAACGTTATTGACAGAACCTCAAAGTTGACAGATTAATATGATTTCAAAAACGTTTTTGACAGAACCTCACAGTTGACAGATTAACGTGATTCCAAAAACGTTATTGACAGAACCTCACAGTTGACAGATTAATATGATTTCAAAAACGTTTTTGACAGAACCTCACAGTTGACAGATTAATATGATTTCAAAAACGTTTTTGACAGAACCTCACAGTTGACAGATTAACGTGATTCCAAAAACGTTATTGACAGAACCTCAAAGTTGACAGATTAATATGATTTCAAAAACGTTTTTGACAGGACCTCACAGTTGACAGATTAACGTGATTCCAAAAACGTTTTTGACAGAACCTCACAGTTGACAGATTAATATGATTTCAAAAACGTTTTTGACAGAACCTCGGAGTTGACAGATTAACATGATTCCAAAAACGATTTTGACAGAACCTCACAGTTGACAGATTAACATGATTCCAAAAACGTTTTTGACAGAACCACGGAGTTGACAGATTAACATGATTTCAAAAACGTTTTGGCAGAACTGTACAGTTGACAGATTAACATAATTCCAAAAACGTTTTTGACAGAACTGTACAGTTGACAAACTAACGTGATTCCAAAAACGTTTTTGACAGAACTGCACAGTTGACAGATTAACATAATTCCAAAAACGCTTTTGACAGAACTGTACTGTTGACAAACTAACGTGATTCCAAACACGTTTTTGACAAAACTGTACAGTTGAAAGACTAACGTGATTCCTAACACGTTTTTGACCAAACTGTACAGTTGACAGACTAACGTGATTCCAAACACGTTTTTGACAGAACTGTACAGTTGACAGACTAACGTGATTCCAAAAAAGTGTTTGACAGAACTATACAGTTGACTGACTAACGTGATTCCAAACACGTTTTTGACAGAACTGTACAGTTGACAGACTAACGTGATTCCAAACACGTTTTTGACAAAACTGTACAGTTGACAGACTAACGTGATTCCAAACACGTTTTTGACCTAACTGTACAGTTGACAGACTAACGTGATTCCAAACACGTTTTTGATAGAACTGTACAGTTGACAGACTAACGTGATTCCAAACACGTTTCTGACAGAACTGTACAGTTGAAAGACTAACGTGATTCCAAAAAAGGTTGGTGACAGAACTGTACAGTTGACAGATTAACATGGTTCCAAAAACTTTTTTGACAGAACCGCATAGTTGATAGATTAACATGATTCTAAAAACGCTTTTGACAGAACTATACAGTTGACAGACTAACGTGATTCCAAAAAGGTTTTGACCGAACCTCACAGTTGACAGATTAACATCATTTCAAAAAAGGTTTTTGACAGAACTGTACAGTTGACAAACTAACGTGAATCCAAAAACGTTTTTGACAGAACTGTACAGTTGACAAATTAACGTGATTCCAAAAACTTTTGACAGAACCGCAGAGTTGACAGATTAACATGATTCTAAAAACGCTTTTGACAGAACTATACAGTTGACAGACTAACGTGATTCCAAATAAGTTTTGACCGAACCTCACAGTTGACAGATTAACATGATTTCAAACACGTTTTTGACAAAACTGTACAGTTGACAGACTAACGTGATTCCAAACACGTTTTTGACAGAACTGTACAGTTGAAAGACTAACGTGATTCCAAAAAAGGTTTTTGACAGAACTGTACAGTTGACAGATTAACATGGTTCCAAAAACTTTTTTGACAGAACCGCATAGTTGATAGATTAACATGATTCTAAAAACGCTTTTGACAGAACTATACAGTTGACAGACTAACGTGATTCCAAAAAGGTTTTGACCGAACCTCACAGTTGATAGATTAACATGATTCCAAACACGTTTTTGACAGAACTGTACAGTTGACAGACTATCGTGATTCCAAAAAAAAAAGTGTTTGACAGAACTATACAGTTGACTGACTAAAGTGATTCCAAACACGTTTTGACAGAACTGTACAGTTGACAGACTAACGTGATTCCAAAAAAAAGTGTTTGACAGAACTATACAGTTGACTGACTAACGTGATTCCAAACACGTTTTTGACAGAACTGTACAGTTGACAGCCTAACGTGATTCCAAACACGTTTTTGACAAAACTATACAGTTGACAGACTAACGTGATTCCAAACACGTTTCTGACAGAACTGTACAGTTGACAGACTAACGTGATTCCAAAAAAAGTGTTTGACAGAACTGTACAGTTGACTGACTAACGTGATTCCAAAAAGTTTTTGACAGAACCGTACAGTTGACAGATTAACATGATTCCAAAAACTTTTTTGACAGAATCGCATAGTTGATAGATTAACATGATTCCAAAAACGTTTTTGACAGAACCGCAGAGTTGATAGATTAACATTATTTCAAAAACGTTTTTGACAGAACTGTAGAGTTAACAGATGAATATGATTCTAAAAACGTTTTCTTCAGAAGCTGTAAACATCAACAAGCATCGAAAACTTTTACTTCATGCTTATTCTCACATGCATTTACTATTTTTCATTAATCGGGCTCATAAGTAACATTCGCACTATCACATTACTTTTTGTATTTCACAATTAATTGTAAATGTATTATAAGTGGTTTTTAGATCAAATTTATTGAAATTTTATTGCAGACTCCTTTAAAAATGTACCGTTTAGGTTAGGCGTCAACAAAGTTGTTTACATCTATAAATGAAGTGTGTTTTTTTAAATTAATCTTATAATTTTTTAAGAAACTTTGCTATGAAAAAATCGATTTTAACAGAATATCGTTCTTATCAACATTAATTAGATTGTGGCTTCTACGTTTTGTATGTCCCTCTCTGTCCCTGTGGTTTCTTCTAGGTTTTGATGTTTTGTATGTCCTTATGTTTTATTATGGCTTTTAAGTTTTGTATGTTCCTGTCTGTCCCTGTGCTTTCTTCTAGGTTTTGATGTTTTGTATGTCCTTATGTTTTATTATGGCTTTTAAGTTTTGTATGTTCCTGTCTGTCCCTGTGCTTTCTTCTAGGTTTTTCCGTTTTGGGCTTCTACATTTAGTATGTTCCTCTCTGTCCCTGTACTTTCTTCTAGGCTTTTACGTTTTGTATGTTCCTGTGCTTTCTTCTAGGCTTTTATGTTTTATCTGTCCCAGTACTTCTTCTAAGCTTTTACATTTGTCTGTCCCTGAGCATTTTCTAAGCTTTTACTTTTGTATGTTCCTGTCTGCCCCTGTCTGTGCTTTCATCTAAGCTTTTACTTTTTGTATGTTCCTGTCTGTGCTTTCAACTAACCTTTTACTTTTTGTATGGTCCTGTCTGTCCCTGTCTGTGCTTTCATCTAAGCTTTTACTTTTTGTATGTTCCTGTCTGTGCTTTCGTATAAGCTTTTACTTTTTGTATGTTCCTGTCTGTCCCTGTCTGTACTTTCATCTAAGCTTTTACTTTCTGTCTGTCCCTGCCTGTGCTTTCATCTAAGCTTTTACTTTTTGTATGTTCCTGTCTGTCTCTGTCTGTGCTTTCATCTAAGCTTTTATGTTTTGTATTTGCCTATCTGTCCTTGAGTTTCTTCTAAGCTTTTACTTTCTGTTTGTTCCTGTCTGTCCTTGTCTGTGTTTTCATCTAAGCTTTAAAAGTTTTGTATGTGCCTCTCTGTCTCTGTGCTTTCATCTAAGCTTTTACATTTTGTATGTGCTTATTTATCCCTGTGTTTCTTCGAGAAAGAAATACTCTTTTACTTAACAAAGACGCTTAATAGAGAGTTCAAGTATCTGAGTATCATATTTTCAGGTGTAGTGACCTAAGGAATCTAATAATGTTATTTACTTATATTGTTATCATCATAGTATTTAAGCGAGATAGCAATTATACAAATGTATAAAGTACCTCTAATTTATCATTAAGTATTCCTTTGTCGCTATCTTAAAACCTGTTGAAATTATAAAAATCTAATGTATTTATATCTTTTGAATAAAGCAACTTATAGCATACTACTAAATTAGTTAAAAATTTGCTAATTATAATTCTGTAATTATTGGTGCTCATCCTCGAAAACAAAAAAGTTATTTCCTAAATTGTAATTTTGAACCCTAACTACAAAAAATATTTGACATCCCTACTGTTACGATGTCGTCAAGTTGAGCCGTAGCAATGAAATGAGTGGGAACTGTTTAATATTTACAGAGCTTTGAGTCACCTTTTTACATTTACGAGTTTCAACATTGAATTTATATTCTAGAAGTCTCATTCATAGGATAATAAGAGAGAGTTTTTGTGGGTTCAGGAGTCAGAGTCAGAGAGTGACCCAAGAAGACATGTAGGTAAACATAAATACAAATTTCATATATCATTAATCACTCTGTATACTAGTGCTACCTACCAAACTAAAAGTAATTACAATCCAATTTTACATCAATTTAAGAGCCGTTCAGTTTGCTTTATAATAGTATCTACCTCAGTTTTATGAAATATAACTTGTGCAAAAACATACATAGATTTCTTGAATCGGCGTATGTTGTAAATTGTGTAAAAGAACTATAGTCTGCCACAGTTGACGTATCTATATCAGAGTTCTGTGGTGTCATATTCTCTACAAACCAGGTACATTGCCGTGTCTTTGGAGAACATAACAAAATCATTGTCCATTTCATTGTCATCCAGATTAAATTTTTATCAATATATTCTGAAGTATTGCTTCCATCAAAAGAAATCTGTCTTCTGCACAATTTTTGTTTGCGATTATGTTTAGAATTTTTCTTTTTTGGTTTTCTTGCTTTCACTTTGTGTTTAACATCTATCTTATTTTTAGACACATTCTTAGCTGCTCTTCTATTTTCTTCTTTTTTTAAATATTCAACTTTTTCATACTATCTTCCCTTTTTAATTTTGCTTCTTTCAGCTTGGTTTTCATAGAAGTTCCAGTCAAAAAGACTGAATGTTGTTTTCGTCCTGGATTAGGTTTGCACAAAACGAAGACCCAACTTTTGATTTTTTAATTGCTGGAATGGGAGATAATTTGGTAAGCACTGATTTGAAATCTTCCACTCCAACCAAGGGTTGATTGGGTTGAAGAAGTTCAGCTCGTCCCAGCTAAATGATTGGCATAAAGTCTTCTCAAGTTAAGTTGTGACTGAGGAACTGTATTAGACGTTTCTTCAGCAGATCCAGACTGACATACATAATTAGTCGATAGATTGAAAGCTTTTCTCAAAGATAAAGTCATCTGCTATGAACTTGTCTGGGTTTATAGGGAAAATCCCACTGACTCTGAACCCCTTTGTCCATAGTAGCCACTTTAATGTAGGCGTTGTTATATATTTCTGATATCATATATTGTGATCTTTTGAAACTCCTTCTTGAACGGGGCGTAGAAGGCCACATCCAGTGCCTGCAGACGTGTAGAGCGGGATAGAAACTACATGAATGTTATATGCTTTGCGGTGATTGTAAGCTTTCAGTGTGATGTGGTTGCCGTGATTGTCAATTACTAGCAAAACTGGATCCTCTTGGTTGGTTTGGTTGTCGGCTTGAAATGCACAAACCAATCATTAAAGAGATCTTCATTAGACCAACCATTGTCTGAGCATCTGTAGATAGATTCAGGAGGTCCCCCTTTTTCCAACTTCGGGCTCATGCACTTTCTGGGGTAAACAAATATAGGCGGCACGAATAATCCCGAGGCACTTACACAGTTAATTGCAGTGACATTTCAACCTCTCTTCCATCTTGTAGCTGAGCCTACTTGTTTTTGTACCTTAGGAGATAGGTTTTACCTGGTTTTTAAATATAAGATATGGCTATCATCCATATTAAAGATTCTTGTTGCTTCATAAGCTCCTAAATTTCAAAAAAAAGAAGAAGATCAACTAGTTTTGTTGAAACCTGTCATGTGGTTGATACTAATAAAATTGCTGAAGGTTGTCTGGATTCTGTTTTCTAAATGCAGCAACCCAATCCTTTGCAGCGAGTCATGTAACTTTTTTGAAATTGTGCTTCAAACTTTATACTCTTCAGCAAGTTCATATGCGAGGTGCTTAAGGTCAGTGAGGGTGATTCCATAGACTAACTGAGCCATTGACTTAACATCATTAGCCAATTGAGCCTCTTGTTCAAAGGAAAAACAGGCTTTCTTCCAAGGCGAAGTTTTGTATTTGAGTTTGATTTCAGATGATCATACAATGTGATTCTAGGGATATCTAACTCTTTTGCTACACTCTTCAATGATCTTCCAGACTTAACTAATTCAATTGCCTTTTTAAGCATCTCTTCTGACCAACCGCCTTGCTTTGTAGTCCTTTCCCTCTTTCGTACCGTCTAAAATTAAACTATGGAATCAAAGAGCAATAACAATTATATTTTCATTGAAACAAAATCCTAGGGTAATACTGACACACTAAAATAGTTGTTGATATTACCCCAGGGTTAAGTGTCAGTATTACCCCTGAGTGACAAAATAGTGGAAACTAAAGCATAAAGACATTACCTGCAAGAAAACCAAATATGTCTTATACTAAAATAAGTGCAATTAAATGCTAATTCTATGTATAGAGCATTGAATGTGGTTAAACAAAAAGTAAGAAACTTACCTCGTACAGTATGTAGTGAAAAAATAACAAGAAAATCTGTGAAAAACTGAAATTCGGTCTCAAAATAACATAGTTTGAACATGAAGTTACTCGACCACTCTACCACTGTGCTGTAGTTCTCCAGTTGTGTGCTACACTGTATTCCTGTCAAAGGCTCTTTACTATGTAAGTCAAATGAAAAAGTCTATATTTCCCACCACTGTACTACTGTGCTGTATTCCCTACAATGATGAATTTTTTTAATATTTTTTTTAATACTAGAAATGAACCTGTGATCATTTCTATTAAGTATGTACAAGGCAATGCCCTACTGAAATAACAAGGTAATTCCATCCTTCACTTACAAAACACCCTAGCATGGGCTCCTGAAAGATCTGACATATATTCTCCACTTGTCAATGGAAATAACTTACCAGTTTGATACATGGAAAACATTCCTGAATTCTTGTCCTACTTGATAGGGATACTAGCAGGTAAGAAGGTGGTTTTAGTTAGTAGGAGTCACACTGTTGGAAAGATCTGATGTCTCCTTTGGTATTTTGAATCCACTTCTCCTGATAAAAATTACAACTTCTGATATGTAGCGATATCTAGTAGTTAAGATATGGAATATTAGTTTCGAGACGTGATAGCTAGTGCTACCTAGTAGTCAAACTTCAAACTATCAGGAGATATGTTTTCAATATGCAAAGAGAACCTAATACTGTAACAACAATAAATCACTGGCGTGTTCAAAAGACTGACTGAACTGGTTTTCAGAAAAAAATATAATATGTTCTGCGATCAGTTTGATAAATTACTCAAATAATTTTTACCTGACAATAAATTACCAAAGCATCTTTAAATAAATTTGTTTTCATTGTACAGCTAAAATGTTATTTGTGTCTCTATTGCTTTCAAAATATTACAGAAACTAATATTTACATATTACATATATTATTACCATATTTAATGTTATCAAATACATTGCGATAATTGAGCACACTAGTCTCTAAGATCAAGACATCAAGTCTAAAGTTCTTATTGTGTAAGATATTATAATACCATTTTGTTATGTGCACAAAGAGGGGTTTTGAAAACTACAAAACACTAAACTGAACTAATTTAGAAGGCATGGATTTTAATTTTTAATAAAGAGATAAGAAGTAACTACAGCTGATTTCAGCTGATGTGTTGTGTTTATTAAAGAAGTAAAAATGTGTACAGGTTTAAGGAATGAAATGTCCAGTTGGCATTTGAAACTCACGAATAGCACTATAATGTGAATTAACAAATGTTTGCTGGAGTTTTAGTGTTCAGTTATGTAATTTATACCAAGTGTGTTAATTAACATTTAATTATTACTAATGGAGTTTTATTAGTAAGGCCTAGTTGACAGTTGTGTTTACATTATTCATAGGCCTATTAATATAAACGTGCAAGAACATAACTTATTTTCAATAAACATTTAAATTGGCTTACCATCAATAAAATGGATGATGATTCCAAAATAATAACTAGTGGAGCCGGTACAGTATTAGCACCGTTGATAAAGCATGGTTCCAGAGAATCGTTTTCCCTAAATAATCTAGATTCTAGTGCAATAGAAGACAGGACACGAAAGAAAAGTGTTGTAAACATTCATCCATCTGTAGTGTACAGTTCATCAAAGACAGAAGTTAAAGATGGTTTGTTTAATGTTCGGGCAATGTTTTTTTTAGTATTGTGGTATTTTTTCAGTGGGTGCACTTTGTTTTTGAATAAATACATTCTTTCCTATTTGGATGCAGACCCTACTATATTAGGTAAGCTAAGGGTAAACTCAACTTAGGTCTAGGTTATATTTATTCTGTCATAGTTTTAATGTGTAACTAATAAGGAAAACCTGAGCTTTATATCCATCCCTAGTCTAACCCTTTGGGGTTAAGTGGTAGAAAAGACCAAATGGCCCTAACTTCAACCCTTAAAATAAAGGCATTTAGGTAAATATTTAGCTAATTCAAGGATAAAATAAAGCAACAAAGCTCTTTATTGCTTTATTTAATCCTTGAATATGGAGTTTCAACAAGAAATATCTGCTGTTACATTAAAATTTTAACAATCTGCTGCTAGGTAGCCTAATTGTTTACTGTAACTGCAACCAGTCTTTTTGGCAATTTTTTAGATTAATCATGTTCTACATACCGGTACCTTATTTATTAATAATAAATGATAAAATAATTTTACACTACAGAGCTAACTTTTTCACAGAAATAAAACATAATTATTTCAACTTTTATGTTAAGTTTAATTAGGTCCATTAAGTGAATTACGCAATAAAATGCGATTTTTTACTCTACAAGGTCAAGTATGGTGGCTATATATATATATATGGTAGGCTAATTGTTTACTTAAAGGTGGCACCTTATTTTCTGGATTTATTTATTTTACTTCTTAAGAATATATAAAGTTTTCCTTGCGCAGATCACTATTTTTCACTAAAAAATCACAATCTAAAAACTACCAAATCAGATGTATAATTATAGGTTAGACATAATGGTTATAATATAGGCATATAGCCACCTTACCTTACCTACACGTAAATTTGGAAAAAAAAAATTGAATATACATTCCTAAGCGGTCACCCATCCATGTACTAACCGCGCTCAATGTTACTTGACTTTGGTGATCTAGGTATAAATGCAATGAATTCTATAGTTTTGAAATCGTGATTTTTCTGTGAAAAAGTTAGCTCCGCTTGAAAACTTATTTTGTTATTAATAAATAAGGTAGCCTATATAGAACATGATTAAAAAAAAAAATCGGTTATAGTTACAGTAAGCAATTACCAATATCTATTGTTCATTATCATCTGATTTTATTATTAAAAATTATGAAATCGTTAACTCTTTACCTTGTATTCAAACAACCAGTTGAAATTTTGTGTCGAAAGACACTCTTCAAGTCACAAAATACATTATTTTAGTACAAAATAAGAAATATAAAAGTACGAAATCCAGCTTGAGTTACTTGATAACTACGTTCGTCAAGTCAGACAATGTCAATGTGTGATCACTTGTTGAATCTCACATCGCTCTTTGAGACCTAGTAAAGGAACTACTGGTCTGATATATATATATATATATATATATATATATATAGATATAGATATATATATAGCCTATATATTATAACTATATATATATATATATATATATATATATATATATATATATATATATATATATATATATAGTTACCTTACCAGACCTTCAGTTTATTTACTAGGTCTGCTTAGGTCAATATATAAAATATATACACAGTGACCTGCCGAGACCTAGTTCGTATCATTATGAACTATAAACTCATTCAGCGTAGTAGGGCCTAATATTTAACCAGGTGTCAAAAGACATGTAATGCGCATGCGTCCAATGACACACGATTATTCAGAACCTCACACTGTCAGGAATTTGTCATGACAAATAATATTTTAGCCTGTTTATAATAATATTTAATATTATTATTAATATTAATAATAACATAATAATATTTATATTATACTTGACTTATTTCCTTTTATCTCCTATTGGAGCATAGGGCGTCCAGAAGAGCTCTCCATCTGTCCCTGTCTCCAGCAAGTGCTTTTACTTCTCTCCAAGTCTTAATAGTTTCGTCTGGCTTCCTCAGTGTATGTCCTAACCACCTCCACTTCCTCTCTCGAATCTGCAGTTTGACCCAAATTTGACCTGTTTCTCTCCATAAATCCTCGTTTGTAATGATCTCAGGCCAATGAATGTTCATGATATGGCGAAGACACCTATTGATGAAAACTTGCAGCCGAGACGTAATTAAACTTGTAACTTTCTAAACTTGTAACTTTCCACGTCTCACTTGCATACAGCAAAACAGACTTAACATTTGTGTTGAAGATGCGAAGCTTCGTTTTCTTTGAGATGTTTTGATTTCGCCAAATCGGGTACAGCTGTACAAAGGCGGCGTTTGCTTTTTTAATGCGAGTCTTCACATCATCATCAACTCCTCCACTTGTTGAAACAACACTTCCCAATTAAGAAAAAGTGTTGACCTCCTTTATTTCTTCTCCATCGCAGTTTAGAGCTTGTCTGTTTTCTGCATTCATCTTCATAACTTTAGTTTTCCGATTATTTATCTTGAGTCCTGCCGCTTCAGCTACTTCCTTCAGTGCATTCAACTTAAACTGCATATCCGTGTATCTCTGCGAAAGCAGGCATATATCATCTGCGTAATCCAGATCTTCAAGACGTCTGTGTAATCCCCATTGAATTCCTCGTCTTCTATCACCAGTTGTCCTCCTCATAGCTGCATCCAACACCAAAAGAAAAAGGATTGGGGACAAGATGCATCCCTGACGAACACCCACTCCAACGGAGATGGGCTGCGTCAACTTTCCTTGATGAAGTACCTGGCATTGATACCCGTCATACAGATCTTTTATTATATTAATTATCTTCTGCGGTATTCCATAGTCTTCGAGTACATACCATAAGATTCTATGGCTAACCGAGTCAAATGCTTTCTCGAAGTCAATAAATGCCGCGTAGATCACTGCCTGAAATTCTCCACTCTGCTCTAAAATTATACGGAGTGTGTTTATTAAGTCCACACAGCTGCGATGTGCTCTGAAACCTGCCTGTTCATTTCGAAGTCTGCTTTCAACTGTAATTTTGATTTCATTTAAAATTATTCGTGATACAATTTTGCTAGGGACAGATAAAAGTGTGATTCCCCGCCAGTTATTACTATTAGTTGCATCACCTTTTTTTGGAAGTTTGACTATAATGCCTCTCTTCCACTCTGTTGGAGACTTTTCATTTATCCATATCGCTTGAACAAGTGGGTAGAGTATTCCTGCTGACGTGTCCAAATCCACTTTAAGGAACTCTGCTGTGATGTTGTCATGTCCAGGGGCTTTTCCATTTTTTAAAGTCTTCAGTGCATCTTTAATTTCTTCTACTGTAGGGCATTCCAAGTCAATATCTCCATTTGCAGGGATCTCTTCAACTCTTCCTCTTCTCCACTGTTGTTGACTGTCGTCCTTATTAAGTATTTCCTTGAAATGATCTTCCCATCTCCTGAGTTGTTCTTCCTGTGAGGTTAACAGTGCTTTAATAATAAACATCGAGCAATGACACTTGACGACTTAGTCATAAATAATAATATATGTATTCGTTAATCAGAGCTGTATTTAACCAGAACAACTGCTAGATTTCCTTGTTTTCAATATGTTATTTGACAGAGATGAAATGTATTTTGTTACTTGAAAAGTGTCTTCCAACATAAAATATGTACTATTGAGTACAAGGTAAATAGTTAAAGATTTCATAATTTTTAATAATAAAATCTGATGATAATGTACAATATATATATATATAACTAGTCCCAGTAATTAACCAATCTATTTTAATATGACCTGTATTTTTATAAAGCTATTTTTCATTTCCTCTCCATTTCATTCATAATGTGTGATGTAGTCTATTTATTTTATATTGACCTAGGCCTACTCGAGATATTAAAAAAAAACTGTCTACAGCTAACATAGTTTGCTAATAATTAGAGTATTCTAACATTTACTCATGAACTATTAGCCAGTAATTATGCAATGAAGTTCACCCTATTTTTTAGTCACTAAAAATCATCCAAACTTATACTATTTACCTTCTTTGTCATTAATCAGATACCGGTAGGCTATTTTTTAACAATGTGAAACAATTTTCAAGTGTAAAAATCCATTGAAGAAACTGAAATTTTTTGGCACAAGGAATTAAGGCTTATTTGGGTATTACGAATGTGAGCAATGACAATGTGACTGCAATTGTGAATCAAGTTTGTGACTGCATTTCGAGTCTATGTTTACAAAGGTCTGGGAAGGTAATTATACGTTGGTAGTTGGGAGCTCTTCTTACTTCTCTAAATATTTGTTATTTTCTTAAGACCAATTTTCGGATAAGAATGAAACATTTGACCCTGTGTCAATGAGAGCATTTAGACACTTTTATTTCTGGACATTGAATCATTTATGATTTTCGTTTTGTCACATTATCCTGATCATCTTCAGATAACAGGAATTCTCTATCGCAAAACATGTTTCTAATTATATTATAAAATCATCTTCTGAAATTTCATTAATTTTGTTCAAATTATTATTGGCCTATTCGCTCCGTACGAGGTTATGTCTCTAGTTCACCCATAGCCTGCGACATTTTTTGTGCTCAGCATTTTCCCTGCTGAGACACAGTATTTGTTGGGTTCTGGTTTGGTTCTGTTCATCGGTTGCAGCCTCTCTCCAACTGTGTGGCAAACATTAATTTGTTCTGAGGTTGGGTATGTCTCATTTCTGGGTCCAATCGGTCTTGTCTGATTTCCTCGAAATTTTTGAGGTGGTGAAGGGCGATATTGTAATGGGGGATATGGTTGCTAGGGTCTTATTAGCCTACATTTCTATGGAAGTTTGTCGTTCCTGAGGGAGGTTGGAAATTTCCTTTGTTCAATGGAGGTGGTCTCGGACAGTACTGGAAATGTCGAGGCAGTTGAAATTGAACTGGTCCTGGTGGTGAAGGTCATATCTCTCTATATTGCTGTTTATTTCGCTGTTGATGTAGTGGTCTCTTCACACTCTTGCATTCGAATCCTTTTAAATCTCCCTTTGCAAGAAAAGTTTGAATTCTATTCTTTATTGATTTTGATCAAAATTTACTATTGTTAACAAATTTTTGCATGTTCAAATTTATTTATCATTATTTGGTATTCAGGGTGATTTCAAAAAATTGTTAATGATAATTTGATGCTCAATTTTGTTAAGAAGATGATGTCCACGATGGTTTTTGGCTATAACAAAAAGTGGCAAGAGCGTCACTCATTCACACTACCATTTTTTGTTCTAGGCTATAGTAGTACTATAAGTGCTTATTGCAAGTGCAATAGCATTTAACATAAATAACCCAGGTGATTATTCGGCAAACATATGAATTTATACAATAAGTCATTGACTGAAGGTGATTAGGCATTGTAAATTCTGATGATGAAATGGAAGATAATTATAAAGTAAAAGGATTAACCCATTGAGTGCGGCTAGGTCGCCGGTGCCATATTTCTTGCCAAGCGCTGGTGGCGTGTATAGCGCCGGCGGGGCTTTACACTGAACACTCTGTTATCGGCTCGGCGCCATACACGCCACCAGCGCTTGGTGTACCGGCGACCTAGCCGCACTCAATGTGTTAAGGCCAAATAATGTAAGTAATGATTCTACGACTGATGATTCCATAACTTTTTTCTTATTGTTTATTTGAGTTTTAATGGGTTTTTTTTTTACAAAATTGTATGTATTATTAAAATTTGAAAATTTTTGACTAAGGGGCAACTTAATCACATTTTTTTTTTAAAGGGTATCATCTCATGAACCTAAGATAAAAATTTGGTTTATGTAGGCTATGTTATGTGGTAACAATAAAACTAACTGTAAAACATTACTTTTTAACATTTTGGAACATCCTGTACATACGCAGTAAGATAAGTTATAACTTTTTCCCCCAAAATGTTCAGTGAATAGAGACTTAAAATGAGGTATCACTCGACCTAACTTTACATTTGAAAATTTTCCCAAAACTACACCCACCTCCACCCCCAAAAAAGCACTTTTCGGGTATTTTTGTGATTTGAAAACATTTTTACTGAATTCTCTAGGGTCGAAATAGGGGGGGGGGGGAGTTAAAATGAAGATTGTAGCTCATTTGGTTAAGTCGCTATAGATTACGCACAGGTGGTCTGATTCACCCTATATAATGTCTGTGAAGGTTTATACAATAAATATGTTTGTATATAATAAATTCAGATTGAAAAGGCGCCTAAAATAGAATGTCCATTAATGAGTTAATAAGCATAGTAATTGTTATTAGTTGTCTTTGGAATGTTTAGTTTAATTAATTAAGTCCTCAATAAGTTTGACCTTATGCAGTTTGTTTCTGGCATTACTGATAACACATGTTTTGATAAAATCTATAACAACAGTATTTATATTTGGTTAACAGTTAGGTTTTGTCATTGTACCACAGTCAATTGAACCTCAGTCATGTTAAAAAAGCTTTGGGACAGAACACATGTTTGGATTGAATCAAAGCCTAAATAAAAAAAGCTGTGTAGTTATTGAGACAGAATTGTTTAATATTGTTTTACAATTTAATAGAGTTATGATGATCTATTATTTAATCTATTACATCTTTTATTAATCCACATTTAATCTATTACATCTTCAATTTCAATTTTGAATCAATTTCAACATTCCCAAAATAGTGAAGCAGGTTTAGTGAGATGACATTTTATATTTAAATTATGCACAAACTTTCTCTAGTTCAACAAAAAATCAAAACCTTTCCATACTATCCAGTAATACAACTCTGTGATCAGCCTTTGTGTCTACAACAATTCACCTTCATCCTCACATTTCTGATCTAGTTCACGGACTTTGTGAGAATCAACTCGTTAGTTGTCTGACATTCCAATAGAGCTTTGAACATTCTTTAATTTATGTTGTTGAGTGTTAAGCTCTGTACACTTACAAAGGTGTTTCTTATTCACGGGTTTGTTTTGGTGGTCACATAATACACGTCGGTCAGAAGTTATGATTTTTATTTTATTGAAGTGGACTGCTAAATAGTTGTGTCCAGTGTTAAGATGAAAATTAACAACATTTTAATCTTCTGGGTTTGTTGTTTGTTGTGTTGGCTTTCATCATCTGTGTTTCCATATTTTCCTGCTTCCCATTGATTATGCTTCTTTTAGAAAGTCTTCACAAGTTCTGCAACAATTTAAGGTTTCAGTCAATACCGTGGGTTGGAAAACAAGTCACGAGCATAAGAGTGGGGCATGTAGGCAATTTTCCTACTCCAGGTTACGAGCTACAAGAGTTTTAATATCTCAGTTCCATACTCACCAGATGGATGTATGTAACAACCACACAGTTAAAATGCCAAATAGGCGAGATAAAAAAGATCTCGCTTTACTCGGACAATTAACAATAACATCTTTTTTAATATCTATTATATCAGCAGTTAGTTCAAGTACTTTAGACGCAGAATATATTTGTAATATTAGAAAATATTTTTAGTTATACTATTAGGGGTGTGTCTGAAGCATTGCCCTAGTGCCAGTCAGAGATATTTGTTACTGCCAGGGATCTGTGTGAGTTTTATTGTTAAGTGAATTCAAATATGTTTAAAATGCAAGTTTATCAAGATGAGACAATAAACATATATCTCTACAGTATAATTCCCCTCCAGTCAAAAATGTCCGTGCAATACTCGGGACTGATACAAACTCTGCAATTGTTCATGAGAAATTTAAGAGCATAGAAATAAGCTAGCCTAGTCAGGAATAAGAAGTAGACAAAAGGTTTTATAGGCTGAAGTGTCTAGGGGTAAAACCTGCTTCTATGCATAATAATTAGTAATAAAAAGACAGACTGACAGATATGAAGATATTTTATAAAATACAGTAAAGTTATATATCTGTAGAAATATAAACGTCAATTTTATTTAATCATTACAATTATTTTTCTATATAATTAGTACGAGAAAGTAAAATTATTAATGAGTTTAATGTACAGATTACGACAGACTATTCGTCATGTATATGTGGCATTCAGTCTAGGCATAAACGTTTTGAATTCTTACATAATATGCTTATAATATTTGTAATAAACAACATAAAAGCAATTTCTTATCTTATTTTTTGTTTGACTATCAGTTATTTGTTATCAATTCCTTATCTCTCCTCCCACTTTCTTTTCTCTCTCTCTTTCTTTCTTCCATGTTTCAAAGCACAAATGACAAATATATTTTCACATTTTAAATATCAAATGTCTCTTCTAATTCACAAAATCGTTTTATTCATCATGTATCTAAAGTATTAATTTAATGCTAAATTGTTTTTACATTTTTTATACACCGGTCATTTTCAAATTAGATGCAACTTTTAGTTTATGAGTCTGTTAAATATGAACTTTTCAAAAAATTCATAGTTTGTAAAGAGAGTGTATCCATGTATATTCATAAATACCATACAACACAAATTCTTCGTGTTTACCCCTTAATTTTCTTCTTTTTTTTTAAAACTTTTTCAAAAACAGTGCACCTATAAATGTCATGAGTGTTACTATAAGTAAATAAAATTAAAAACACTAATTAATTGATATAAATATTAATATTGGACCACTCGGGTGTAATAACTTATTAAATCTTATTATGTGTTAAAAAAAAAAGAAGATTTTATCATATTTATTGAATTTATTACACTTTTTATATCAGGAGCGTTACCAGCTGGTAAAAACCTAGTCAATTTTTAAATTTATTAAACATTCAAAAGGTATTTTTAAAAAAATATATTTTTTTTGTAACTACATTGAGTCATGTTCTATAGAAATAAATCTTTAAATCCACAATTTAAGAATTTTCTCCACTTTATTTTATATTGTTTATATTAAGTAACACTCATGACAGAAAATAACACTCATGACAAGAAGTAACACTCCTAATATAGGTATAAAGAATTTTCGCCATTTTTAATTAAGAACATCACAACATAATCCCCATTTTCTTCATCCAAGCACACCTTAGTAATTAGGCTACTGCAGCAAAAGTTTTTTTTTTTTCTTGCTCTACCTGTAACACAATAATTACTTAGATCTACTAGTTTATATTTATAATCATCTATATAAAAAATCTTCCATAGTTTCAAAAATGTATTCACAATACAAGTTCATTCAAATTAAGAGTACAAAACAATTAGGACTATGTAATTTATTCCAATGCAAAATTTTAAAAAAATTTTAAATTGTTACTTTAAACCATCATTTTTTCAGTAGCAAATAAAAAATCAACTGAACATTTTTAGTAGGGTCCTATATAATTAAATAGCATTTTTGAATAAGACATGGAATTACATTGTTGATATATTATAATTTTATACATATCTAGCAAATCAATGAGGACAAATGTGTCTTGTGTAAGTTTAGCTTGGCATGGAGTTTCCAACATTTCAGGATCCAAAATCTAACTTTCTTTGGACCTTAATCCGCCAGCATTTTCTTCGGAAAAGTCAGCATGCACAACAGCTTCATTGTTTTTCATATTTTGTTTTATATCCCTACTAGCTTTGTTTTGTATTTTTATATTAAAAGCATGTTTTTTTTAAGAATTTTCATTTCACTTTAAAATTCTTTTACCAAATCTCCAATGGTGCCATTCATAGTTACTTTTGATGTTATCTGGACCTTTTCTTCTCCCCTTTTCTTTTCCCTCATTTCCTTTTTAGTAACCCATTTGTCCCATTTAATGTTATCATCTTTATTGAAATTTTCCAAAGGTACATCTTTGTTTTTTTTTTTTGTTTTTTAACTTTATGTTCTCTGACACATTTCGATTTGTACCTTAATACCGTTTCATTTAAAGTAGAATTTATATTACATAGATAAGAAAAACCAGTAAGGTGATAATTTAATCACTAAAGTCAGGAGTGTTACTTTCAAGTCAAGAGTGTTACTTTTAGGACGAGCCAGGCTATACTCTCTAGGCCCTCCGGGGAAGAAGATGGAAACCATCCTAGACAACCCTATAGGTAGTATCTGTTCCTTTATAAGGATGACAGGTATTACTGAGTGGGTGTAGGAAGGAACTTGGGGCGGCAAAAGACCTTTAGATCACAGCCCAGTTAAAAAATAAATAAATAAAATTAAAAAAATTTAAAAAAATAATAATAATAATGGTGATGTATTTGATTTCCATTTTGTGGACACCCAGTGCTGATTCAGAAACTGCGAAATCCATCCAAACATGTTTCCTGTAACTCCCAGATCCTGGAGCTTCATCAGCAGTTTCTTCCTCCATATGGTATCAAATGCTCCCTTAAAGTCCACGAAAAGGGCTGCCACTGATTCTATTCGGTTAAAGGAATCTTTTATGCTTTGTGTCAGCCTGGCCACTTGGTGCATGGTGGTGAAGTTCGGCCTGAATCCTCCCTGTTCATCAATCAACAATCCTTGGGTGTCCAAGTAATACTGTAATCGGGTTGCTATCATTATATCCATGGTCTTTGCAATAACTGATATCAGGGATATTGGTCTGTAGCTGGATAGTTCATTGTCAGGCTTATTTGGCTTTTTTATGGGGATCAGTATTGCTTTTCTCCAGATTGCCGGCACACCGAGTTTTCCTGTCCAAATTCTATTGAAGATGTTGAGAAGTGTCAGTTTTGCTTCATTTCCCAAGTTTTTAACACATTCCGGATGGATCCTATCTGGTCCGGGAGATTTTTTATTTTTCAATTTAGTGATTGCTGTGTTCAGTTCTGCTACACTATAACTTTGTGAATAAAGGTCTGTCCTCGTGTTTTCTCTGGTTGCAGCTGCAAGTTTTAGTTGATTCTTTATGATTTTGTTGTGTCTCCTGTTTTTGCTTGAAAGTTTATGCCCTTGTGTTCAGTAAGTATTAAATTATAAATAAAATGTAACCTATATAAATTTCGAAAAAGATATCACCTGCGATAAGAACTGTTTCTTTAAATTGTCTCTTACTATATGTAAGAGGTTAAAATTAGTAAATGGGTGTTCTTAGGCTTTAAAATATGACGTGTAGCAGGATCTAATTGATTTCCTTTTTTACAATTTGTGGTTGTATAACAGAAATCGTTTGTACAGTTTATATGATTTTACTCACTTAATTGTACACCATTCTTTAATAACACATGATTGCTTTTCTGTCTAGGTACATTCCAGATGTTGATGACGACAACGTGTGGATTTATTCAATTATATTTCCCTTGTGGCATGTACAAGCCTACACAGAGACTTACAAGGCCACCTGGGTTTTATAAACATATGACATTAGTCGGCTGCACCAGGTTAGTATAAACATAACAGTAGACTTCGTACCTTAGATGTTTTAATTCACGGTATAAAATCATTCTTGTAAGTACAATGTGGCCACTGCCTAGCATGTTAAGTGACATTTATCAATATTCATAAACAAAGAAGTAACAGTGAATAACACACCAAACAGGAAGAAATAAAAATTAAATTTTATATAGGATTGTACCTTGCATAGTGATTTACCATTCATTGGGATGAATGTGGTGGTAAATATTATTATGCTATGCTAATCCTGTGTATACAGGGTGTTTCAAGAACTTCTCCCGGCAATCTCAGAAAACAACAGAAAAAGTTCATAAAAGCATATGTCCAGAAATGTTTCATTTTCTGGCCATCCACCATTTTATTTCTTATAAAGGAACATTATAACTTTTGAAATAGATAAGATAATGAATTCAGATTTTGTATATACGTTTGTTAATAATTGTAGTTCATTTGCAGATCTTGGTTGAGTAAGTATAATGATGGTAGTAAACATGTGGCATGACTTGCATGGTATAATCAGATTATTTTAATTTGAGAAAAATTTGTTCGTGATCTCCATAATTCATAATTTTAGAATTTATGTACAGTATTTTTATACAGAGAAGTATAGCTTATGAAACACAATAGATTGTGTTTAAAGGTGCAAAAATATTGCACAAACTTTTTCACACCCAATTTAAATGTTAAGTACGGTAACAACATTATTTACCACTATCTTTGCTATCAAATTTTGGTGTAAATTAAAATTAACCAAAGCTCTGTGATGAAACTTTAATAGTAATAACAAAACCAATGTAACAAATCATGGAAAAGTAAATTAAGGTTTATGAGTCCTTTGGAAAATGTAAATATATACTTTTAATTATTAGTCATCAAGATTTTCTTTTATATTCTTCTAAATTTCGGGTTTCTTTTCTCTTTTTTTTACGTGTTACAGTACTACCTCGTTTATCCGGACCTCATTCAACCGGATGTCCGGATTTCTGGATCGATCCGGAACAAAAAATAAAAAATTTAATCAAGGATAAAATAAAGCAAAAGCTTAAAGTTTCAAAATATTTTAATAATTACTGTATTTTGAATAATATTTTAAATAATATTTATAATATTTTGAAACTTTAAGCTTTTGCTTTATTTTATCCTTGAATATGGAGTTTCAACAAGATATATCTGCTATTACATTAATGTTGATAAAAATGTGATTTCCTCAACACTACAGTGTCGCCTCGAGGTATTAGGGCGGGTTGTTGATGCACTGGGAAGAGAAAGTGGAGGAGCAATGACCTCTGCATCACCATCCCCCTACCCCGATGCGGCATGACAGTGACCTTGTCTATTGTCTATGCCGGCGGGTAGTCTATCACGTGCTAGCGACCGGAATACATTATTACCATATCGTGCTGTGCCGTGTTTAGTTTCTTTACATTTTTGATCGGATACGGTTAATAGTATTTCAGGGTGTCTAGCGACCGGGAAAACCGGGAAAAGTCAGGGAATTTGAATTTTCTGGAAAGTCAGGGAAATGTCAGGGAATTTTTTAAAAAACCGGGAAAAAAATAAATAATGCCTGATAATTTAGAAAGTGAAATGCAATGACGATGCCTCTAACGGTCCTTAAAGAAAATGTACAACTGTGAAATAAATACAAACCAGGTGCATGTTTACAACACATCATAAACCATCATGTCATTTTTACAACTTTATTGTTGTCGGGTTGCTAAGACTCAAGGGTGTAAATCAGTAAATGTGAACATTTTGTCACATCTTAAAGCGGTGCCGCCAGCTTTGGGAACCCCCTTTTTTTTTGGCAGTTGGCACATCACATCCCCAGTTGGGAGTATCGAGTATAGTATTTAGAGGTGGGCGTTGTTACTGCTATTCATTTATATTCGTGTGTTAGCGTTTGTGCTAACACAATTGCGAAATGGCGACGAAACGAAAACATAATGTGCTTACAATGGCCCAAAAGTTAGACGCATTGAATCGTATAGACAGGGCCGCATTGAAACGTCACACCAAATTAAAACAGAGGAAGATAAATGACTTTTTTGTAAATAACAACTAAACCCTGTGTAAATTAAAAGCATGTGTAAATATTTCAGGTGTGTAAATAAAATGTTTTTCGTCATTTACAGTACATTGTGTAATTTCGTGTATTGTGTAAATTGAATGACTGTGTAAATATTGTTTTTTCATGACTTATAAATGGTAAGTTATCATTTTATATTTTGTTTTATTTATCTTTCTATAATTTCGGATTATCCGGATTTTTGATTAACCGGATCACTTCCGGTCCCAATTAGTCCGGATAAATGAGGTTGTACTGTATTTGGTTTGTTGGTGTTGCCAATTTCTTTTCTTACAAAAATTGTGTGGGCCAAATTTGTTCCATGGTTTAGTTTTAGTTTTCCCTTTTCACTTTTTTAAATTTCATCTTTATGTTTGTATGAGTAATAAGGATGAAAAACCATGTTTTCATGTTTATTAGAAGAAAAGAATCGATATTCTATAATAAAAGTACGAGTGTGGGTGTTGTAGTCAATTACCAAGAAATACTTTTACTATCAATAACTTTGTTATCCTTGTAAAAATAATGATATTATCATGTTCATCATTAAAAAGGTAATCAATTTCATCCCTTGTATTTTTTTTTCAACAGTTTTCGAGATATTAAAAATTTAAACTGCCTCCATTTGAAAATGTATTAAATAAAATCTTGGATAATAGTAGGGTCTATACTGGTAAAAGTAGCATATGAAAATATGTATATATAATGTAGATACAATACTTTATCCATTTTTAAATTTTCGTTATAAATTTTTTTAGAAAAAACAAAAACAGACTAACAGTTTTAAAATGAAACATTTTCGAACATATATTTATAGGTTTAACTTTTTTCTTTATTTTAATGCTCTGGACCCAATAGTGTGTCCATAATAGCTCATCCTGTATATAAGTAGACCTAATTGCCTGATTTAAAAAAATTTTAAAAGGTAATTTTTAAATGTTTCAGGTTTACAACTGTAATTTTGGGATTAGTGTCTTTAAATTACGTCGCAGTTAGTTTTACAGAAACGATTAAGAGTTCAGCTCCAATATTCACTGTTATAATTTCAAGAATATTGTTAGGTAAGTGTTATATAAGTAGTAGAACAAGAGATTTCAAACAATTTTTTTGTATAATTTTTAGCGGATATTTTTCCTTGTTTAAAGGCGAAAAATCTCTGTCATCATAGCCTTATAAAAAACCCTAACCCTTGAATACTGTAATAGCATCTCAGCATCAGAAAAGAACAAGAGTTGGTTGAGAGAAGCCAGATAAGAATGATGAAAGTGAGGGATCTACATGAAAAAGATGTAGTTAGGTCTCCTCAAAATTGTTAAGCCCTTACTCATTTTAAAGTTAGCCTGTGAGGGTACTCTAAGAGAAGGTCAAAGTGTAGATAATTGAGTAATGTTGATAAACTGTATTTGAATTACTATATAGATATATACTATAGGATAGTTTATTGGTCGTGAGAGTTTGACCGGGGACTGCGAGAACGTTAAACCTTTCGTAGTAGGTGCAGCTAGTTTTTTCGCGGATAATAAGTATTAAGGTTCTCTGAACACAAAATATTTTTAGAATGATGCTTGTCTATCGTGTGACCGAGCAGTGCTGTACAGCCCACAAATGATTCTATTTGGTATGTGGGCATATTTGGACCATATCTCAAGATATTTAAAAAATTTTTGTTTATAACTAAAAATTTAGAGTAGCTTCCATAATAAGATCAAAACATAAAATTTCAATTTTCTCAAAATTGGCTTCAATGATTTTGATCATATTAAAAAAAAATGTGTGATGAAAAACAAAAATATTTGCTGTAAAGAAGACCTTATTCTTCAAAATCAGCTGTGTGGATTTTGTTCAAAATTTGATGAAACGTGAAGCTTAATGACCCCAACCCGTGTGTCAAGTAAAAATATAGAAATATACTATTTAAGAATGTGGCAAGAATTGAATATGAACCTCAACTCCCGTCATTTTAAAATATATATATTCTATATTTATATAAATATTTTTTTAGACATAACTAAAAAAATCGTAAAAGATAAAGAGGGACCTTATTATCCGTAAGAAATAAATGAAGAAAAACTCAGTAATAAACAAACGGCCTAAGTAGTACATATTTTTGAGGAGATGGTAATGAATATTATTTTTATTTTTGTAGATGGTGTTTGATAAAGTCGGTGTAATGTTTTTTCACCATTTATTAATTTAATTAGTACGATCAATTGGTGTAAAGGGACTGAGGTTGGTGACAATATTAATAACGAGATTGTCGTTTAAATTATTATGATTTATTTAGATGTTAAAATATTTAAGGAAATTGATAAGCTTATCTATTTTTAAATAGAGTTGTGAACTAAATGCCATAATTTTACAATTTATCACAATGTTGTATTAAAAAAAATCATACAAAAACCTACTCATATGCAGACTAATTAAATTTGTGTGTCTTTATTTTTTTTACTAATCCAACTAATTGTTTCTTTTTCTCCCACTTAAATTTATTTTCTAGATAGCCTGAATTAGTTTTGAATAAAATAAGACCAATTTTTAGGTACAATGTTTATAAGTTGATAATAATAAACTGAATACATATTGACGATTACAAATCTTTCTCATATTGTATGCGTGTTGAATGATTAGTCTACATATAATATAAAAAGGCGTTGTTCATTTCATAATGGCCTTGACCCAAATTGTAATCACCATTATAGTGCTGGATATGAGTATATTTACTTTGTTTATCAATATCAAATATTAGATCGGATCAGATGACTTATAGTTATTTACTTGCTTTAGATTATGTTGGGCATATCATTTTAATGTTCACTAGAAAACGTCTTTGTTTAAAGTTTGACATTTTAAAGTGACTTATATTTATTTTAGACGTAATTAATTAATTTATTAGTGGCCTGTGTAACTTAAACAAAATTTATTGTGTATGAAAATTTTGACTTAGTGGATTAGTAATTCTGTGAATTTTGCTCCTTGTATGTTTTAATACATTTAATAAAGTATTCATGTAAACCCAATATGGTTAGTGCACAATATCACATAACAATATTCATAGACCAAGCAGTAACAGTAAATAACACAACTACTCTACATTTGAACAAAACACTGCTCACAAAGGGATATAATAAAAGTTAAATGCTTTATGCATGGTTGATCCTTTCATTGTGTTTTACAATTCATTAGGATTAACAGTGGAAGTGTGCCTTTTGCTGTATTTAAATATATATCGAAGTGTACACTATCACTGTAATATCTTTGAATGCCGAATCCTCTTCTGAAAAAATCAAATCCTTACCCCCCCCCCTCCTACCACTGATGAATCTCAGTAGCTGGTCAATTTGACTACTGTTAATAAAATCTAATTCACATTGATATATATATGTACAAATTACATGAAAAATAAGTCATCTGAGTGCTTGGAATATCACAGGAAGACCTCTTGGTTGTAAAGATGATGAAATGAAAGGCCACTAAAGACATCCAAAGAAAAAGAATAGTAAAACGGAACCTAACAATGGCCTGACTTTAAAACCTGAGAGTACAATATATTTATTTATTCATTACAGCCAAAAGAGATACATATGCATAAGCTACATTCAATATAACGTAACATTAAAAATACCCAAACAAAGATACATTACAATTTGTATACAAATACAATTTGAACAAAGATAAGAAATCATAACTATTAAAGGGGGTGGGGGTCAACCATTAAAAATTTAAAATGCAATTAAAATTTAAATTGTAGAAATAATTGATAAGAATTGATCAGAATTTAAATAGAATAATTAATTAAAAATGCTACAACAAACAACAATTTTAAAACAAATATAACATACACAAGACAACTTCAAAATTTGAACAATTATTTAACTACATATAACAAATAATTCAGACAAACAATTTAAAATAATCATAGACCCCCCCAACATATTAAAATTGGAGAACACATCCATGATCACAAGGTCGACTACAGTATACAGAACTCCTCCACACAGTAGCTGTCTAAGGCTGTCCTGCAAGTTTTTAATGCTTTGTGGCAGCTTGTTTATCAGTCAGCACCATCTTGGGAAGGAAGTTTACTGTATAGATTCAGTTTGTGCTGTCTAGCACGATAATTATTAGCTTGCCTGGTAGTATAACTGTGTATATCTTTATTTTGGATATGACACATATGAATTTAAAGTAGAATATCACCTCAGGTATATATATACTCGGAAGTGTATGAACTCCAAGATCTTTAAACACAACCCTACATGACTCAGCCTTTTTAGACCTGCCATAAGCCTTAAAGCTTTTTTTTTGCAAGACAAAAACCCTTTGCATATTCCAAACTGATGAATCTCCCCAAAGAAGATTTACACAGTTCAGGTATGGATATACAAGACCATGCTGTAAGTTTTGTAATAAAATAGTAGGATTGCAGTATAATTTCAAATTTCTTAATATAAATAAAAATCTTACTCCGTCAAGACGTTAACTCCTTAATATATGAGAGGTTATAAAGATAAATGATTTCAAACTAGTTCGCGAGGGTTGCAATATTGGCTACTCTGCAATTAGTTGATTGCCTATAGCTTACTTACAAGGTCAATGATCATTTAAATTTTATGTCGATAGCAATATACAAGTTGTATAGTTATTCCACAAATATTTATCTAGTTGATATCAAAAATGACTTATGTAATTACAATATAATATTAGTTAAACAAGAGATATAAATATTGATATGAAAATTGATAATCTAACCTCTAGTAACATATTTAAGTTTAATATCGAGTTTCAGGATAAAATGTTTAAAAACCAACATGAGTTATGAGTGATAGTAAAACTATCATAAAATAAAGCTGTTACTTATTCTATCGAAAATCTCCATATTGAAATTACTGATCACTCCATGGCATTGTTAAAACTTGACTCAATTGAAGCTCCAAAGTTGAAAGAAAATTATTTAACAGGGATAAATTATAATAGATTGGAGGTCAAAATTGATAAAATTGACGGATTCATTATTTTTAGTGAGAAAAACTGTATCATTGGCTTTTGTTTTGTTTGTTAAAATCATACATAAATACAAAGAATCTATTATGGATGGTAATAAAATTGAAAAACATAAACCATGGATGAATTATTATATTTGTTTGTGGATTAAAAGAAGAAATTAAATCTATAAGTTGACATTGTATAAACCCAGCTATGAGAAAATAAAAGCCTTTTTATAAACTTAAGATTTAAAGCATGCAAAAAAACGTTTTATTTAAATAAAATTGAAAAGTCTTCCAAAGATATAAAATCCCAGTGGAGTTTAATTAGTAATTTGATTGGAGAGTAGTTTAGTAAAACAGATATTACACAAATTAAAAGTAAATTTAAATTAGCGTAATTACACACTTGTAAATTATCCTGACAATACTGCTTCAATATTCAATCAACATTTTTATTGATGTGCTTGATGCTTTAAGATATAAATATCTCCCTTAAAATGTATTATACGGATAGAACCTTTAAATATAAATTTCAGAATAAATATTTTATGATCATCCGGGCTGTCTTACTGGCGAAAATGTAGATCGTTTAGTCACAGTTCGAGCATGAATAGCACATATACTGCGTCCAGGGGGCACGACGAGGACGCGATCTACTCCACCCCCCAAGAAAGGCGATCAGGTGCAAGAAAGGAACAACCGGACAAGCCCACTACGTTGCACGACGCAAAAAGACACATAAAAAATTACCTGCGAGCAAGATGCATTACGACACAAAAAGTATCGGCTGAAGGCAAAAAATGGGAAAGTCTAACGGAAAAGAGCGGAAGGCCACCAATCAACTTGCCACGCCTACAACAAGTTGCTAATTTCCGACTATTAACGGGTCATGATTATCTACAAAAACACCTCCACCGGATAGGGGTCACCAGCGACCCTTACTGTCCCTTATGTAACAATAGGCAAGAAATGGACTGCAAGCACCTGAAATTATGTCCAGCTCTTGCGGAAAAGAGGGATTCTCCCGACTATGACCTGTACTGGGCTGCGAGGAAACTAATGGCGGAAGCCTAATGTTTGGCGTAATTAAAAAAAAAAAAAAAAAAAAAAAGAATAAATATTTTTATTTGATACTCATTACGAAGGAACTATTGACTAATATTATATAGGATAATATGTTAATAATAATATTAAATATTACCTTTTAATGTTCCGTCTTGTGACTTTTTTGGTCGTTCGAATGTTACGACACGTTTCGGGACCGCAATCCCATTGTCAAGTACACTTACACAAACACAATGAAACACATAACACGTTTAAAAAACACACAAAAACACCACAGTTACAACACTTTTAAAAAACTTAATTGTGCTGGACAATTTCATCGTGTAGGTCGTAGTGTGGTCCATGGTACACTGTCGTAAACTGTCTAACGAAATATATTACTGTAGTTAGAAAACCGGTTTAAAATAGCCTAGGGCTGTGTCATATAAACTATTACTTTTAAAATCCAGCTGATCGTTTAATAATTGATAATATTATTCAAAGTGACTTGGAATCCAAGAACCATGCAACTAAAACTATTGACTATTTATTGTATACAGGCTAAAGAACATTAAAAAATCGTCTGGATATGATTTGATAAACTCTTTGATTCCTAAAAAAATTGCAATCCATTATATTCATTTATAGTGATCATTTATATAGCAATCCATTAAAAGTTAACCCATTTATATTCCTTTATAACTTCAGTCTAGAGGTAGGGGAATTCTTGAATGCTTAAATAACAGCTGTTGTAATTCCAGTTTTTAAACACGGTAATAAAGTAATGTTCATTGTTAACACACCTATTACACTTCTTTTGGTGTTTGTTAAAGTATTTGAAAAAGTTATACAAACTCGTCAAAAGCCGTCACTTCAGATTTAGAAGCGGTCATTCAACCAAAAATGCTTTAGTTACATTCCTTGGTCATGTGTTTTGTAGCTTAAATAATAGGAGATGAATATGCTGCATCGTATATAGACATCACAGTAGGTCATAGTACATTAATGGATAAACTTTCGAATTCCAGCATAAGAGGTTTACCCTATACATGGTTTTCTAGTTATGTGTCAATATTATTATTATACATTTTTCGGACATTTGCCATCATTTGTGTGTTAAAAATCAAAACACGACGTTTCGGGAATAAGAATCAATTCCCGTTATCAAGTGACTAAAAACTAAAGAAACATGAAACTAGAAACTAAGCCTATGTAAGAAGTAAAATTAAATAAGAATACCACCAACCTTAATATCTAAGCATGCATATCAGGGCTAAAACTGAGAAGTCAAAAAACACAATCACGGTAACACTCAACTAACGTCAAATACGTGTTGTTGTATCAAAGATACAGCAACAATTGACGTGGTCCAGAACGTGTGACAAACTATTAGGGGAGTGGCCTATTGTTAGTTGTATTAAGCTTCTTAGCCCGAGAGCGGGTTACAACCCCTTGTGGCGATTTAACAGGTAAAATTTCAGCTTGTTTTTTAGTTGTAGGGGTATTATAATCAAATTTAAGTTCTTTTTTTAATAATGGGGATTTAACAGGGGATTTAATGGGGATTTTTAATAATAATAAAATTGAACTTCCATCATTAACAAATAACTTCAAACAGAGAAGTTATTTGTTACTATTTATATCTGTGTCAATATGTCAGAAATTTGTTAAAATTGGAAATAGTCATAGAAAATTAAGTTATATAAAGTATGGAATACCCCAAGGATCAGTTTTAGGTACAGTTTTATTTTTAATTTATGTTAATGATTTGTGTCAGGGTTGTTTTGATGGAGTTTGCTGATGATGTTGCTAAATATCTGACGAGTTTGCTAAATGACTCTGCACCTGTTCTTTTTGAATGCATTTTGTGCAATAAAAATGATATGATATGATAGCTCTCACTTACTCCGAGATGACCTTAGACTATTACAAAGTTCATTTACAAAGTGATTTAGCTTTACTACAGTATTGGTTTGATACATATTATATGATACGGAGTAAAAAAACTAAACATATAATTTTTAATTTGTGTTATCAGATTGAATTTTAAAAATTTTCCGTTTTTTGTATCTTATATTATTATTTTTAAAATTAAAATTATTTTATTATTGTGGTTGTAAAATAATAAAAGGGTGGCTGAATTTAAATATCTTGGACTCGTGGTAGGCTATAAATTATCATGTCACGGTCATGTTAAGAAACTGAAATATGAACTACACATGAATATCAGGAAACTCTTGTTACATGAAATTTATCCTTTAAAAGTGTCAAACAACTTTATTATGCTCTGGTTGAATCTAGACATAGTTGTCAATTCTAATCTGTTGTAAAGGGCCATCCAGTACAAACACCATTGTTTACCGACTTCTGGCTCCTGTTTTTACATGACAACGTTCAGTAAAGAAAGGAGATGCATTAGTTCTAATGGTCATGGGTTCAAATAGACGTTTTTGATCAACCACAGTATAACCCGGATTTGGCTTCCAATGATTTCACCAATTCATGCACATAAAGAGTTGGTTTAGGTCACAGCACTATAACGATGACAAAAATCTTCAAGATGAAGAAGTAATTTCTAACCTGGTCCATTGCTATGATAAATTCATCAATTTAAATTGTGATTATATAGGAAAATATCAAGTTTCTGTTTCTTTGTCCCTATTTTATTTATAGTCAAAGGGAAATAATGTTCCGAATGATCCTCCTATGTATAAAGATAACACTGGTTGATATTGACGTAAAATAATAAAGAGAAAAGTTCAAGAAATTATTAAGAAATCTTTCACAGTGCCTCTTCTTACAGCTACACCACACGCAAATTTATTTTAAACTTAGTTGTTAAAACTGAAGAAAAACTAACTAGTGTGTTTGATTTTGGTAATTATAGATCTATTATTTAAAGAACAATAGGTTAATTTGAACTTATGGTTGTTATTAAATTTATCACATAATACAACTTACAGCTGATTATTTTCATAATTGGTGTACAGATAGGTAACTAATTTTACTTTACCATTAAATTACTATTATGAGTTTTAAAATTACTATTTTCATTGAATTATCAAATTAAACGTTAAAAGTATTTTTTATAATTTCAGTGAATAATATTTTTTTAATGCTTGAATTGCCAACTGTTTCATTTATTTTCATTTTTAGACAGTCCAATATTAATTTTCAATTATCATCATCTATTTTTAGTGTCAAATAGGCCTTTGTTCAATATGTCATTATTCCTTCAAGATTTTTCCGATTTAACTATTTTTCATAATTTTCATTGGCTAAGAACTCCAGGTTTCATATAATATACAATAAATATAATATGCAATAAATACAGTTTTGTGGATAGATTAGACTTATATAAAAGCATCATTGTTTTTGTGCAGCTGATTTTTATTACTGTTTTTTATTATTACTACTTTTAATTTAATAAATAATGCGTGGAAATTTTTGTTTGTTTGTTTAAAATTATGGATGTTTTGTATAAATGAAATTGAATTTCAATAAAATCTGTGGAAGCTGTATTGTGTCATAGTAATCAATTTTTAAAATGAAGAAAAAATTGCAGCGTACAAATTCTGGTGTAAAAAAGTACAACAATATTTTTTGTTTGTTTTTGTTTTTTGTTGTCTGTAAACATGTTATTTAGTTATAGTTTGATCAGATATTTGCCATTATTTATTTGTGTATATAAAAAGTAATAGATGACATTTCGAGAGTACGAATCCACTCACACAGTAAAGAGATAAACTAGAATTTATAACACTTAGTTAATAATGCTAATATACCCTAGTAGCCTAGGGGTATGTTGAAAATTAAGAAAGGCCAGGGCTAAAACTAGACATAAATAACAAATTAACTAAGACTATGTAGAAAGATAGAAGTCACATGACTACACAACATAAGGAATGGCAAAGACCATGTTGAAATGAGAACTAACATTGGTTGCATGCCAATACTATGGTTTATCATAGTGAACAACTTTTGTCCCCTTTTTCATAAGTTTAATGTGTGACCTTGTGATAAATCCTTGTTGAGATTTAATAGAAAAAATGTCAGCCTTATTTTAAGTAGTAGGAATTTTATTTAAAATTTTTATTCACTTTTATAAATGGAATCCATAATGACCTTATTTTCTATGTTCGTTTGGTCGATAGGATTGTTTGATAGCTTTATATATGAGGCTTCAATTATTTTTAGTTTATATACGTTTTTTTCTCATGTTTTAGGTTAATCACTTGATAATGAGAGTTGATCTAAACTCTCAAAATGTCATGTATTAGTTTTATATACACAAATGATACAAATGTCTGATTAGACTGTATTCAATAATATGAACACTTTATATAATAACTTTAAAACCAGAAATGTTATTTAGTTTATTCTGAGTCAACTTATATTCAACAATTCATAGATTTCATTTACTTTATTTCTGTCTTGAATAAACTACAATTAGTACGGCCACATTTCAATGTAGAGTAAATTTATTAAAATATACTTACAAAATGCCAAAAACACCCTGGAAAATCAGGAAAATCTATAGTTAAATAGTAAGAATACTTCTTTTTGATTTAATTGCAACAAGGAAATTTTACTAGTAAAATGTGTGTAATTATTTGTAATGTAATCATTGACAGTTGATATCCAATATTTAATTTGATGCTTATAAGAAAATTTAAATAATCATTCGCAAAGAGGAAACAATGAATGTTATATATAGTACAAGGTGCAATAGGGCTGGCAATCATTAATCAGTGAACTACAAGGAAGTATTAGTGGAATTAAATTTTAAAATATCTGTAACATTCAATTTCAATTTTGTATTTATTTTAGAAAATTAAGACAAATATACAATTTCATTCTGTAGTGGAGGAAATGTCTTGATCATATTGTTTATAATGATTAAAGTTACAAAAATTGGGATTTAAAAAATGTTTTTGTTTAATATCTTACATCTTTTTAATATAAAAAATGAGGTTAGTTTGAACATTTTGATGTGAAGTAGGCATATTTTTTGTACTCAATACAAGCAATAGCAACAATTTTCATCAATTATTTATTAAGGTACATCAATTTTTTTATAGCTGTATCTTTTAACTGTTTTTATGTTTTATTAACAATAATTGATTTATCAAGCAAAACATTCTAGAGCTAATAACATTAACAACTGCTATTTTCCTGCATTACGAAATGTTCAAGATCACAAACCAGATCAAAAAAATAAATACTATATTTGGACTTAGCACTACTTATTGTTTGTTTTTGTCGATAAAATGTTTTCACTATATGTGGCCTACATAAGCAAAGTGAGTTAGGCCATATTTAAATATAAATAAATTTCAAGGCTTGTTAGGGTGGAATAATATACACAATTTTAAATATTGTAGACTTTATTAAAATAAGAAAATTCTGAAACACAGATAAGAGCATAGTACGTAATGGTCACATTTTTGTATAAGAGGAATAAGGGGGTAATTTGTTTTGCAACATAGAATTATTTTACAGATTTTTTTAAATAACAAAAGGTTCAAATTGAAAATAAATAGGGTAGAAGTCAGACCATTTTAAAATTTGTTAATAATCAAAATAATAGATCAATAAATTGAATAAACTTTATAGGCCTATTAATTTTATGAAAGATATGTAGGGTTGACAGTGGCAAAATTTTATTTTGAATGTAAATACAAATAAACGGTGCATAAATATTGCATTAACTTTCTCAAATACACATAACCAAGGCTTAAGTAGACAAATGAATATATCACTAGTTTTGGAAGTAATAACGAACCATTGACACTGTTTTAGAAGGTGTAATATCTCTAAATCGGTCCAAACAATAAATAACAAATATAAGTGGAATGTGAATTTATGGTTCAAAGCAATGTAGTAAGTTGCATGTAATAATGTAAACTATGCTTCGCAAATAAAATGTATCTGTTTGGTGGTTCATTTGATTGATATCACTAGAGATGATTTTAAGAGAGCATTTCTAAAATTAAATTTATGTTTTTTTGGTGGTAGGGGGGAGGTCAAAAGGCACACTCAGGCCTCTCTCTATCACAACTCTCATGGATCTATTGTGAAAAGACATGATCGGTTTTTCACTTTTCTACTGATTATTCTTGCACCTTCATATTTGAGGTGAGCAATACTTTTTTTTTTTTTAGGATTGTTGGGGTGGTTACATTCGAGCAAATTGTTATCAAAATTATATTAGTCAATTTTGAGAAAATCAAAATTTTGTGTTTTGTCTTGTGGCAGATCCCCAAATTTTGAAGTTATCAAAATAATAAAGCCTGTTGTTAAAATAAAAATATGCCCACTAACCAAATTTGATAAAAATCCGTCCATCCAATTTGGCTTGTATAAGAATGAACAATTGGAAGATTGATAAACAAACATTTTCCAAGAATTGATTTTTTTGGACTAAATGTAATTTAATGTTTACAAAAAGTCTTTTAGGCAGTATTTAAGGGGTAAAACCCATAAAAGAGAACTTCAAAATCCATATTTCAGTGGTGTATTTAATATTCTCTAATTACTCATATGTTGTTTAGAAAGTAATATAACAGCCATTGTAAAAATGATCAATAAAAAATAAATAAAATAAAAAAAATAGGTATGAAAATAAACACAAATTTTCTCAATTACTAATTTTTATGAAGTGTTGATCATAATCAAGGATGTGAAGTCTGTGAACATTTTTTTTGTAAGGACGAAAGCAGTAGCAGGTTCATTCAGACATGAGAAAGTCATGGACAGAATGACCAGCTTTGTGCTTTTGTTTACACTTTGTATAGATGTTGACTGAGTATTGTCCTACAACTTTCACATCAATTTAGTTTGTCTTTATACTATTATTCTGGTAATAGTTATTGACATGTAAGTGACTGTGACCTTGTGGCGTCTAGCCTACAAAATGTTTACTTTCTAATATATAATTTTAGTTTGGAGGAAGTATTTTGTTTGTTAAACAATATTGATGTTAAATTTTACATGTTATAATATTCATTTTTAGATCTATTGAGTAAAATAAAAGAGAAGCTGTAAGTGCAATATATTATGTGTATTACAGCCCAAACGAGGTGGCTCATTTTGATTACATTTTGCTCATAATACTAAACACTTTTAATTGTTTTTATCAAATTTTAAATACTTATTACAATTACTTTAAATCCATTCAAATGATTTTGATTAAATTTTATTTAAAAGTAGACCCAAAAAAGATCTAGTGGTCCAATCTCCCTGAAAATTAAAATATATAAATACATTATAAAAGTTTTTATATGGAAAATTGACTTGAGTGACTTTGATGAAATCTGAATTTTAACAAAAATACGTTTTTAATCGTTTCATTAACCCCTTAAGTGTTTATGTCGGTTTAAGCCGACGCTACAAATATCGATAAAAAGTGCCGCTGTCGGCTAAAGCCGATGCTCTTAACTTGCCCTATTCTATTTCGTTCTCTGTCGAAATATTACGTTGTAGTTGCTAGTATTGCCGCTAGATAGTGTTGGCATGCTCTCTAGAGCATAACTTATAAAACTACCGCTTTATTTTTGTTCTCTTTGGATCCGCCGTGAAATTATATTTAGAAGGAGTTGCGATACCAGTGCAGCGAATGTGATGTTGGGCTGTGTGCTGACCCCATGTTTTAAAATATATCACACCCAAAAAAATTACTAAACATTAGTAAGAAACTGTAAACAATCTTTATTGTGTGTACTTTTATTTTTAACAATGGTTTTATACATTTTACTTTTTTTTAATTGTTAGGTAAATGTGTTCTTAATGTATTTGCAGAAAATTGATAAATTATATTAAACATGACATTTATACTTTTGATGTTGCTTATATTTTCTTTTAATGCCTATTTTTTAACTTCCAAGTTAACAAACATTAAAATAATCAAATAAAAAACAATAGGCATTTTTGGGTTGATTTAGGCAAAAAAAAATAAAACACTTAAGGGGTTAAATAATAGTGAAAAACAACTGTTTGAAATTTATTGTTTAGCAACCGTTTTAATTACAATACACAACAGACTTTACAGACATGCACTGACTGTGTATAAGCTTTAGGTAGTGTCTTAATGTTGGTAGTGACGTAAGAGTAGGGTCAATAGCTGACTAACAAACAACTCAATGTTCTTAGCTTAATTTTCAAAATTTATTAGACCTGGTTTATTATTTCTATCTGGTTTATCTGTTTTATATATAGTCTATATACTAAGTATATAAAAAATCAATCTTGTAAGTGAATATTGTAAACATATGTTTTCTTATCACACGCATATGGCTATTTAACAATCGATGGCAGTTGTACTGAAAAATACACTGAAATAAAAAAACTGTAAATTATAGTTTTAAACATAAGTTATAATAATGAATAATCGCTTTATAATATTAAAAAACAAAACTAAAACAATTGTAGACAACAGGGACCAGTTAAAAAAAGCTAAAAATGTTTAAATGTAGGTAATAATATGAAAAGTATAGTATAGACATACTATTTATTATGATATGTTCTTTTCTATATAAATTAAAATACATCGACATTTAATTTATTGTTCAATGGTTTTCATTCTATAACTTTATCACAACATATTAAACAGTGTAATAAGCATATTTAATTTTATCTAAGGTGATTAGGTCACATAACATTTATTGTATATTATGTATTATTATTATTAATGTTAGTATTGAGAAATTATGGTATAGAATTAAAAAATATCAGATGAAAAGGAGTGTTTAACTATGGGGGGGAGGGAGAGATCATAGAGGACTGAACCAACGAAGAAGCTTGCTCGTATTAAAAGTCACTCAGATGTCTCTTTGTTGAAATGGGCACTCACAGTTGTTATTGTTGCAATAAATAACACAAGCCAACTTTGTTAAACACTAATATAAAATACAAGTTACAACAGTGCAAGTTATACTTAATAATTAGCATAATAGGGCAGTTGAAAGTATTACATGTTTAGCAATCTATGCTTTGGCATATTCATGTAAATAACATATATTTTGCCAAATTTGCATGTGTCCTAAATCATAAATTAATTAAGCTAATTACTTACTATATACCCAGAGGCAAAACTTAGTTACTACTGGTTTTGTGAACATTACACCTCGTACCTGGGAAGTTTTAATAGATTAATTGAATCATCCCTGTGAACTCAATCTGGTGTCTATCAATCTATGTAACACATTACAAGTATAGTAAATAATATCACAACTAGGGTACACTTGAATAAAACTACACTCACAAGATATAAATAATAAATGCTTTATGGACAGCTTGCTACTTCATTGAATTACGCCCAATGTTGTACCTATCGAAGTATATAAATCGTGGAATGCTGACTGGTTTATATCTGACAAATAATTGAACCTTTACCACCACTACTTATAGATTTCAGTTAATAGGTACCCAATTTTTAGAAATGTAAATGATACAGTGGGAAAAGTTACTCCAAATCACATTTTAGAGAAAATCTCAGGGGACAAACCACTACTTGTTTTGTAAATAATAATATTCTTAATATTATTGTATCCCTTTCCACCTTGAAAAGTCATGAAAACATCAAAAAAGTGGCCGCGACATGGTTTTTTTATGTTTTGGTCAGGTAAAACCTTCCAATGGGAAAGTTTTGGGAAACTGTTCAAATTTCATGTAGTAGTATATTTTCACTACTACGTGTTCTGCTTCGTTCACATCAATATAGTTAATACATTAGGAAAGATGGAGTATCAGAGGTACCGTGCAGTAGCTGTATTCTTTATTTGGTCTAGTTGTAAAGTCTAAATTTCGTAATGATTTTGACATGTATTTGACTGTGTAGCAAACATGGTTGAGTTTAAATAAGAGCTCACTTTATTTTTATGCTAGTGAAATTCACTTTATTTTAACTTTCCTGTTTTGACCTTGAAATTAAATAGCCTTACTGTGTGCTCTATCTGCTTTACAATGTGTGATAAAACCTCTCTGCTAACTAATAAGGTAAAATATTTCTTATATTTGGTTTACCTTTTGTAATTTGACAAAGGTTGAATCATTAATGTTATAGCTAGGCTTACTAAAAAAAAAAGAAGAAAAATAGTAAAAGGATAAACTTATAAAACTTAATTTTACAGATATTCAGAGATAAATAAAGTTCTGGTATGATTCTCCTTTGTATCTTGTTGATGAGAATATTACTCAGTGAAATATTGTCACTGAAATTCATGGAGAGAATCTAATAGTATGAGAAGGGGGGAGAATATCAGTACAGATTATACTTGCCTATTTTTCTTACTGTGAGGGGACACTAATGAAATGATCTTGAACTCATCGAGGTATAAAGTGAGTCAAAGTGAACGAGTATTGTATCTGAAAAATTTAACAAGAGAGATAGCTAAAGTGACTCTCTATGTTGACTAAGCATCAACAAAAAGAATCTAAGAGATGGGATTCCACATCAGTGTTACATTCAGAAAAATGTTCACTCAGGAATACCAGCAGGAAAGGTATTGTTAAATGATATCATCTACAAATAATAGGGTAGGTAAAACGAACAGCTCTTGGTTCTGTTCCGATGTAATATTCAGTAATTGGAAGAATTATTGTATAGGACTGAAATATTTATTGTTGATCATTTTGTAAAGACCCTAGGGAGGATTTGGAAGGAATCCAAGTTGGGTCATGTAGGCTATATATTCCACAATTCATTTTGGTTCAGATAAAAGTTTCTTTGAGACCCCAAAGGAAGGAGTGGAAATAAAGAAACAAATTTTCAAAAATAACGCAATTCTAAAGCGAGTATTTAAAACCAAGTTTAAAGGCAAACAATTTTTTGGTCATCAACATATTACAAAAATAAAATAAAAGACGTACCCTTGAATAATCTGAGCATCAGGGTCGTAAAATAATAAGAGTTGGTTAAGTAAGATCTCATATGAAAGTTAAAAAGAGGGATCTAAAAAAGGTGTAGAACCAGTTAGGATCCCTTGGGATTGCTAAGCCTGTATTTATTAAAGTGAGCCCCTAAGGGTTTAAACGAGTATATACATATAACATAAACAAATCATATCACATTTTTATATAGTACCAGTATACAAGAAATAATAACAGAGAATATATTATATTGAGGCTGGGTTGTGAGATGAATACCTGAGAGACTAAAACTTAAACACAATGTTTCACAAATAGAACACATTTTATTTATAGTTTAGTTATTGTATCCGGTGCAACACTGAAGATGGTGACTTTGTCATTGAAACATGTTGAATAAATAAATGTACTATTTGTGAGAATTTGTGTTTTGTAGTTTATATTTTAGTTTATTTTAAAAAACGAAAAGAAGTCTCATTTAAAAAAGTTAACAATTTAAAAGTATAAGATTTATTTTGTTTCGTATCCAAGTCACAGTTGTTAAATTAACAATAAGTTACCTTATATGGGCTCCGCCACGTGATTTCTCTCTCGATTTAAACTTACGCATTTTGGAGCCTATACTCCATCCTCAGAGTTTATCCCTTAATAGAGTTTGTCACACATTACAATTTAACATCATAGACAAACATATAACATTTAACTCTATTATATAAAAAACATAGTTATATAAAAACATCGTGACACATGGTGCCCATTGTTTCAATGCTGTCGAACAACTAACATCTCGTGTCCATAACTTAATAGTATTGTTTATTTAGGATTAGTATCGTGGATCTTTATAGCTGTGTTGTATATTGTATTCGAAGAATAATTTAATTGGTCGTTCAATAATATGTGTTTATTCTCTTTAAAGGCCTTATATATTTTTTATTCTTCTGAGGGATCCATATATTCTCCTTTCTTGCAAATGTGAAGTGGTTCCAAATTAGTCCTAAAATCAGTGTATGAATGGTCCTCATCAATTAGGTGGTGTGCATAATTAGATTTAATGCCATTAATGTTCTTCTTTGGCAGATGCTCTTTGAATCTTTGAAAAAATGCACGTCCTGTTTGATCTATATAGAATTTATTTGCAAAGATTATATTTTAATTTATAAATTTCGGTTTTGAGTTCTAAAGGTATGTCCTGTTTTTTGCTTAGCAATTTCTTAATGTTATTTTTAGTTCGAAATGTCATGGTAATATTAAGTTTTTAAAGTTGTTGGACAATATTTTAGGTAAAACGTTTCCGTATTCACATGTTATGAAATTTTTCTTTTCTCTAAGTTTTTTGGATTTCCTTTATTTTTTGGTTAGAATTTTATCGATCATTTGGTTTCTAAATCCATTGGCTGTGGCAATGTGTTTAATAACGTTAAGCTCATCTATAAATTCTTCCTTATTTAAGGGTATTGTGACCAATCTATGTACCATGCTATGGTAAACGGCTGTTTTCTGAGACATGGGGTGGTGTGATTCTGCGTGTATGATGGTGACCAGTAGTTGAAAGTGGTGACTTCATGGCTAGAACTTCCTCTTGAATAAAATAATTGCTATCAAAGGAAAAGTAATTCTGATTTAAGATTATTGCCAACAAGTCGATTAACTCATTTATTGTTTGGATGCTCAATATGCTGGCTTCTTTGAGGCATGTTTTCAAAATCTCCTGTTTCATGAATCGGTATATTGGTGTAAAGATTCACTATATCGAATGATGCTATTTTATAATTTGGTCGTAACTTGATGTTTCCAATTAATTTTGTTTATAAAATCAAAGCTATTTCTGGTGCTGTGATTGTTTTCTAATTTAATACTTTTATTTATGATTGAAGCTAGCGTTTTGGCAGTCTTGTAACCAGGTGAAATTAATGAGGGGTCTAATGGGTATATTATCTTTATGAATTTTGGGCAATTCTGTGAAACGTGCATCCTGGGCATTTATCGGTTTGAGCATGAATCGTGTTCTTTAACATAACAGGTTTGTGGATCGGTTTATCTGATTATTTAAGGTTTTTACAAATTTTGCAGTCGGGTCTTTAGAGATGGGTTGAATCTTGTTATTCTTTATGAATTAATTTACTTTAAACTTGTATTCACCAATGTCCATATCACAGTAGTGTTCCCTTTATCAGCTTTTGTGTCAAACACGTTGTTATTGATTAGTTTGTTTTTTATCGTATTAATTTTTAACGCTATAATTTGTGGTTTATCATATGTTAAAAATTGTTTGTGCATCCTTAAATGTCAGGTACTCTGAGTGATTAGACATCAGCATCTGTCGAAAATAATAATTGATGTAGCACCCACATGACTTTCAAATTCCTTACATAAAATATCTCAACTTTAAATTTAAACTTGGTTCTTAAAAAACCATAAATATTATAAATTTCAACAAAGTCTGAGAGTTAAATTTGATTTTTGCGACTATTCTGGTGTCAGGTCTGTAGATACCGAGGACTGTGATGCTAAAAAATGTATATTAGTAGTTTCATCAAAATTAATAATTAAAAGTTACTGTTTATTGGAGGCCAATCCCTTATTTACACCTCTACCTTAAGCCATTATGACCAAAATTAATTACTACATCTACAGATACAATTTTGTAACATACATATATTTAGTTTTGAACAAATATTATTTTATTATTGAAAAATAATTGTTTTTTATTTACATTTTATGTATATCAATTTATTTACCTGCTATAAATAACTTTGTCAGTAAACTAACAAGACAAAATACATATTACAAATCCAGTAACAAGTGTCAGATAAAAAAAAAAAAAAAATCTAAGAAATGAAATTAACAAATATACAAATACATAGCCAATACTAATAAAATAAACCCAAGTGAAGAAATGAATAAATCTCTGAACACCCATCACATCATCAGACTCTGCTCTTGAAGGCTGCAACAGTGGGAGACACCAAAAGACTTGACTCTCGAGGAAACAGCAGTACACCGCCTCAGTAAACGGATAATGACTCCAGATGCTCATGATTTATCGCATGAAGTAATAACTGTCTTTCCTGAACAGAATCCATCTTAACTGGTAGTAATAATATTCTTTAAAAAAGAAGCTGAACTGAACTCTAAAAACATTTTTATTTTTAGAATTATGGGGTCATAAGTATCAAATATGTATAGCAAATATATTAGGATGTGTTTACGACAGAAACAAAGCAAGTTTATGCTTTATATATATATATATATATATATATATATATATATATATAACTATTTGTTTAAAAAGGCATAGATGGTTCATAGAACTGATATTTTTTTAAACAATGATGAATATTTGAGTACACTGTATTTGCTGTTATATATATATATATATATATATATATATATATATATATATATATATATATATATTGCGGTAGAAAATTGCAATAAATTATATTTTATTTTATAGTTGAAAATGAATAATTTTGTTTAAATATCTTTACTATTATTTGTGCTTGTCTTGTGTTCTGTTTTGATTAACCATTCAGTAATGTTACAGGCGAACACACAGGACTTTATGTGAATCTCTCGTTAATTCCTGTGATGGGAGGCTTAGCTTTGTGCTCAGCTAATGAACTAAGCTTTGATCTCCGTGGTTTCATTGCTGCACTGGCTACTAACCTCACAGAATGGTTTGTAATAGTTTAAACTTTAAAAAAAAAAAAATACTATTAAATAAAATTTAAGCTCTTTTGTTTTTGTATGAAATGTTTTAATTGATTTAGTTTTAGGTAAATAAGAATGATGTGAAAACAATTTCATGAGATCCAGTAGTATTTATTTTTGTGAAACAATAGAAGTAATGTGTTCCATTTCATTAAATGATTGTCGAGAGGATAATAGCTTAGTTTATCCTTATCTTTATTGATTGGGTAAAAGGATGTTGCTGAAAATGTGCGTTATTATTTTATACTACTGCTTTAGATTTGGTACACACTCAACATTTTAAAGCAAAACCTGTTTTCTTTTATTTTAGATTTTTTTATAAACAATTTCTTTTAAAAATGGATGTCTGAATTTGTTAAAAATCTGTGATTGCCTGTATTATCCTAACCATGGTCCTGATATTTATGCTATGTTCACTAATGTCTTCCTTCATTGGTATTTTTATGTTTAAAAAAATAATAAAAGTATGGAATTTTATTCCAAAACATTTAGTTATCCCCATTTAATGGAATTTTCAATGTTGTCTTTCTTAGTCCCTTGAGACCTACAAAGTGTAAGTAGTAAGATACTGGGTTACCTGTCTGTGATTTCAAGTTAAATAACTAAACTTATGGTTCAGGTAATTTATTGTTTTTATAACAAAAGATACAGAAAATAATAAGTTTTTTCAAACTTAGTAAGTTCAGTATGAGGGCCTCGGTTGCTCAGTAAACAACGTGATGATGGTTGTTCTCTACTCAAGTTCACTTCATTATACCAGAAGTAACAGTTGCTATAGCGACAGTGATTCCCTCTTACATAGTGTAGATCCCAGATTTTCTCAACATAGGGAATGTTTTTAATGTAACCCCAGAAAAAAGTTCATGGAAGTCAAACCAGTATAATAACCCCAGGCTGATAGGCACTGGGAGTTGAGAAGTTAAATAGTCTAGTTAAATTTAATTCTCCCATTTGATGTATTAAACTGGTTGTTCCTCTACTAATAAATCACTTACATTTTTTCCTCTGTTACTTCTTTCATCTAAACATCCTCATTGCAATTTCCATCTTGAATTAGTCAATGTTCACTCAACCTCTCTGCCTAATTCAATAAATTACCATTTGTCTCTCTCTCTCTCTCTCTCTAACTCTCTCTCTCCCTCTCTCCCTCTCTCCCTCCCTCCCTCCGTCCCTCCCTCTTTTCTTTGATAAATGTAAATTTTATGGTGTCTGTTTCAAAGAGAATATAGAGTCATCATCTTTTATTAAATCTACTATTTCAGTAGAAATTTCAAAATCAGGATATATTATTATTATAAATGTAAAAATATCTGGATATATGCAGTTTTGAAAACTACATCCATTTTATGTATATTATTATTATTTTTTCCTTATAAAAATTACAAGCGTAATTAATTGGTAAAAAAAAAAAAAAAATCCTGCTATTACAAAAATTGACTAAGGTAAATAGCAGGAATTTTAATTAGATTTCAGTCAAATTTGGGATGTAGCTCAGTATTACTACTCATTTATTATTTTAAAATATAGCTTAGCATGTCACATAATGTTTAAAATGTTTTTTGAATGTTTCTTCTTACCTGTAATGCCTATATTAGTCTATAAAGAAGCATATTTTTTTAAGAAAACACTGATTTGTTATACATCACAGAAAATTTTATTAATGACAAAATCTTACCTGTCAATAAAAATTTCAACATCTTTAATTTTCTGTGTAATTTGAGCACTTGTTAAGATGTAGCAGAAGTTTGTTGATCACTTCATTGTAGAAGTATTCCAATTAACCAGTCTAACCTAAATTCGTAATTGACATTCACATTCGAAGATCAGGTGCTCTGGAGTACTCAGAGGCTCCCCAGTATGACTACCATTTGAAATATTCCGGCAGATAATGTCCTGACAATGTTTAAACAACGTTGAATGACATTCTTATACATTCTAAATCTGTTGCACAATTAAAAAAATTCATACAAAAACTAGAGTTTTGGTTTAAAGTAAATGACGACAAATTAACTTTCTATTCTAAATCAATTGTTTTAAGGGCATATAATCCCAAGTGATAGGATTAAACTTGACCCCCAAAATTAGATATTATAAAGAAATAAAAGAAACCTAATCGTTTAAAGGGTTTAAACATTATTTTAATGAAAACAAGTTAAGTAAATTATCAGATTTTATTAAGTCTTACAATATTCATAATGTATAACTACTTCAAGACTGCATTGTTAGTATTGTTGTCTTGGCAACCATACCACTTACTACTGAAGGTCTGGAAGGAGAAGTTATGCTTAATTTTATAATAACTAAATTAGATTTGGAAATGTGCTAGTTCAACTGAACCAACAGAATCAGTCCTAGCACAGCCATTGTCTCAATTTGAACTTATTTCTCTAACACAACCCAGCTTTACCTACAATTAATTCATGACACGTTTATAAATTTAATTATTATAAAAAAAGAACATTATCATGAATCACAACTATTAGTTGATAACGCAGCATAATTGAACGTGACGTAGACGTCTTTCGGAGTTTGGTACACCTAACGCGAGGACGTGAATGTCACGTCTTTCGCCTGCAATGGGTTAAAAGTATTAGATATAAATACAAAAAAGCACTGCACAATAATATATATTAATCAAAGTTAAATTCAATTGAACTGTAGAATGTTAATATAATTCCTGAGAAATAGTAATATTATGTATATGTCTACAATATTGTAATTAGTTCACCATTCAGAATTATTTTTTCTATCAAAAATAATAATAATCTCTTTTTGTTTCAGCTTACAAAATGTGTATTCAAAAATGTTGATCAGTGGTGATAGTTTCAAATATACGTAAGTACCATTATTATATAAATAAAAATTGTAACTGCAATTTTATTATTATTCTTTATTAATCTTTTTGACAAATAATATTTGTATATACACGTCAGTAACAAGATTATATACAAAATAACAAAACAAGTTATCAGTCACAATTATAAAATTACAAAACTGAGGAACACAATAAGTAAATTGATAATATATAAACAATACTAAAATAGATTACAGATAGATGATTACAATTATACCCATATAGCAATAAACCATTGACAGAAAGTAACCATATTGTAACTGTAATGAAATATTTTATAAAGTTAGTCATAGTGTAACTAAGACTAATCACAAACTAATCATAAACTAATAACTCAAATTTGATTATAAAAAAAATAATAATCAGACAACTAATTTATTTATAAAACAACCTCCCTGATTTTATATAATATACTTCTTCTATCATGTTTACTATACTTCAAATACAAACTGTAGCCTCTCAACTGCAAGACATTTGTAGATTGTCACCACATATTTACTACTTCTTTATTTTATGAAAACAGTTTGCCTTTTACTATATTTTTTAACATTGGGAACAAAAAAAAAATCACAGTGAGAAATATCCCTAATGTTAAGAAGAGAGGATGAGGGGTTATGGAGATGTACTTCAAAGCTTGGAAAGTATGTTACAACGTTTGTGTGATCATGTTGCAGTAACAATTTCTTAATATAATATTTATATTTGTCGTATATTATCCGTCATGTGACTTTGTCTAGGATTGACGCGTTTCGAAACTATATTCCATCATCAGAAATTTGTCACTTGTAGAGTTCGTCAAACCTTAACATATTTTAACACAATAAAACACAACACTAAACACAATTTTTATCATATTCATTTTTGTTAAACAGGATGTACAGTCCACACTATGGTAAGGTGAACTTGTTACTCGTAGTGCGCACCTTACCACAGTGTGGACTGTACACATCCTGTTTAATAAAAATGAATATGATAAAAATTGTGTTTATTATGTTTAGTGGTTGTGCTTTGTTGTGTTAAAATATCTTAAGGTTTGATGATCTCTAGGAGTGAGAAATTTCTGATGATGGAATATAGTTCCGAAATGCGTCAATTTTAGACGAACAGTCATATAACGGATAATATAAATATTATATATAGTATGTCTTGGTTACTAATCAACAATGTTTAAATTTCTTAATGTTTGTGGACGGGGTGAGATGCTGCAATATAGATCCTTAAACTGTTATATAATATCAAACCCAGTCACCATCATACAAGATGGTAAAGTATCTTGATATCCTTTGTTATCAGAGAAGATAATCAACATAAGTTTTTTATCACTGTTCTTCTTCTTCTTCTTCAATTGGGTGGTAATATCCATTTGCAAATTAAGCCCTTATTACATTTCCAAATAGAAAATAGAGGATATGATGCCCCTAGACATGCGCATACGCTTCCTTGGCAGGTTTGTCATGAGGACCTTTCCTAATGAGCTGTTTCAGTCTTTTACTAATCAAATATTCATATTCAAAAATCAGGTGCTCTGAAGTTTCCTCTTGCAAACTCCTGTACAGGGTCTCCCCGTGTGTGACAGTGCCCTGTAATGTATCTTCCTCATGTTGCTTCTGCTCAAAGTTAGAGTTTACTCATCTTAGACTTGAGATGCTTTTCTACCTCCTCTCTGAGCCCAAGTGCTGACTTACATTACCAGCATCTTAGATATGACACAGAAAACGGTTCCAATCCTGTGAGTTTTGCTGCGGATGCTTTCTCAGTCAGCATGTCTGCACATTCATTCTTTGTCCAGGAACCCAGCACAGCGTAACATTGTTGAACCCCCTCCCCTCATCCATGATGTAATTTTGAAACATTTCCAGACTAACTTTAATTTGAATTCGTTAGAATTCAAGGCTTTCGGAGGTGTTTATTTGTCTATGTAAGATACATATATCTTTGTTCTTGTATCCAAGTCTCAAGTTTCTTTGTAGACATACCATTAAGGTCTTTCCTATCAGGTCTTACTTGAACAAAGTTTGTCCTTTTCCGAACCTGATGCTATTTGAGAGCTAGGAGTCTTTTTTAAGACCATGATGACTGAGAGGTTTTTGCCTTTAAACAACAAGAAAAAATCCATTCAGATTTTCTGCCTGACACACAGTTTGGTACATCCTATCAATATCAAACATTAATACCAAATAACGACTATCTGCTCAGATCTGCCTCTTCGGATTCCAGCTCATGTATGGGTCAAAAGCTTTCCTTTACTGTAATTATTCCTTATTTTCAGATATTAAAACTGGAAATTGTTTTGAGAAGTAATACTTCTTCATATAATTAGATATCATGTCCAATGTGCAGTCTCTCGTGACCATAGATATTATTCTGAATTGTCTTGGACAATGCTGTGTACACTTTTATAGTTCCTCACATTGTAGGTGATATGGACTTTTTAGAAAACTCCAAGGCTGCACCAAGAACTGTAACTGTATAAATCATAACAAAGTCATAATATCAGTTTCGACCTCAGCTACTATGTCTTGTTCTACCAAATGACCACTTGTCTCTGTCAATAACATAGTTAAGGTGTGAGCACCTCTTACCTGCTTGAGTTATAAAACATTCAAAACAATTTCTTTCATTTTTCAACAATAATGTGAAACTCCATTTCATCAAGTAATAACAGTCAAGCTACACATCGAAAATAATCATTCTAAAGTTACTGTAAGAATAGTCTGACTATTAACATAACAGTAATAAATAAGTATTAAATCTCAATATACCAATATTCTCTGACATAGACTCAGTACAGGAGGTTGAAGGTCGCCACTGTTACTGTTAGTCTTAGGACGAGTTCTCATCTTTATGCAAATGATTTATACCATAAAAAATAGCACACAGCATTAATTTGTACAGTTTTGAATAACTTGTATTGCAAATCATTGTTTTTAAATTATTTTCTATTAATATTTGGAAGAGAAAAGTAACACAACTGTGTATTCAAGGATAAAATAAAGCAATAAAGCTTAAAGTTTCAAAATATTTTAATAATATAAATGAGCTGTGTATACCTGCTATTCACTGTAATTTATTTACACTAAACATATTGTTTAATTTTCACTCAGCTGCAAGAAAACATGTGTTCAAACATGGTTTAACACAATGTTTATAACACTAAAATTCCTCTACAACATTTGTCTCCTTACTTTTTCTACTGTTGTACAGTATAATTGACTATGGTTAGTTGGTAATTATTTTCATATATTTAATTATTTTTCGATTAATAATGAGTTTGGTTGTAAATCCAGTTCATTGCTTGCACTAACATGAGAATGTAAGATTTATAAGTGTTTGAGAGATTTTTGTACAATATATACACTACAGAATGTGAATTTTATATGATCATAAATATTAACATTGCTAATGTTCCATATTAAAAAAAAAAATTTAGGAATCTATTGTAAAATTACTATTGTGTGTTGTACCACTATTTAAAAACAAACTAAATTAGCAAGTCAGTCAAAGATAAGATTATCTTCTTCCAAATTTTGAAACAGTTTTAAAATATCTTTATAAATTAGAATGGCAACTAAAATATCGGATGAGAAATGCATAACTATTGCATTTATTACTTACAGACTTTGGAAAAGAAAAATTGTATAAATTGACTTCAAAATAATGTTTGTGTGTTTTTTGTTGGTCCTTCAGAATGAGAATTTTAAACCTGTTAAAGATTTTTCATTTTTAAAGTTATTGGATAGTAACGGATTGTTAATATTATTAGTATACATTATTTGTACATTAGCCCAGAGCTCCAGAAAATTTTCAGGGTCAATAAATTCCCAGAACACAATCTTTTGTCCAAAATTTCCCCCAAAACCATAGCACAGTTTCATACAAATTTAATTAGTGTATATACCAATTATTAAGATCTATCCTTTAAGCATATTGCTTATAGATTTAAAAAAAAGTTTATAGTAATAAATAAATGGAAAAGAGTTTAAATTGATGTATGACATCAGATGACGCTGAAAAATGGCAGACTTCGCATCCCTTTGTGAAAGTTGTCAAGATGAGTTGCGGAAGAACACTAGAGATTCTAAGAACAAGGTTTTCCAGTAACATTATATTGAGATTTTCAATCCTGAGCTAGTTGCTGAGCCTGGAAGCAGCTTGATCTTTGTTAGAGAAAATGTCTGTTTACAATATAAGAGTGGTAGACAAATGTACAATGAGTCGTCACATATGAAATTTGGTTTCCTGCTTCTGCAAGTTGTTCACAAAATAAATCACTTCCTCCCTCCCCCATATTATTCACTATCTCTTATACTTCTTACCTTGTGATCACACTTTAAAATATCGCATTGCACAGCTTGCAAACCGTTAATTGCAAACACTGCTTAGATAACTCAAACTCTGCACTGATAACCTCTCGTAATAATGATAACATGACAGTATTTCTCAAAATCATTACCCGATTATTTTATACTAAATTAATCTGTCATGTTATATTAGTTGTTACCAAATCCATTATTCATTTTAGTACAGCTTTTTTTATCAGGATAAATATCTCCTCAGATATGCCTTAATTTCCACGCCCCTAGTTTTGAACCCAGACAAAATTTTTTCCGTAGGTACCTTAATTTCCCTCTAAGTTTGCACATTCGGACACCCTGCATTTGCCATCATATGTGTATAAAATTTGTACATGTTTACCAACTTTCATTATTAATTAATAAAAGTAGAATTTATGAATTTATATTTTAGCCTTATTACTTGATAATGAGAATTGATACACACTCTCAAAATATTATGTATTAGTCTTATAACTAATGTCTAAATAAATTATACCAATAATAAGTTAAAGATATTTTAACTTAATAAATGAAATTCCCTTAGAAACGTCAAAATGTTCATCAAATAGTATTTTTTACCAAATTATTACAAAATCTATGATATCCAAATGGTATAAGATATGTGTTTAGATGTGTGATTGTATTTTAACAGACCAGCAGAACTACAATTTTACACAAGCATGGCATCTGTAGTGGTACAAATTCCAGCATCAATGATATTGGTTGATATACATTTAGCTGCCGCTACAACGACCAAACAACAGTTAGCTTTGTATGTGCTGAATGGTGTTTTCTTCCATTTCCAAAGCATCACAGCATATGTTCTAATGGACTATATTAGTCCTGTCACACACAGGTGAGTGAAGAGAGTTGTTTTGGACACATTGAGTAGATCACTGGTTAGTGTGACTTGATGGTGTTGGAATGGTCTCTACTAGCTATTGCTCTAGAACAGGAGGTATATTTATACCTATTTTATTGGTTACAGGAACGAAGCCTTGCATTGCATTACATGTAATAATACTATCTTCATGGACACACACACACACACACACACACACACATATATATATATATATATATATATATATATTACTATGGAAATACTTTATTTTGTAAAAACAAACAAACAATAATAATATATGTTTTTGCTTATTATTTAGGTTGACACACCTGTTTGTTCTAACCCACTTGTACTTTATTGAATTCAACGCTAAAAAGAGGGTGAAGTTTGGACTATGGTTCCATAAAGTGTGTGAGATAACTTCAGGGTATATTTGTGTTTAAAAAAATATATGTTGGAGAAGACAATTTTATGATAAGTTTCTGGCAAGTGAATCAGTGGTGAGAAAGTGAAACATTATTATGATAATCTGTATATATATATATATATATGGTAGGACGTACATAATTGATTTGAGTATGTTCTTCTGTCGTTTCTAGGATTATCTTAAATTCTGCTGATGTTTTTCGAAATAACTTCATTTTTAAAAGCAATTTATATACTGCTTCGTCCTTCAAAGAAGTCGTCGTATGTAACCCCCTCTCCTCTACTTGTCATTAGTTGACACTGTGCTGCTATGTTATTACCCGCATTATATAACCATTTACTCTTGCTACAATAATGTAATAATTTCATTTACTTTGAAATGTGCCCTTCTTCTAACAGATGCAATAGGAATTTCAATTCTTATTTTCATTTTTAAAAGATCTCTAATAGTATCTTAAGTGAAGTTATAGAGTATTGCCACTGTTGGTAACACTAAGAAAGTGTTTATTCAACATTCAAAAGAGGTTGAAATTTCACATACATCTGTTCTAACAGAATAAGAGAACTTCCCAAAAGAAATAAAATATTGTATGAAATTATTACGTTACTGTAGCATGAGTAGATGGTTGAATATTTTAGAATATTTGGAAATATACAAATTACTGTAATATTAACAGGACAAAATATTACAAACGAACAAATAAATAATCAGTTAGAGTTAATGTTTACTAATTTAACATTATTGGGGTGGAATTGAACTGAAATAGCAAATTGTGAAACTAACCAATAATATAATCGCATAGTGTCAATCAATACAGAAGAGTATAGGGCCTAGAGGTAAAAGAGAAGAGGTTACACAGGTTATATAAGACGACTCCTTTGAGGGACCAAACAGTAAATAGCTTTTGAAATCAGAGTTACAATGATACCTTAATTGAGGGTTATAAATAGACTATCACCTCAGGATACCATAGCATCAACAACAAGACCCTGACGGCCACCAAAATACTCACACACCTCAAACTGCCCATCACATAGCTCATTTCAATTCATGTCCCATTTCATCCATCTAACCCATAATTTTAAAAAAAAAAAAATATATATATATCCAGTGTATTTTAAATGTATAGTGCTAAGATGCAATATATAATAAGGAAGTGAGGAAAACGAAAAGAAAACAAAGGTAGTTATAAGTAGAGGAGGGAAAATAAGAGGAGATTATTATTTTGTTGGTGAGGACACAAAAGCCAGACATCTTTAACAAAGGCTCTACAAAAATATTAATACTATCTCAATAATTTCAAGAGAGACATAAACCTGGTGATACCAAACCAAAACACTTAAGAGCAGTAACCAGTATCAAGACTAAATTGTTAAGAGAAAAGTTGATAACTATAATAATAACAAATTTGGTAAGTGGCCAACTTCAATAAAAGCTACTTCAAACAAACATCTTGTGCACATAAAATAATATAAGAATAAAGGACTATAAACTGACACGTCAATTAAACATTACCATTTAAAACTAATACCTACTAATATTCATAAATTGTAGTCATTCTTCACCATTACATATTTTTACTAATTGCTACTGACCATTATATGAACATAGTTGTAAAATTGTAAGGATTTCAGAATGTGGTTTGATTAAAGAACATAATGTAATGCTAATTAGAATCAAGGGAGAGGAATACCAAAATAAAAAGTTGAGACTTTTTGTAAACAATTAGATCAGTGAAGGATGAAAATGCTATTAGATCAGTTTAGCTATTTTAGACTGTGCTACTGATATTTTCAAATCCAATAACGCAGTCTAAATGGTAGAATAGTTTTCACATTTCATTGCACAAATGGAGATCATTTTTTTAATTTAGACTTTTGTTTAAGGTTTCTTATAAATTTTATGTTTATCATCAATGTCTGTCTGCCCGATATAAATTGTTACCAAACCATTGTATCCATTAAGAGGGGTCGTTTTAAAATAATAATAATAAATAAAATTTTTTTTTTTTCTTTTTTAAAATTGCAGTTCTTATTTCAATCTAAAATAAAAAATTTACATTCAAATGTGGAACAGAATATCTGGTTTCAATGTGGACTGTGTCAGATTCTATTATGAATACAAATGTTAATTCTTAAAAATGAAGTAAGTTGTAAATCACATGTTGATTCAATTACGCCATTATTAGGTAACGACAGCTTCACTATTCTCTGGTTAAGCTCTTGAACTATTTGTGGATTATTGCAAACAAAACCCCAAAGAAAAACGTCAAGAAGTGTTAGATCACATGATCTTGGTGGCCATTTAATATCTCTGTTTCGTAAGATAATCTGTCCTGGCAATTTCTTCTGCAATAATTGTAAGCTTTGCTGCCATTGCTCTATGTACAACAGTTAAAAGTTGGTGTGGGTGAAATTTGACACCCCCTCTTCTATTTACATTAAGTTTGGAGCTTGTGCCCTTTTCTTAACTGTACTTGCATACCCTGCGATATTAGGAGATATGGGAAGAAAATTTGTTTTCATTAAAAATTTATAATCATATTTTTTATGATTGATTTATTCGAAAAAGCAACATAACTTAAAATTTACTAAAACTAAATTGAATATAGATCCTTAACTAAATTGAATTTTTTCTTAAAACTAAAAATCTAATTATTATGAAGAGTCATTGGTTAACCTAATTCTTCAATGAAACACATCTCTACTCAAACTTATTGTTTATCTTACAGTCATTTTACTTTCAATGTAGTAATTTTATTCGATCAAAATAACTCATTATTTCTCACTATTCATACATTTCTTACTAAAAAAACACTTTTATTAAACCATTACATATTCCCTTCATAACTTAAGCGTCCATTTGCTCATCTCTCTAATCAAACTTCCAATCTTCTAAGATCCTTCTACTGTCCTTTTTCGGATATGTGATCTAAGCACACTAAGCCACACCTCAATGTGACCAACTTCTTAATCTGTAATTATTTTAAAAATTCACTTTACTTTTCATTTGCCATCAACACACAATCTAGATGGTCAACCTGTTTTTTTATTTTTTTTTATTTAAAAGCACTGGTGCACTTTATGAATTCGTCGATTATCAATTTGAAAGCATTTATTTATTTTGTATTTTGTTGTTTAGACTTAATTATAATTCAGTTTTATTCACATACATTATTATTACATTATTTCTTTTGATTATTTGTTCATTATTTATTGGTTGGGAGATGTCCCATATTTACAGAAATCCCGAGATTCCAACTATGTAATAAATTTAAGACTCGAAAAACCAGAATAGAAGATGGTACATTCCAACCTCATTGTTAACCTATCCGGAGAAAGAACACTATTACAAGACAACAACAATTTTTCAAAACATATGCAAGTACTAAACTAATTAAAAACATTTCAATAGACAAAAATATCATAATATACAGTTAATTCATTTTTTATACAATACAAGAAAGACCAATTACAAAGTAAATCATCATTAATTTAACAGTACACATTAATATTGGTTATTTCAAATAATTATTATTTAAGTATGAAAATTACCTCAAAATAATTACAAATCATGAAGACAAACAATGTATTTTATTTTTCTCAAATTAGTTTTAGATATTATAATTTATTCCAAAACATAACATTGTTTTATTAAAAACACCATTATACAACGAATTGTCCATAATTTCTTCTTTAATTATAATTGTTTAATTTAAAAAACTTAATCATGAATAAATAAAAATAAATTTTACCCCTATTGTGCCTGTATTTCCAACACCCAATCAACGGCTAGCGGCATAGCATATCGGCTTGTAGCGAAATTAATTATGCATTTTGTAGTATTGTAGACCAACTTTTTATCCATAATACAGTGTAGGCTAGTCTTAGAGATGAATAATTGTTGTGAACATCTTGGAATTGACAAAACTGGGTTTTCAGCATCATCATTAATGTTTTCAACTGGCCTGGCACTACATTGATGACTTATACCTTTACATCAATAACATGGCTGGTTCACCCAAATTTTGTGATTAGTTTTACAAGCTGTTCAAGAAGGTGTTTCATTACAACTGAAAACAACATAAAATTTATGAATTCTTTGAGAAATATTCACCATTTTTGTAGTGATGCACCATTCTCATAATTTTTATGTATTGTTAGAAAGTATATTGTTTAATTTTCACTTTGTGTTGTAGCATCTGTAAGCGAAAGTGTGATTGTTAGAAAATAATTTAAATATATACCAAATTTAACGGTTTTAATGTTGAGTTATTAATGATAGCTCAGTTACACTTTTTAAGACTAACATATTTTATGTAACATAATAATTGTTAACTGTAACTTAAGCACTCCCTTGAATGTACTCATCCTATATTTTGTTTTAATTGTTACAGTGTTGCCAATACGGCAAAGCGTGCATTCCTAATTTGGCTGTCTGTGATACTCTTTGGTAACAGTGTGACAGTGTTGAGTGGTCTTGGGACTTGTACAGTTATAATCGGAGTCTTACTTTATAACAGAGCACAAGAGATAGACACAAGGTTATTCAACATGGCCGCCAAAGTAAGTCTCTACTAACTAACTATCAATTTATATATTTTTAAATTCTTGAAAATGCACCCAAGAATTTTGTACAACCGAATAAATCTACCATGCAAAACTCATTTAGGAGGTTAAATAGCGAAATACTTAAGACTTCAAAAATTCTTATTCCTTTGCATATTAAAATAATTATGAATGAAAAACTAATATTTTTCCACAAAATGTTCTAAATAATCTAGCTGTACACATGTTTCTTTCTTCAAAGCCGTGCTTGACACAACTTTTATCCCTTCCATATCAGCAGGTGGGTCTAAAACTACCCTACACAACTCACTGAGATAATACTCATGTTTTTTACTTCGATTGCATTGACTTTTCTCTCTTAAAAAACCTACAAAATTTAAAAAAGTTCTATTAAAAAGCTACAATTTAGAAGAAAAAGTCTGCCCTGCTTTTTGACTTATTTTTGAAAGACATCAAACATTTTTTGAAAAATAGCATTTTTAAACTTAAAATTCCTTAATAATTTTAATACTTTTATAGCTTATGAAATAAGTAAACAAATTTCAGCTTGTGTATCAACACACTGATTAGACCAATTAAGTTCAAAACCATCTCATTCTCCTTTGTAATGTCAGTTGTTAATGAACAATTTGTTTGTAACTCATTTCTTTGTAAAAGTTAACAGAATTTTTTTAAAAGAGGTACTATTTTGCAAATTATAATGTTAATACCAAGTTTTGCACATTTCCTAATAAAGGCAGTTTTTTGTGTAACTTTAAAATGTCCTAAGAACTGGTTAAGAAATAACATTGCCTCCCTCCTCCCAGACCAAAAATCTTTTGTGTCTTATTTTACTAAACTAAAATAATATAGGCAAAAAAAACTGTTAAAATTACCACCATTTGAAATTTATCTTTGATTTTCGATGGGAATATAAGAATCTATCTCAAAATCCTAGAAAGTTCATGAATAAATTATTTATATATTAATATAATTTTTTCCATCTATGTGACGACTATGTGCTACTTACTTTTATTGACCCGTTTCGGAAATTATTCCAGAATTTTCTTGTTTTTTCCAATAAAATGAAGCCGTCACAACATTGAAGAATAAAACTGTATGAAACAAATACACATTTACACCAAACACAATATATATATACTGAAGACTGTATTTCGATGTGCGCACATCACCAATCCAACAATCCCAATCAGTGTACAGTTTTATGTTCTGACAGCTTCATTTATGGAAGAAAGAAGACAATACTGATGATGGAATAATTTCCGAAACGTGTCAGTAAAAGTAAGTAGCATATAGTCACATAGATGGGGAAAAAAATAATGTATAACAATCTTGTGACCAGGATACATCATAATGGATTTAAATGTTGAAATTGTAACATTTCTTGAATGTAAAATAACACATTACAGATGTTTTATTAAAATCAGTTGACTCTGTAATTGTAGTTACACCTAATCACAGTAGATTATTATTAAACATTTTGTTCCAGCACAAGACTAGTGGACTACCAAGTACAAACAAAGTAAGAACTATTTGATATACCTTGCGTTCGCTATTCAAATCGGAACGCTCAACCAAACTGCTGTGAACGTCTTCTTGCCCAATCTATCTTTATTACCAGGTTTTTTAAAACTTGAAATTTCATGAAATTAATTAAAAATTATGTGCAAACGAAAATATATATATGTATGTATATAAAAAGATTGTTTTAACAACTACTAAGTAAAATTTTGCTTATTCAAACTTTGGTTAACCTAGATGGTAAAAGCAAAAAAGTTTTGAATTACAATATTATTAGAACACTGCTTTATCTCATCATGCTGTTTACACCATATTATTAACTGTAATAAATATTTAAATCACCAAAGTCACTAGCTAATCTACAAAAAATGTAATACTTTATCGAAAAGTTATTTATCCGAAGTTCATTTGTTCCATTAAGTTTGAATAAGCCGAGTTTTACTCTAATTTTTCTGCTATTTGTGTGGTATAATTTTTAAGTGCAAGTTTAAAAAAGTTTTGAAATTTTTGAAGCAAAAAAAGTTACTCATTTCCTCGAAACAACATTCAGCTTTAAAATTCTTTTAATAGAAACATCAGAAGAAAGTAAATATCTTGAATAATTTTCAGTCAATATTCTATAAATATAGCGTGTAAATAAATAATTGTATAAAAATTAAATAATTTTAATATGTGCATTATATGATCTGAATTACGTATTTGATGTAATGGAGACTCTTTTAGTTGATATGTTTTTTATATGACGATGGTTCTAGATTAATAATGTTCCCATTCTCAAATTATAATACCACTAGTAGACAGTATTCTTCTAAACTTACTGAAATTCTGTAATTTCGTTAACCTGTTGAGGAATACTGACGGCTATAACCGTCTAGCCTATTAGGACCTATAGCAGTAGACCAAAGTATCACTGATGGACCACAGTGAGTAAAAATAATTTTTTTCTTTCAAAATGTATTGAAACACTAAAAAATACTAAAATAATTCATTTTTACTATTTATAAGTAAACAAATTATACAGTAGGCCTATACTGCAGTTTGTTAGAACTTTACTAATGTATGAAAATGCTCGAAGCACGGATATACGCAAAGAGCTATTTTGCATTTAGAACACTCGTATGCAGTTTCTTTTCTTTTACGCTCACTTCAAGTGGTGTTCGAGTATACAAAGCAGCGTTTGAGCTTTTTTCGGCGACTTTCCTGTGCAGGTAGTGAGTGGGGGAAATGATGTCCTGACAAGTGTAGCGGCTGCTGAGCTCTGTTCACTGGACGGGGGATAGCGGCGGCCTCTTCTCCCAATGCAACATGATTTTCCAAAAAAATTTTTATGAGATTAATTCTAAAGTCCATGATGTGAAGTTTTGCATTTGGGTTTTTCGTTTGAATGTACTGCCTGGAAACCCTAACACATTTTGTAGCGTGATTTTCTGTATGAATTAATTGTAAAATTATGTTATTATAATAATCATAGCAACATTGAAATATTATTCTCCTAAATGCTTTATTTACTTTAGTTACTGACTGTCCAGCTAATTTACTAAATTTAGACTTGCGGACCATCTCTTCGTTTTTGTCCACTGCGCCCATATTTGAATTATAAGCCAGTACACACTTTGGCTTTAGTACCCCTTTTTGCAACCTTGTATCAACTGAAATCATTGAATGTTTGTCTACTGTTGACAAAACAGTTGCGGGCCTCATATCATATGATTTGACCGTAATCATGTTGTCTTTGTTACGCACAGCAACGTCGCCTGGTTTCATTTTCACATTAGTATATAGAAAAGCCGCTAGAAAGTGAAAGCACTCATAATATTGTTAATGTAAACTAACCTGTTCTGAATGGTTAAAACCGTCAGTACTCTATTGGGCTCAAACGGCTATAACCGTCAGTACTCTTTTGGGATCATTTTAAGCTACTCTTCAACAGGTTAAAATATATATTTTCAGCAATTCAGAGTCACATTGTGAGACAGAGACATTAAATATGAAACTTAAACATGAGAAATTTTATAAATTGGAACCATTAACATAGTTATTTAGATTTAAATATAGTAGTTGAAGTTATGTTTAGGATGGTATATGATGTAGTTTGTAAGTTATTTCTATGTAAAATATTGTAATGGTGTTTTAAAAATATCCAATTATGTTTTTTTTATATATCTATAATATTTATTTTGACAGAGAAACAAATAACAAATCATTTAAAATACAATGAA